>JAOTNS010001633.1:197500-509385 GCA_028476615.1 Culter alburnus | reverse complement strand
GCTGATGACCCCTCCTTCTTTTCAAATTTCTTTTCCTCTCTTTCAAACCTTGCTAGCAGTCCAATAATTATAGGAGGAGACTATAACACCGTAATCAATCCACCATTGGACAGGTCAAAACATACAGGCAAATTCTGGCAGTCCTCCAAAACAATAAAACAGTTCATGAGTGATTTTGGTCTCGGCGATGGTTGGAGGCTACAACACCCATTCGCCAGAGAGTATACGTTTTATTCTAATGTCCACCAAACCTACTCACGCATTGATTTCTTTCTAACCAGTTCATCATACCAAAACTCATAGAAACCAAAATTCATCCCATCAATATTAGTGACCATTCTCCGGTAACTCTCACATGGAACACACCCGCCATACAGAAGCACCCCACTAGATGGCGTTTTAATACATCACTCTTGAAGGATCCAGAATTTGACAGCTACTTCAAGAGAGAATGGACATCCTTCCTTGAAATAAATGACTCTCCAAAGTCACCAGCATCACTGCTCTGGGAAACATGGAAAGTAGTATTACGGGGAAAAATTATATCATATTCAGTTCATAAAAAAAAAGAAGGAAAAAGAAAAAGAAGTCCAACTAGAAGAAAAAATAAAAGAATTGGAAATTTTACACGCAAATAACCCATCAGAAACCATCCATAAAGAATTAAGAAAAAATAAATGCTTGCTTAATGAAATAATAAATAAAAGAAACCAGTTTCTTATTCACAGACTTCGTCACGAGACTTTTCACCATAGCAATAAATCCGGAAAATATTTAGCCAGTCAAATCAAAAGAAATAAAAAAAACAGCTATAACGTCTATTAGAAACTCAGCAGGGAAACTAACCAATTCACCAATTGAGATAAAAAATATTGAAGAATACTACAAAAAATTATACTCATCTGATCTGGACCCAAACCAAGAAGACATAAACCAATTCCTCGATAACATCCTACTACCAAAACTCAACCCGGAACAAATTAACTCTCTCGAATTACCAGTCACTGAAAAAGAACTCCACTCCGCGCTGAAACACATGCAAAATAATAAGGCACCAGGACCGGATGGCTTCCCTGCGAGTTCTACAAACATTTTGGTCAACCTATTCCACTATTCAGTAGAACAATAACAGAAATAAAACAAAAATTCCCATCCCACACACAGCGCTTATATCCTCTCCATCTAACACCCTTCACATGTCGACATAAAAATCATCAGCAAAGCATTATCCCATAGAATTGAAAAAATTATACCATATATCATCCATCCTGATCAGACCGGCTTTATAAAAGGTAGACACGCATCCAACAATACTCGCAGATTATACAATTTAATGCATTACTCATCAGTACAACAGAAAGATACACTCATTGCCACATTAGATGCAGAAAAAGCTTTCGACAGGGTCAACTGGAAATTTTTATTCACCACACTACAAAAATTTGGCTTTGGAGAGTCATTTATTAACTGGATCAAGATTTTATACACATCACCATCTGCCACAGTCACAACCAATGGACTAACATCACAAAGCTTCACACTGCACAGGGGGACGAGGCAGGGATGTCCACTCTCTCCATCTCTATTCACCATTTTTATTGAACCCCTAGCAGCAGCTATCCGCCAAAACCCATCGATCAAAGGTATTGAAACACCACAACAAACACATAAAATCTCACTTTATGCAGATGATATTCTACTATTTATACAAAAACCGTTAGTATCCACTCAAGAAATAATTAAAACAATCCAGTCCTTTTCAAAGATCTCAGATTATGCAATAAATTGGAACAAATCATCCATCCTCCCTTTACATAAAACCAAATGGGATGTGGCGCCCCACCAATCACCTATACCTATATGTCATGATCACATCACTTACTTAGGCATCAAATTTCCTCCAGACTGTCAGAGTTGGTAACACTCAACTTCACACCACTGCTAAAAAAAATAGAAGATGACTTGCTTCGATGGCTCAACCTTCCAATCTCCATAATTGGCAGGATAGCGGCAATAAAGATGACAATTTTACCAAAAATCAATTATCTATTCTCAATGATTCCAACCCACCCCACACTCACCTGGTTTAAATCACTAGACTCCATTATCACTCACTTCTACTGGAAAAATAAAACGCCAAGGATAAAACTCGCTACACTACAAAAAAATAAGGCTCAAGGAGGACTAGAAGCACCAAACTTTCATTACTACTCAATGGCTAACCAACTGCAATACATATACAAATGGATCCACCCACCCAATCCGATATTATATGGCTAGATTAGAACAGTCACTATGCAAAGAATTAAATATAGCTGACATACCATTCCTTTCTAAATCAATCAAACACACACGTTTTAATGCTGTAACAATAACTCCCTCTGACAGCCTGGTGGAAATTTCACCAAATCACAAATTCTATACTAGCTCCGTCTAACCTCACCCCACTGTGGAACAATCCTGACTTCATAAGCAATAAAAAAATACTGAACTTCCGCACATGGGCTGAAAAAGGTATCACTCACATTAAACATATTTTCAAATCCAATATTAACAACATTTCCGCAGTTGGCCCAGGAGTTTGGCATCAGGAGCAATGAAATTTTTAAAATACCTACAATCAAATCTTCTGTTCGGCAAAAATAAACATCAGAGCCACAACTTAGAACTTCCACCCGCAATATCAGACTTGGTTAACATTCCATCCCCAAAGAAACTTCTCTCTAAAATATACAAAATCATTTCAAATCAACTTCAGACCATATACTTGCCAACAATAAATGGGAAAATGATCTCTCAATAGCTCCTGATGCCAACTTCTGGACCCAAATCTGCAAAAATTATGTCCAAAAATGCTAATCTTCAATTAATACAATACAAAACACTTCACAGAAACACAACACGGGCAATAGATTAGCTAAAATGGGTTTTACATCAGAAATTTGCACACATTGCAGTCAGAAATCCACAGATATACATCCATGCAACCTGGCACTGCACTCCCATCAAACAGTTTTGGGAAGAGGTAACACAGTCACTATCCACTTTAGTGGGTTGCCACATCCCCACTATCGCCCTCTCTCTGCTTGCTAGGGGACCTCACAATAATTACTGATAAATCTATAAACTTTAAAATTCTCCTAATAGCTCTAACCATCGCCAAGAAACTATCCTCATGAACTGGAAAACTCGCAAACAACATACACATTAACCACTGGAAAAATCTCCTTACCGACTTCATTACATTTGAATATACATCTCCCTCCTATAATCATTCATCTGAAACCGACCTCTGTCATCCAACACTTTCTGACCTCTTACAACTCTGAATCCCTTCTCTATCCTCAACTTCAACTCCTCCCACCTTATAATAAACCACAGATATTACTGCATTGCTGTTATTGTTTGTCATCATTGTCATTATTTTCATACTTTCATTAATGTTATGTTATGATTGCTATTATTGTTGTTGTTATCATTGTCATTATTGTTTTATTTATTGTTGCTCTTATCACTCTTATCATTGCCATTGTCATCATCATTGTCATCAACAACATCATCATTATTATTATTATTATTATTATTATTATTTTATTATTTTGGAATAACTAACCTGGTTTTCATTGTCAATACCACTATATTTAAAACATTGGATTATTTCCAATCCCCCCCTAATCTTCTCGTGTTTTTAATGCACCACAACGTAGAAGAGAAAATATATATACATACATTGAAAAACCTCACAAACACTCAGGCAGGTGAGACAGGCGAGAAGTGGTTCACTGGGACAGCAGCTCTGTCCCAGGTTGACACACTCGCACCATGTCCCCCTTCTTTTAATGCACCTTAGACACTACACATAACATAAAAAAAAAAAAAAAAAAAAAAAAGGACATAGGTACCGAAAAGATGCAGGGGGGAGGTCTATATATATTATATTATATTATATTATATTATATTATATCACTAGCTGAAATTAATTGATTCATTGAGAGTGGTGTGACAATGGTAATCATTACATCGGACAAAAAAAAAAAAATTTGACTAATGCCAGAATGGTGATGGTGGGTGAGTGCTGTTAATGGTGATGACAATGGTAATAAATGGGCACACATACACACACACACACACACACACACACATCACACTTATACATTTACACCTTTTTTTTGTTCACTTCTGGAATTATGGAACTACTAGATTGTTGGTCACTGCACTATTAGAGTCTGTACATCTGTCTGTCTGTCTGTTAATAAAAAAAAAATAAAAAAAAAGAGGGCTCGCGCCAGATACCTATAGGACAGGACGGCCCAGACAACGGGGACTGAAATACTGTAGTCATCCTCCCAGTCCCATATAGCCAAGGTGCCAGGGGGGCCTAGGATGCATATAGTGGGCATAAAATGTAGTTACACCCGGACATGGTGGGGTATGCATAAGCTAGTCACAGCGGTGAGGCTTACGCAGAAAGGACCTGTGTCTGAAGCGCAGGAACGTCCAGGTTATAAAACCTGACAAATGTGGACGAAGGCCTAAAGAAAAGTAAGTGAGCGCTATGGTATCGACAGTCCATCTGGAAAGTCTGGGCTTCGCAACCTTTTGGGCGGCCACCGAAGGAGACGAAAAGCTGTTCCGCCTGGCAAAAAGAGGTGGAATGGTCAATATAGGCCCTCAGGGCCCTGACAGGACAGAGTAGGTTTGAATCCTGATCATTCTATGAAGGAGGAAGAGTGAAGAGAATAACTAACTGCACCTTAAAGGGGGTGGATAGGACCTTCGGGACGTATTCATGTCTTGGTTTCAGGATGACCTTGGAGTCACTAGGCAGGAGGGGCTCACAGAGAGCGCCTGCAAATCTTCCCAACCACTTAACTGATGCTAAAGCTAGCAGTAAAGTGGTTTTCAGTGACAGGGGACGTAAGTCGGCAGTCTGGATTGGCTTAAAGCGAGGGCCTTTAAGACCACTAAGAATCACGGATAGGTCGCAAGTAGGAACCGTGAGGGGATGGAGAACCTCCTGGATCCCTTAAGGAAGTGAACAACCAAGTTGTTTCTCCCTATCAACTGCCCTGATATAGGAGCATGAGAGGCTGCTATAGCTGCAACATAGACCTTAAGGGTAGAGGGAGTACGTCCTCTATCCAAGTTGTGAAGGAAGGACAATATCTGTGATATGTCACAAGTCAATGGATCCATGCCGCGGCCGTGCAGCAGGTGGCAAAGATAGTGAGTAGAGACGTCTTGTTGACGAAGCTCTAGCATGTGAGATGGTGTTTAAGACATTCTCAGGGAGGCTTGCAGGCTCCTATTGAGAAACCAAACGTGAAGATCCCACAGCTTGGGTCTGGGGTGCCATATCATTCCTCTCGCTTGAGAGAGGAGGTCTTGCCTCAGAGGAATCGGCCATGGTTTCTTGGTTGGGTCCTCCACAGAGGAGGCGCCAGGAGGACCTTGGGACTACCCTCTCTGATTCATTTGACAACCAGGGAAATCAGAGCGATCGGGGGAAAGGCATACAGGAGGAGGTTGGGCCAGTCATGGGCCAGCACATCCCTGGTTTTTGAGAAATATATTGGGCAATGATAACTGTCTTCTGAGGTGAAGAGGTCGACCTCTGCCCTCCCGAAGACATCCCAAATTTTCGGAACTGTGTGGGGGTGGAGCGACCATTACTCGTTTTGGCAGGAAGTGCTGCATAGCCTGGGACGACTTCTGTGCGGCTGTGAAGCGCTCAGTAAAATCATCAACAGCAGGACCAAAGAGACCAATGGGGGAGACAGGCGAGTCGAGGAACACGGCTTTGTCCGCATCCTTGATTTCAGTCAGCGTTAACCACAGGTGTCGCTCCAGCACCACCAGGATGGACATCGAACACCCAATAGCCTGAGCCACGGTCTTGGTGGCACGCAGGGCACAGGTGTGAGACCACAGCTTCATCCAAAGGAGGCAGCTTCTCATCAACAGAAGTGAGAGTGTGAGAGGCAGGAGGATGTAGGCAGGCTGAGTATGGGGCAGGCCACGACTTCGTGAGCTTATCGTGAGTGGACCTAAAGGAAGAAGGGCGCTGCCCGCTGAGGGGGGCGCGTGACAGCGTCCAGGCAGACCACTCATCTAAGCGGCTGCGTGTCGGTTCAAGAAGGGCAGACCACTCCAGACCGAGCTGCTCGATGGCCTTTGACAGCACTCGGGTGAGTTCAGAGTCAATGGACATCCTGGCGTCGATTGGCTGCAAAGACGGCAAGGGGACGGGGTCATGAAGCAAGCCTCGGCATCCAAGGCCCCATGGACATGCTGTCATCCAGCGGCTCTTCATCAGACCCCCCAAACAAGACCAGGTCGCTTGCAATGGCAGAGGGGCACTCGTCAGGGTGGGAGAAACGGACAGGTGCAATGACAGGATAATGAGTCCAGGAAGTGTGTTATGGGAAATGAAGTCCAAGAGTGTGGTGAGGTCCAGGTTGGAGTGCCCTCTAGTGGCTAATTTGGGCACTTCAACTGGTGCTCATGACAGTCAGTCCCTGACAAGTACTGAATTGAACTCTCTTTATGTCTTTTTGCACTTGAACGGTCAAAAACTGTATGCTTTGGCGAGTAAAGTACAGTTGGTTGTCTTAAGTGAACATAAACAGTTTGGAGAATATGAGATGTATATCAGTGTTTTGGATCTGTGTATTGTTAGAGAAATGCTTAATGCATTACAATTTAAAATATAGCTGCAAGCAGCAATTACAGAGCCAAGCAAAAAAGGCACAACAAGCCAGCCAACATGGCTGGGAGCATCAGACCAACTGCAACAGTGAGCAATTAAAGACCAATTAAGATCATTTTAGGCAAAAGAGCTGAAGAATTATATATACAGTCAATAATACTGCTCCTGTCTGCCTCGCTGCCACTGCCTCGCTGCTCAGAGTGGTTTGCGTCTCCGTATAGCTTTGTTTTCTCTTACTTTTATTGAATCTCGTACTTTTATTCATTGTTGCTCATATTATTATTACTTTATATATACTATTGCCTACCACATTAATCTGACGTCGCTAGCTTGTAATCTTTGAATCTAAATCGCTGTTACAACGCGTTTGCATCTCGCTAGCTTGTTTTGTCATCAGTCTCTCGCGCGCTCCTTTTTCAACGCGTTCATCAAACAGCTGTGGTAACACGGATCAGTCTACAAACACGGTGAGTCATGTCATCCTCTCCCAGAATCGTTTCCTGTTCCATTTGTCACATGTTTAGCATAGCTCTCTCTGTCAGCGACGAGGAATTTACATGTCATAAATGTAGGGAAATAGTCAGGCTGACAGAGATAATCTCAGAATTAGAGACACGCATCCAAACTTTAATCGAGGATAGTAAGAATGCAGGGGCTTGTTAGATACTGTTTTGGATGCGACTAGCTTAGTGAACTCTGTACATTGTTCGGTTCCGGCTGTAAAGCCCGTGCAGCAGGGCACTTGGGTAACGGTGAGGCGGCCTAGCCGCAGAAAACACCACTCTTCCGTTCCAATAAGAACATCACACAGGTTCTCCCCACTCAGTGACGCACCCACTGAGAATCCTGTTGAAAGTTATTGGCAATTCTATTACACGGAACATGAAAATAGAAGACACCAGCCCCATAGTCATATTTGCCGGGAGCCAGAGCACCTGACATCAAAGCAAATTTAAAAGTGCTGGCTAATGCTAATCGTAAATACTCTAAAATTATTATTCACGTCGGCACAAATGATGTTCGACTTCGCCAGTCAGAGATCACTAAAATTAACATTAAAGAGGTGTGTGAACTCGCAAGTACAATGTCAGGAGAAGTAATTTGCTCTGGTCCCCTTCCTGTTCGTCGGAGTGATGAGATAGTTAGCAGATTATCATTACTCAATGGCTGGCTGTCTAAGTGGTGTCCGCAGAATAATATAGGTTTTCATAGACAATTGGAAAAGTTTTTGGGGCAGACTGACCTGTTGAAAAGAGATGTATCATCTATCCCGGGATGGTGCTGCTCTTTCTCTCTAGTAATATGACACATAGTCTTAGAACTAAAACATGACAAACTGGGGCCCAGGTCAGGAAGCAGACAGACTGGCTAAACCGACCGTCTGCTAGCTGCCTCACGTTACAGAAGTCAGATAATTCCCAACACATAGAAACTCTTACACCTAGATATTATCACATAGAGACTGTGTCTGTAAAAACAAAAAACTTTCAAACCATTTAATGGTTAAATTTAATTGATGTTCAACAAATAAAAAATAGAGATAATAATGATAAACAATAAAGCTTGGTTGTTTAAATATTAGATCACTTCTTCAAAAGCACTTATTATAAATGATATTACACAGACAATAATCTAGATGTGCTATGTTTGACAGAACTTGCTAAAACCGGACAATTACATTACTTTAAATGAGTCTAGTCCTCAAGGTTATGATTATCGACACAATCCTTGACAGAAAGGCAAAGGGGGAGGTGTTGCTGTAATTTATAGTAATATTTACAGTATTAGTCAAAGGTCTTTCTGTCACGGGCACACAAGAACAAGATGTTGAGATCCAGTTGCAGCATAAGTATTTATTGGGGAATCCAGAAACGTTAATCCAAAGGCAGGCAAGGGTCAAAATCCAAAATATCCAGTCCACAAAACACAAAGCCAGAGAACCAAACGGTCTCGTAACAATACAATAAACCACAACCAAGGACAGAAACAACTCAGTATAAATAGACAAACACTAATAACATAATACAAAACAGGTGTGTGTAATGAAGTGATCATGAGATAATGAGTCCGGCAGTGCGTTATGGGTAATGTAGTGAATGCAATGGGTGGAAATGAGAGTCCGGGATGGAGTGCCCTCTAGTGGCTGATAGGGCACTCTCACAGGTGATCGTGACATTACCCCCCCTCAAAGGAGCGGCTACCAGACGCTCCACCAGTCCAAAAAAAAAAAACAAAAACACAAAAAACCCAGGAGGGAGGTGGACAGGTGGAGGATCAGGGGAGGATGGTGGGCCAGGACCAGAACCCCAACCGAAGGCCAGGGGGAGGGAGCCGGAACAAACCACGGGGGCTCAAGAGAGTCAGGGTCCTGGCTGAATGCCAGGGCGGCGCTGGAAGAACTGACCAGGCGGGTTCCCCGGGGTCTGGAGTCCTGGCTGGTTGCCAAGGCGGCGCTGGAGGAACTGACCAGGCTGGTTCCAGCGGGTCTAGAATCCTGGCTGATTGCCAGGGTGGTGCCGGAGGAACTGACCAGGCTGGTTCCAACGGTTCAAACGGCCTGGGCAGTGGCGGCAGGGCAGAAAGCCTGGGCGGCGGGCGGCAGGGCAGAAGGGCTTGGATGATGGCGGCAGGACAGAAGATCTGGGCGGTGGCGCAGGGCAGAAGACTTGGACGGCGGCAGGGCAGTAGGCCAAGGGTGCTTCATGGCCATATCAGGGAGAGCGGACAGCTCGGTGACGGCCTCCGTGGCCATATCAGAGAGAGCGGGACAGCTCGGTGACGGCCTCCGTGGCCGTATCAAGGGGGAGCGGACCGCTCGGTGATGGTACCAGGCTCGGGCTGCTCAGGCGGCAGGGCAAGGCGCTTCGGTGGCGCGGCCTCCGCCGTATCAAGGGGAGCGGAACAGCTCGGTAACGGTCTCCGTGGCCGTATCAGGGAGAGCGGAGGGCTCAGGGATGGCAGCGGGCTCAGACTGGGGCTGCTCTCGGCTCAGCTGGGCTGCTCTGGACGGCAGCTCTGGGACGGCAGCGTGCTGCGCTGCTTGGGACGGCGTGATGGGGCTGCTCCGGGACGGCCGCGGGCTCGGGCTGCTCTTGCGAAGGCGGCAGGGCAAGGCGCTTCGGTGGCGCCGGCAGGGCAAGGCGCTTCGGTGGCGCCGGCAGGGCAAGGCGCTTCGGTGGCGCCGGCAGGGCAAGGCGCTTCGGTGGCGTCGGCAGGGCAAGGCGCTTGAGAACCCACGATCAACCACTAGAGTGGTCTCCAGGCCTTGTAGGATGGAGGAAGCCTTTCCTCTTCTCCTCCCTTTGATGATGCGGTCTTGGCTGAGGTCACTGACTGGGTTGAGGACTGGAGTGGACTCACTGATGGACGGTTCTGGAGTGGACTCACTAACTGGACCTTGAGCGGACTCACTGACTGGAACGGGCTCGGGCTAACTGGAGCGGACTCTGGAGTGGACTCACTGACTGGAGCGGGCTCTGGAGTGGACTCACTGACTGGACCGGGCTCTGGAGTGGACTCACTAACTGGAGCTGGAGTGACTGACTGAACTGAGACTAGTGGACTGGAGCGGGCTCTGGAGTGGACTCACTGACTCACGACTGGCTGGAGGGGAGGGACTCACTGACTGGAGGCGGACTCACTGGACGTGGAAGCGGCTCTGGAGTGGACTCACTGACTGGAGCGGGCTCTGGAGTGGACTCATGGTGGAGCAGGACTCACTGGCGCGGTGGACTCACTGGCTCTGGAGCGGACTCACTGGCTGGAGGCTGTCTCACTGGCTGGAGCGGACTCACTGGCTGGAGCGATCAGCTGGAGCGGACTCACTGGCTGGAGCGGACTCAGCGGACGCTGGAGCGGACTCACCGGCTGGAGCCTTTTCCCTCCTCTTCCTCCTTTACGTGATAGAGATGTACCCGTGCCCATCTCCTCGGTGGACTCTGGAGCGAACTCACAGGCTGGATCGGACTCACTGGTTGGTAGATCAGGTGAGGTCCTCCGACCCCGATCTTCGAGGTAGAACACGAAACCCCCAAAAATCCAGGGTCCGGAGCCCCTCCAACTCACACTGAGGAAGAGGGTCATCCAGGCATCCATTGAATATCTCCTTTTGCGCTGCATCATTATAACGCAGTCCTCTTGCCATTGTCCAGAAAAACTGGGCAAAACCTCCTACCTCTGCTCCCTCCTGTCGCAGAGCCAATACTGCCCGAAAACAGAGCCATTCGCTCTCCAATGGAGGCTGGAGACGAATCCGAACACTCATGCTGCTGGATCCCTTGGTGGTGGTTTATTCTGTCACGGGCACACAAGAACAAGATGTTGAGATCCAGTTGCAGCATAAGTATTTATTGGGGAATCCAGAAACGTTAATCCAAAGGCAGGCAAGGGTCAAAATCCAAAATATCCAGTCCACAAAACCAAAGCCAGAGAAACAAAACGGTGCTCGTAACAATACAATAAACCACAACCAAGGACAGAAACAACTCAGTATAAATAGACAGACACTAATAACATAATACAAAACAGGTGTGTGTAATGAAGTGATCATGAGAATGAGTCCGGCAGTGCGTTATGGGTAATGTAGTGAATGCAATGGGTGGAAATGAGAGTCCGGGATGGAGTGCCCTCTAGCTGGTAGGGCACTCTCACAGGTGATCGTGACACTTTCAAATAATTCCTTTGAAGTGATGGTACTTTACGTAACATTATGTAAGTTGACATTTGTGCTGGCTACTGTATACAGGCCACCAGGACACCATACAGATTTTATTAAAGAATTTGCTGATTTTCTATCGGAATTAGTACTAGCTGCAGATAAAGTCATTGTTGTTGGTGATTTTAATATCCATGTAGATCAGGGGTCCCCAAACTTGTTCCTGGAGGGCGGTGTCCTGCAGAGTTTAGCTCCAACTTGCATCAGCACGCCTTCCTGGAAGTTTCTAGTATGCTTAGTAGTACCTTAATTAGCTGCTTCGGGTGTGTATGATTAGGGTTGGAGCTAAACTCTGCAGAGACACCGGCCCTTCAGGAGCTGGAATGGTGACCCCTGATGTAGATAATAAAAAAGACTCATTGGGATTGGCATTTATAGACATTCTAAACTCTATTGATGTTAGACAACACGTGTCAGGACCCACTCATTGTCGTAATCATACTTTAGATCTAATATTGTTACATGGAATCGATATTGATGCCATTGAAATTCTGCAGCAGAGTGACGACATCTCAGATCATTATCTAGTCTCGTGTATACTACATTTAGTCAAAGCAGCTAAACTGCCTCTCTGCCATAAATTGTCACAGACACGTCAGGTTCCACCATCCACCAATCACAGCGCACTCAATCACCCAAGTACTGATCACCGCCACCTGCACCTCATCATCACAGCAATCACCAGCACTATAAAGGACCCACACTCACACACAGTCATCGTCCAGTCTCGTTTGCATTAAGACTTACCTGTATGCTTACCTCAAGGACTCCCAGCGATCTACTTACCTGTCTCCAGCGTCTCCCGTTCTCCTCGTGTGAAATCCTTCTGTGTGTGAGTGTTCCCAGTCTCCTTCGTCCAGTTACTCCAGCGATATCTAAGAGCTTCATCACTGCAATCAGCAAAGGACAGTATTACTTCTCTGCATACCATTCATCATCTATATACCACTATTCATTCACCTGAACTGCTGTCATTCCTCTGTTGGTATCAGTAAACATCATTGTTTGTGTATTCCTGTCTCCGACCTATCTGTACTGTAACATAAATATGGTAGAACCATCACTTATTCCACTAAAGATTGCTTTATAAATAATCTTCCTGATCAGTTTCATCGCCTTAGCATACCAGACAGCTTAGACCTCGATGTTGCAACAGAAACTATTGTCTTTTCCAACACATTAGATTCAGTTGCTCCTTTGCGTTTAAAAAAAGATTAAGGAAATTAATACAATGCCATGGTACAATGAGCACACTCGGGCCCTAAAGCAGCAGCTAAAATGGAGCGCAGCTGGAGAAAACAAAACTAGAAGTATTTCGCATTTCGTGGAGAGAGAGAATGATTGAGTACAGAAAGGCCTTAAAAACTGCTAGATCTGCCTATTTTTCAAAACTTTTAGAAGAAAATAAACACAACCCTAGGTATTTATTTGATACAGTGGCTAAATTAACAAGAAACAAAGCTTCAACTTTTGATGTTTCCAAAGAGCACAGCAGTAATGACTTTATGAACTTCTTTACTTGCAAGATTGATAATATTAGAGAAAAAAGTATGACCATGCAACGTCTACTGCAGTATCATGTCAGACAGTGCATTGTAGTGTCCCTGAGGAAAAATTCAATTCATTTTCTGCTTTAGGAGAGGAAGAATTGTCTAAACTTGTTAATCATCAAAACCCACATGTATGTTAGACCCTATACCGACTAAGCTATTGAAAGAGATGCTTCCAGAGGTCATAGAACCTCTTCTTAATATTGTTAATTCATCTTTATCACTAGGATACGTACCAAAAACTTTTAAGCTGGCTGTTATTAAACCTCTTATTAAAAAATCACAACTTGATCCTAGAGAATGTCAATTACAGGCCGATCTCAAATGTTACTTTTCTGTCAAAAATACTAGAAAAGGCAGTATCATCGCAACTATGTTCCTTTTTAGAAAGAAATAGTATCTGTGAGGATTTCCAGTCAGGATTTAGACCGTACCATAGTACTGAGACTGCTCTCATTAGAGTTACTAATGATTTGCTCTTATCATCAGATCGTGGTTGTATCTCTCTATTAGTGTTACTGGATCTTAGTGCTGCATTTGACACTATCGATCACAATATTCTTCTAAACAGACTCGAAAACTATGTTGGCATTAGTGGAATTGCATTGGCATGGTTCAAATCATACTTATCTGACCGTTATCAGTTTGTAGTAGTAAACGAAGAGAGGTCATATCAATCACAAGTTCAATATGGAGTACCGCAAGGCTCAGTACTAGGACCGTTGCTTTTCACTCTGTACATGCTACCCTTGGGAGATATCATTAGGAAGCATTGCATTAGTTTTCATTGTTACGCTGATGATACTCAGCTCTATATTTCTTCGCGCCCTGACGAAACTTACCAATTTGCAAAATTAACAGAATGTATAACCGATATAAAAAACTGCATGACCAGTAATTTCCTATGTAACACAGTTCGTAAATACGGGAAGAAGGAGGCGGGAACCGGCGAACATTCAACAAAACTTTAATAAAATAAACAAAAACCAAAACGAAAGTAATGCCGGCAGACCCTCGCAGACGTCTGCCGGCCACACAAACATAATAAAACATAAAATAAAGTCCAGGCCTGGTCCTCTCTCGTCCTTCACTGTCGTCGCTCCTCCTTTTATGCTCCCAGAGCTCCTCCGTGAGAGACTCAAGGCCGGTGCGCCTCCCAGATGGGGGCTCATTAACTCTCGCGCCACCGGCCTCGCGCCGTTCCCTCATGGCTCTCATTTTACTACCATCTGTAAAACCACATTCTTCCATCTTAAAAATATATCTAAACTACGACATATGCTCTCAATGAAGAATGCAGAACAGTTTGTTCATGCGGTCATGACCTCAAGGCTAGATTACTGTAACGCTTTACTGGGTGGTTGTTCTGCTCGCCTGATAAATAAACTACAGCTCGTACAAAATGCAGCAGCTAGAGTTCTTACTAGAACTAGGAAGTATGACCATATTATCCCAGTTCTGTCATCACTGCATTGGCTTCCTGTTAAACATCGTATAGATTTTAAAATCTTGCTAATTACTTACAAAGCACTAAATGGTTTAGCTCCCCAGTACCTGAGCGAGCTCTTAAAGCATTATAGTCCTTCATGTTTATTGCGATCTCAGAATTCAGGCCAGCTGATAATACCTAGAATTTTAAAATCAACCACAGGCGGTAGATCCTTCTCCTATTTGGCACCTAAACTCTGGAACAATCTTCCTAGCATTGTTCGGGATGCAGACACACTCTGTCAGTTTAAATCTAGACTAAAAACACATCTCTTTGCTCTTGCATACACATAACACATTATCAATTTATATTTTCAAATCCGTTAAAGGATTATTAGGCTGCATAAATTAGGTCAGCCGGAACCGGGAACACTTCCTATAACACCAGATGTACTCGTTACATCAGAAGAAGAATGGCATCTACGCTAATATTAGTCTCTCTGTTTATCCCCGAGGTTTACCGTAGTCAACCGGATCCGGGCCGTATCCAGCTGAGACCAAGGACCAGCGCCATGACACGACCACAACGCAGCCCTGAAGTATCAGCAGAGATCAAGTCAACTGGATCATCCACTGTGAAGGAAATTATCAACACGACAGCCAGTGCCACAGTTCCTCAACAAACCATCCATACCGGCGTGATGAATGCGATCCTCAACTGGATTGAACTGGAATAAATACTTTGAATGTTGCGATCCTATCAGACTTATGATAGCAACCTGAATCGTAACAAAGCACTGTTCGCCAGAGGAGAACTGGCCCCCCGACTAAGCCTGGTTTGTCCCAAGGTTTTTTTCTCTCTATTTTAACACCTATTTGCCACCTGATGTCACCTGTTGGAGTTTGGGTTCTTTGCCGCTGTCGCCTTTGGCTTGCTTAGTTGGGGACACTTGACATTTGACTTGACACTCAATATTCAACAGTATTCTTGACATTTATTCAACAGTGCTTTGATCTGCCTGCATTGACACTATTCTTTAAGAGCTGCTGTGCAGCCAGAATTATATACCAGTTATCACTGTAAAGCTGCTTTGACACAATCTGCATTGTAAAAAGCGCTATATAAATAAAGGTAACTTGAATAATAAAGATTTACTGGTTTATCACTTTCGACCAATAGGTGGCGCTGTGACCAAATTAATGTGGTATGGTAAGAGTGAGGTGACAATAATATTTAATAAGTATATAACTCCCATGAAAATAAGTAAACTAGATCAAAAGTTATAAACATATGAATATAAAATAATTCTCCCACTAGGTGGCGCTGGTGCGACTCTTCTCAGGCTCCTTCAGGGCCTTGTGCTGATGACCCTTACCGAGTTTCGTAACGATACACTAATGCGTTCATGAAATACAGCATTTTAGCACAAAATTCAAAATGGCCGACGGCCAAAATGGCTGATATGGTAATAATGGTTATCATTCAACTCGCAATGATGCCCTGAATCTGACGTGATTTCTGGTTTTCTGATTTATGATTTCTGGACAAACCATTCAGAAGTTATTAGCAAAAATAGCCATTTTTCGTATCTCCGGACCAGTAGGTGGCACTGCGCCGAAACACTGCATGTTACCTCAAGTCATGCTTGTGATGACATCAAAGAAGTTTGGTCAGAATACGATAAATCGTTTTGGAGATATAGCCTCAAGTCTGATTTTGCGAGCTTTTCGTTGAATTCATTTGTGCCCTTTTCGAGAACGGATCGATCTATCAAAAAGCTTTTGAGAAATTTTTGCAATCATGGTCTGAAGATGATCTGGTTGAATTTTGTGATAGTCGGAGTACCGGCCTACGAGCAATTCAAAAAGAAAAAATCAAAATGGCGGGAAAATTGGACAGCTGGTGGTGCTAGAGGGATTGAGTTAGAGACACCAAATTGGCTATGGACACAGTTCAGACTGTCCTCTATCAGTGTGCCAAACTTTTTAGGTGCTTGGCCCCTAATTAGATTTGTCGACAAAACTAGACAAAAACAAAAAGTTTCCAATGACTGAAATATGAGTAAAACTAAATGGCATTTTAGTCAAAAACTGACTAAAACGCAATCAAAATTAACAATGGGACAGAGACAAACACTTCAGAGTAAAGGTATTCAGTCATTTATTTTCATGTCTGTGGTGTTCAGGAAGTGATCGTGTGAAGATCAGAAGCTCCAGAGCAGCTCCAGTGTGTTTGGTGCTGCTGTGTGTTCTTCTGCTGACTGCAATCATAGTGCTGTGTGTCCACATCCATACAAAGAGCACAAACTACACAGAAGAGAGAGATCAGCTACTAAACAAGATTACCAACCTCACAGAAGAGAGAGATCAGCTACTAATCACAGCTTTCAAAACAGAGAAAGATCTAATAAAATGTCTTCATGAAAAGGGTAATCGTGACCACAACTATACAAACATTCAACATTAACAACATAAAATACATAATCTTTGGGTACAAAAGATAAGCTTTGTTGTTCAGTGTGATGGAAATGAAGAGCTGATACTTTAACTGGTTGTGTTTACAGATGGATGGATTTACTTTCAATCCAGT
This sequence comes from Culter alburnus, assembly GCA_028476615.1. NCBI lineage: Eukaryota > Metazoa > Chordata > Actinopteri > Cypriniformes > Xenocyprididae > Culter > Culter alburnus. Next base: position 492,394 of record JAOTNS010001633.1, on the reverse strand, counting down.
TTTTACTACATTTCATCTGAGAAGAAGAACTGGACTGAGAGCAGAAGAAACTGTACAGAGAGAGAAGCAGATCTGATCATCATAAACAACAGAGAGGAACAAGTGAGTGAAAGATAATGTCTGTGTGGTCCTGTGTGGTAGGTTTTGTCCCTAGGGTAGTAATACTAGAAATGTTTGACCTTGTGAGAGACATTTTGCTGAATGTTTTCTGTGAGGGTTGTGTTTAGATTTTGGAGATAGAATATACAGTTTGTACAGTATAGAAATCATTATGTCCATGAAAAGAGTTGTGTGTGTGTGTGTGTGTGTGTGTGTGTGTGTGTGTAGTTGCTTTGGATGGATATGAAAGTATGTGTGTGTGAAGTCAATTGAAGTTTGTCATTATGAGATTACAATATAATTGTTCTTCTCCTCAGGATTTTATTAAGAAAATGTCTGATGGTGCTATAGTCTGGATTGGTCTGACTGACAGTGATGAAGAGGGCAGATGGAAATGGGTTGATGGCAGCAGCATGACCTCTGGGTGAGAAATCATGAATTTAACCGATTTTATCTATTAATGATTCTCACTGTCAGTATCATATCACACAGAAAATCTAATGCTGATCTGTAGTTTCAGCTTCTGGTGGTATGGAGAGCCAAATGGACACAGAAGAGAGAACTGTGTTCTAATTGATTTATCAGGATGGGTGGATTCACCCGGATGGGCTGATTATCCATGTAATGATGATTTTAAATGGATCTGTGAGAAAACCATTAAAACAAACCATTAAATCACATACTTGTTTATGCTGTAAATTACAAACAGACATAAAGGTCTTTCTCTCTTTAAGACAATCTAAGCAAAATATACACACACATCGGTTCTCTTCTGTGAAAATTTATGGGAACACTTTACTTAAAGCCTTTGATGCATTATGAAGGTATTCGTAATGTATGTTATGCATTGTATCATTTCATAAATAATTGTAACCAAAGATAAAATGCATTATAATAATGGCAGTTTCCTTCTGAAATTGTTTGTTTGTCACGTGTTGTAATGCATTATAGATTCTAAAGGTGTAACATAAGTATTATAATGTATTATAACTGTGGTTAAAAAGTATTCATGAGATCATACAATGCAGTGCATTACAAGGAATAATTAATGCATTGAAAATATAAGGCATTATATACAAATATTTTAAGTGTTACCAAATTTATATTCAATTAATCACTAGTACACTATAATAAATACATCTGTTTTATAAATACTCTTATTTGTATTTGATTATTTTGTCCTGTGATTAATTGTCTGTTTCTTGATGTTGTTCATCAATGTGACTATAGTGTTGCATGATATAGTAAGTAAGTAAGTAAACTTTTATTTATATAGCACCTTTACAGATATAAAATCACGAAGTGCTTTACAAAGTGCAACAAATTTTAAAACGAACAATAAAACTTAGAAAACTATGATAAATAAAAATAAAAATTAAAACCACAAAATAGTAAAACATAGAAGCCCAATCAACTAAAAGCCTGTCTAAATAAAAGTGTCTTCAGCTGCTTTTTAAAAGAATCAACAGAATCGTCCACTCGCAGTGACAGGGGCAGGGCGTTCCAGAGTCTGGGGGCGACTGCTTGGAAGGACGGTCTCCCCGAGTTTAAAGCGGGTTTTGGGGACCATTAAAAGGTTTGACCTGAGGACCGAAGAGCGCAAGCAGAACTCCGCAAAGAGGTGTATTATTGAGTCTAAGTGATATCTGGTTGCAAAAATAAAATTAATTAAAAAAAATAAATATGTGAGGGTATATAGTTATTTTAAACCATTTTATGCTTTAATAACATTGCTCTAATTCTTTACAGTAATATAATTTTTTACAATAATCTTACTGTCAAAAACACCTAAATGTATAAAAAAAACATAACAGCAAATAATTTACAATTTTATTGAGCATGAAAATAATAAACATTAAAAATTATATTAAAGCTAACTCTAGCTTCATGGCAATGAAGCTCAAATCCAGAATTATCAGCCTGCACTGGTGAAGAAAGAAGTTCTGTCATATGTTATTTATTACTTTTCTGCTGTTTTAGGTTTTTGCCATATCTGTATCGTAATATTAAGTTGGGTATCGTATCGAAGTCAAAATTTGGTATCGTGACAACACTAGTGACTAATACAGAGGAAGTAGAATACCGTGATCATTTAACATTTAATCCTTAGAAGATGCTTTTTTCTGGAAGACCCTGTAAATTGAACAATTTTAGTCTATAAAACACAAACTAGCACAAGTAAGTGTAAAAGAGCAAGTGTTGGAGTAGTTCACAGGTGTTTGTCTGCATCTGTGTGAGTATCTGATGAGAGTATAGAGACTCATTCTGAACTTCATGACTGTTGTCATCAGGAAGTTATTCTGAAAGTCAAGTCAAGTCATCTTCATTTATATAGCACTTTTCACAATACATATTGGTTCAAAGCAGCTTCACAGTGACAATAGGAAAAATCTTATCGAGCTAAAGTTGGTTTTTGATTGAATCACTTCCGTTGTAAAAATTGTTAAATATTAACTTAGGGGCCACTTAAATGACACCTTTCCTACTGAAAACCGAATACCTTTAATGCATTCTTGCCGTTCATTTACATGTTTAGTCTATAGGTTTGCTTGTTTGAGTGTGTATGTGTGCAGAAGCTTGGTCTTTTTAAAGAAGTGATATTTGCCGAATTACTTTACTGGTCCAAATAATACAGAAAAAGTAGCTGTGTCTCCGGATCTACGCGAACTGGAATAATTTTGATAAAGTTTTATCTATACATAGGGAAAGGAAAGGGAAATGAGCCTTCGCAGGGGATGTTTTAGTTGAAACATCAGGGCTGCGTTATCATCATATCTAGATGCAGGTCGAAAGCTGGTGCTGTACTTCATATATCTCTCTTAATTCAGACACTTCCTCCTGTAGCTGCTTCAGTATTTCCACCCACTCAGCCTCTCTTTTAACATTTAACACTTTCTTTACCCAGTGCTGGGTGGTCTGTCACATCTGAAGTTCTTCAGTGTTCACTTCATTCACTTTAACCTCTTCACCAAACTGCCACTTTTGCTGTCTGTACCACTTATAACTCAATACCACATTTATCTTGTCTATCAGGTCTTTATCAGTCCAAGACTTACTGATTTCCAAAACTTTCAGTATTAACCCAAAACTATACTGGCCAGAACCTCCGTTTTCCTTAACTCAGCTTCCATGAACAGGAAGCCCAGAGCAGATTCCTGAGCATCTTGGTTGATATTTATAAATCTGTGTTATAAATCATTTAAAGTATATAATCTAGTGAATTGTTTTCTGTTCTCACTTTTCTTTATCAGAATGTCATGTGATGTTCGTGTTCACACATTTCTCTTATGCCACTTCCGCTGTGTTTAGATGTAAGTGTTGATAAAACCAGAACCAGACGGCAGAGACACGGAGAGCAGCCGAACTAAACGCAACATTCAGTGTTATAATGTCTGACTCTAAAAGACTAGAGATATCTGAGGTCATTTATGAGAGTGTGAGCAGGACTGGGCTTCAGGACATGGACAGAGAGAGAGTGGAGATGATGCTGGATATCTGTGACAGTAAGAGAGATTATGATTTAAGGACAGAGACAAACACACACCAACCACTGCAGCATATAGGTAATCACATATCTGTGATGAAAACATCAGTCTGCGTGTGTTCAGTCATTTATTTTCATGTCTGTGGTGTTCAGGAAGTGATTGTGTGAAGATCAGAAGCTCCAGAGCAGCTCCAGTGTGTTTGGTGCTGCTGTGTGTTCTTCTGCTGATTGCAATCATAGTGCTGTGTGTCCACATCCATACAAAGAGCACAAACTACACAGAAGAGAGAGATCAGCTACTAAACAAGATCAGATTAGAAGTCTGATAAAATATACAATAAAAAATGTGTGTATTTCTTGAGCCATTGATGCAAACAGGAAATGCACTGACACAACTAAAAAAGGTGATAAACGCAAGTTACAGTAACTGACCCATGCAGGTAATATGTTACCGCAAATAGAAGCAACATGTCCATAAATGAGGAGATAATGTGCATCAAAAGTGAATATAAAAACGGCCCTTAGAGCTCTCTAGAAGATCTGTTGAAGAGAGAAAGAGCTTACAAGCAAGCGGAAACCAGCTCCAGACCACAACCCTCAGAAGATCAAAGAAGACACCTGATGTTCTTAGAAAAAACATATTCTGAGTAGAGAAGAGGATAAGCTTTAAAATGTAATTGTTTATTCTGGCCCATGGAACTTCCAGCTTAGCTGGCATAGAGTGGTGTATTTAGCTTTCGCCTTTGCAAGAAATAATAAAATGTGAATGAGGACTGCCCTCAAACTCTGATAGTATTGTCTCAGTCTGTTTATTGTTGTAGATAAGAATCCATTTGGGGTATCAGAAGTTGACTTTCTGAAAAAGATTTATTTTTATAAAGATATTCTGATGGACTTTACAAAGTCAAAAGAATAGCTGTCCTCTGAGGGTGAAGAGCCAGCTGTGGTGCACTGAACTGAAGGCTAACTCATCCCACCAAGGTAGGCATAGTTGATATCTGAACCGTACGCCTAGAAGGTTCGATAGTGATCAGAGTAGACCCTGAGATAATATAATCTAAGAAGAAAATATTATACGCCTGCCTGATGACTCCTGAATCTATAAAGGAAATCCTTTTACATGAGCTGAGTAATATGAATAGAGGAAGTGGTTTGTGACCAAGATAGTGTTTCGTGGTCGCGGTAGAAACCACCCATGGGTGACGGGGCACAGCAGTCCTCATCAAAGACATTCATGTTTAAATAAAAACACAACATTAGTTGAAGTTTCTTAAAGTTACCTCTCGAAAAGTAGCCTTTCAATTAATTTCGATGTATTGTAGGTAACGGTGCCTGAGAAGAGATGGGTTCGGTTCAGTTAGTTTTGTGAAGTTGAGGGATCGACACCCTATTCATTGTGGCCATAAGTTTTTCTCTTTTTTTAGGGAAAAAAAATTCCTGTAAATTCTCTTTACAGGAATTTAACAAGAGGGTGCCAAAGTCCAAAAAAATATTACAATTAAAATATAAATGTTAAATAAAATTATTATTTATAATACATTTATTATCAGTATTTACATTTTACAATTTATCAAATGTTTAGTGTTTATCTGTGCCATGAATTTTTCATTTAGTAATCTAATTGTTTTTAATAATCTAATGGCAATAATTTGTATGTGCTCAGTGACCTAAATTTTTATGTGATGATATTATTTAGAGGTAAATGAGGGGGGTAATACCTAGGCTAGACTGAGTAGAGTATCAACCAAGCTCTAGAGCTAGTACTAGGGAGGCTCTTGTGAAGCCTGTGACATGATGCAACTCTAGGGAGCCAGGATACTGAATTAGCTGGAAGTGCTAAAAACCTAGCTCGACCCAGAGGATCACCTTCAAGGTGACCTGAGCAGGGCCAACTACTTGGTAGCGAATCTAGACCTCTAGTACCAGGGAGGCTCCTGTGGAGCCTGCAACATGATATCAGTCTGCACCACTCTAGAGGGCAAGGGGAGTACAGATCTCATGCAACTAGACTGTCAAAGAGGCCTTTATACAGGGTCTACTACTCTAGAATATCACGAGCATGGGCTCGGGGCTAATGCTTGAGCTCTAAGGGAGCGTACTCAACACCGTCCTGAATAGGAGGGAGTACTTAGTCAGCTCGACCTGAGCATCATTGGTGTTGAACACAAGGGGCTCCAGAGCTCTGGGAGGACCCTGAACAAATAATTACTCTTGCTCCAAGAGCTAAGCTCTGGAGGAGTGGAGGGCTCAATGGGATGAAATTCCATGGAAGAGGCCTAGGACACTCAACCTCGTGACTTGATGGTTACAATCAAGGAGTTTTCACAGGAGAGCCTCCTCTAAAAGGCCACAAGCTAGATAATGCTACTAACCAAAGCTCTAGAGAGCAGAGGCTTCAGCATAGTGCTTGCCACTTTCGAGAGGAAGCCTAACAACACCCAGAGGGCATCCACAGGGGAGGCTTTCTAGGAAATAGCTTGCAACACCTGGCTATTTGTCTGCCATTTGTCTATACCTCTAGGGAACTGTAGCTCAGCCTATCACATTTTGCTCTAGTAACAAAAGGAGTCCAGCTCAACCTAGACAGATTGAGGAGGCCACAGGGCCTGCAACTCGCATTTCTAATGCAGAAGACGGGCCCCAGCCCAACGACTTTCACATTGAGAAAAGGCGTACCAGGATCACCAGCTGCCAGTCTTGGGCTGGAGAGGCTCTCCTTTAGGAGCAGCCAACTCTGAGCTACTGCAGACAAGGAGATGCCTCTCCAGCCACGAGATATAGGAGGCACTGACACGTATCCATGCTCATGCACCCCCTCTGCACTTGCATAATTTGCATGCTGATGTCCATGGATGTGGGTCAAATACAGATTCTTCAGGGCGGCTGAGAGGGCTCAGATGCCTTCTTACCCTCAGCAGCCGTCTCCTGCTTTCCTGGCTTGACGCCAGCAGAGCACTGTCTCTGTTTCTCTTCTTTCAGCCACTGAAGAGCGAGAGAGATAACACCTCTGTCTAACTCTTCAACAAGCTTCAGACCCCTGCAATCTCGGCCTCCTCTCAGTGAGAGGGACTGAACTGCTAGGTACAGATGCCTGTCCCTCTTCCATCAGGAAGATAGACAAACAACAATTGTGCTTCAAACAAACAGTCCCTAAAGATGAAAAGAGCTGATGATGTTCTCTAGGAGCCCATTATATACCTCTTCGTCGCACTAGTATGACGTCAATAAGCTTTTGCCGGCCAATAGGATTGCTGTGATTTAAAGGACTAGTTTACTTTCAAATAAAATTTACCCCAAGATTTACTCACCCTCAAGCCATTCTAGGTGTATATGACTTTGTGTGACAGTGAGCGGGATCAGCGAGTATGAGCTGAGGTTAATAAATGCCTTCTGAAGTGAAGTGAAAAATATCCATATTTAACAAGTTATGAAGTAAACTATCTAGCTTCCGTCAGACAGCCTTACGTATTCAACTTCTGAAGAAAGTGTAAAACTCTCGCAGTTCAAAACGCTACATCCTACGGTGTGTGTGTGTGTGTGAGAGAGGGAGAGAGAGAGAGAAAGACAGAGTTAATGTGTTTGTTTCAGCTGTTATATAGACGTGTTTCTGTCTGCAGACCCCTGGTTTGAGATCACTCCACATGAAGCAGGTTATTCTCTCACTGGAGCGTTTGTGAAAACCTCCAGCATTGGAGCCTGAATTTGACATGCTGTACCTGCAAGGTAACAAACTCTGTTTTAAAAGTGAGTTTATTAATATTTATAATTTCAACTTAAATTCTACAGATTATCCATTATAAATTGTGCATTGAACTGAATTAGAGAATACAGTAAAATAGATCAGTAGTCTCTGGGATGTATATTGATCTGGAGATCAGGTCTGTCAAAACTGAAATATAAATATTACAATTAGAAATGTTGAAAAATAATTTAAAAAGCAATTTCACCAATACATTGAAGTGCTGCTTTCCAACATAAATCTTCTCATTACACAGTAATTTAAAAGAAAGATCATTTTTGCTTCACAATAAGAGCTTTATTTGATAACTTTATGCATCAGACTGTTCGTTTTATACATTTTATTTTTTTAAAAAAATACGTTTTTGTTTATTATTTTAAACTTGAATGTGTTTTCTGCAGCTCTGTGTGTCAGCGTTTAGAGTAAAGGTAAAGCTTTTCTTACTGCTTTTGTTTATTGACAAGTTGATCTACCTTTTGTGCTGTTCATAAAGTGTGACTTTAATAATGAAAAATAAAAGTGATCTATAATGATGATTATCAACTGAATGTCACAGACACGTCAGGCTCCACCGCTCACCAATCACAGCGCACCCAATCACCAGAATACTGATCACCGGCACCTGCACCTCATCACAGCCTGCATAAAGAGCACTCACACACACCACTCGATGTCCGGTCTCGTTTGCATTAACTTACCTGTATGCTTACCTTAAGGACTCCCCGCGATCTACTTACCTGTCTCCAAGAATCTCCTCGTGTATTCTCTCCTCTCTGTGTGAGTGCTCCAAACCTCCAGTGTCTCCAGCGTCTCCAGTGTCTCCAGCGTCTCCAGTTCCAAGGTCTCCGGTATCTGAAAACCACATAAGAACTCTGTTATCATCCTCCATCTCAAGTACCTGCTTGACTTCACTGCTCACTCACCTGCACTTCTGCCACTGCTCATACTGGTTCTCAATAAAGCTCCTTTACCTGTTAAAGTTGATCTCTGTCCCTTCTTCTGTACTGTAACACTGAAAACACCTGATATCTGAATGTCATAAATTTGGGGATGGAAAGACATTTTGCAAATATTCAGAAGACAAATGTTATCAGTTGCTCATGGATCTGGTGGACATGAATCTCTCTGTTTTGAATGACAAAGATCAGTCTGCTCTTGATGAATCCATCAGAACAAAGCTGAACAGTAAGATTTTCCTAAGGTGTGCTAGGAAATATATCATTAATGGCTTTTCAGCAACATTTAAACAAGCTAATTGATGAAACCATAAATATGGATACATTAACATGCAAAAACATCCAAAACAAAACAACCACTAATTAATACAAGATACACAAACTAGAATTATACAGATAACAAGAACTCAATCTGCACATTCTCCTCTTTTTACAGAGCTCACCGGAGGCAAACATCAGCTGATTTATCAAGAGGAAAAACTGAATCTCACTGATAAAGAAGCTGCAAAACAGTTTATGAAACAATACACTGAGGATGTGTGTAATGATTTGAGTCATTGCTTCTGTTTCCAGCCTTTTGGTAAATTGAACTGTCTTTACAATGTTAATTTGTATAATGTACTAAATTTTTGATTTTCAAGCCAGATTAATGCATAAACCGAAACGTGTTGATTCCATAAAGCTTCCCCATTAGCATCAACAAAGACTGATGCCACAGATAAAACATTTAGACATCCAATGATGTACTTTAAATCTGAAGAAACTATAATGAAACATCAAAAACTTTTCTCCAAAGAACCATGTAGTGAACTAAAAACATATACAGAATATAAAACAATATTGAAACCATTTACTGAATATAAGAACCTGTGTATTTGTTTTACAGATATTTTGATGAGAATATTAATATGCATGGCTCTGTGGATCTGGGGCAGGAATAATAACTTCCTCCACAACATGAAAGGTGAGAACAGAAACTCAAATGGACAGGTGCTGACTGGAAATTCATTGTGAATAATACTGTATTATAATGCTGTGATTCTCAGATGAAGCAGTGCCCTCCACTCTTCAGGAAACTGAGACGAGAGACTATGAAGACGCTGGACTGTTGCTGAACTCACCCTACTTCTCAGTGCTGAGAAAAGAGAGAAACATCGACCTCATCATTTCACTGGACTTTAGTCACGATCTTGATCCATTTACGGTATTATACACACAGAGAATTCACTCATTTAAAGGAATGAATCCTTTAGAAATCATCATTTACTCCCTCTCATGACATTCCAAACCCGTGACTTGTTTATTCTGTAGAACACAACACCAGACTTTTTTAAAATAAAATCTTGCTGCTTTTTTATTTATTGTAATGTTTGGGACTCGTAATGACAGAAATTATAAGGAGAGGATGACTGGTTTCACAACATTGCCAACACTATTTTATTCTCCTTTTTTTTTCATTCCTTCTCAACCAGAACATTGACTCTTGCAGCCTCTAGTGGGCTGGCCCAGTATTGCAGTCTGTGAACATTAACACTTATGACATTCATAATGACCACCAGAGTTCACACTAACCTAAAATATACAAGATTTTAAACACATTAACAGATAATTACAAATGCTGTATTTCTGGAATATAATTTAATATGTTAAACATGCTTCTGCATGTTTCAGTCTGTTCATTAAGCAATAAATTGCTGATCATTAATAATCAAATCAACCATAACACAGACTGAATTACAGTTATAATTGCTGATTAAAATATTGTCTTACTTTGCTTCTGTTCCAATGAATTAATAAACCGTTCTCTAAAAATAAGGTTTTGTCCTGGTCATTTGATATCAAGCAGCACAAACACTCATTATTATAAAACTGATAGTTGTGGTCCTGGATGCTGATAGGACAATCCAGAGCTACAGTGTATATCATAATAACCCTTTTTTCTAGTATTTTGGACATGCAGTATTTAGGTATTAATCAGTATTACAGTATTAATCTCTATTCATATGAGAAGAACAAGAAGATGACAGAAGAATACTACAGTAAGGATGACAGAACAATATGACACAAACAGGGAACATACATCAACAAGTATGAATTTATCTGAACAAGTAGCCAACAAATGTAGACAAGGATAAATGTAAAGCAGTCAACTCATTTTTGGCACAAATGGAACCTCATAGTCGTGATTTAATTACTAATTCAAAATAAGTACCAACTCAAGACAGTATGCTATTTTGGATACAGCCGATGAAGCTTTTCAAAACTTTGAATCAATGGAACCATGAATGGAGAAGATTACTCAATCAGCTCTGCTTCTACTGTGGTGAATCAGGTCATCGCTGTTCCAACTGTCCTGTTAAACCTGCTGCCAACTCCTCTCCAAATTTGAGAGTGAGTTACATTTAATACTTTACAAATCAGTTTATGCTTGTCACTTCCCATCATTTTGTCAGTTGCTAATCAAGACCACCATTACTCTACTCAGCGCTAATAGATTCTGGAGCTGCTTCAAATGTGATTCATCAAGATTTAGTGAAGCAGTTGAATATTCCTACGACCAAATGTGAACCACCTGTTGCTGTTACTGCCGTTGAATATGGTCCCATCAGTAAAGGTCATATTACTCATCAAACACTCCCCATAAAAGAGTTGGCCTGCTTCACACTGAAGAAATCACTCTCTATGTCATATTATCACCACAAAACTCAGTTATCCTATGATATCCTTGGTTATCTATTCACAATCACAGTTTTCATGGAGGGCCCATTGGTCACCTCATTGTCACACTCACTGTCTGGAACTGCCCACCAAACTTACAGTCTACACTACCCATCTACCTAAGAATCCCTTTTCATTACCAAATAACGTCCCTAATGAGTATGCTGACTTAGCCAAGGTATTTAGTAAAGACAAGGCCACCAAGTTGTTACCTTATCGCCCCTGGGACTGTGCCATCGACTTCCTTCCTAACACCTCTCCACATAAGAGCTGTGTTTAACCACTGTCCATTCCTGAAACAAAAGCCATGGAAGTATACATTGAAGAAGCCTTATCTTATGAATTTATTACACCATCCACCTCTCCTGCAACATCTGGGTTCTTCTTTGTTGACAAGAAAGACGGCAGCTTGAGACCTTGTATTGACTATCGACCACTCATCACAGTCACTGTTAAGAATCGCCATCCCTTGCCTCTTATTTCTTCCTTTCTGGACCCTGGTATTTCACTAAATTGGACCTCAGATCTGCCTACAATCTCATCAGAATCCGTAAGGGTTATGAATGGAAGACGGCTTTTCTCACCACCAGGGGGCACTACTACAAGTAATTGGTTATGCCATATGGGCTGGCCAATGCACCTTCAAAAACCAGTCCTTTAATAATGAAGATTTCAAAGATCTCCTAAATCAGTATGTGATTGTCTACATAGACGATATCCTAATTTGGGGGCTCGTCCGGGATCGTTCCTCAGTATTGGGGAAGTTCTGGTAGTTAGCATAACTTGTTGTTTTGCTCTGAGGACGTGTGTGTTAAAACTACTGACCATCAGTTTTTGCTCACGATAATGTGTGTTGCAACTCGATTCCCAAAAGCAGTGCCATTGTGAAAAAATTCTCCCAAAGCGGTCATTAAGGCATTGGTCAAATTTTTTCTACTTTTGGTCTGTCCAAGATAGTACAAACCAATCAGGGCACTAATTTTATGTCTAAGTTGTTCACTCAAACCTTGTGTTCACTGGGTATCAGTCATCGTACTTCCATCCATATCATCCTGAGAGTCAGGGTGTGCTTAGAGATTTCACCAGACACTTAAGGCTATGTTAAAGAAGTACTGCTGGGAGACAGGTAACGAATGGGACAAGGGTGTGCCATTTGTTCTTTTTGCTATTCATGAAACCACTCAGAAGTCTCTGCAGTTTAGTCCAACTGAACTGGTGTTAGGACATAGTGTCCAAGGACCACTGAAAGATCTTAAGGAACAAAGGCTGGGTCTTGACAACAGTTCAAGTCCTACAAAGAACATTCTTGATTATGTGGCCCGTTTTCCTGAATGAGAACAAGAAACCTGTGCATGTGCTATAGAAGCTCTTGCTGAAGCTCAGTCTAGCATGAAACATCATTTTGATAAAGCAGCAGTGTCTCGTTCATTTTCAGTTGCTCCGAATTATCTTTTTGTCAAGGCCGAGAAATGTTATGTCAACCAAATTCCTGGGATACAATATTAGCCATTCAGGAGTTGAGAAGTATGATACCAAGGTAAAAGCTGTCACAGACTGGATCATACCCAGCACTATCAAGGAGTTACAATGATTTCTAGGCTTTGCTAACTTCTACTGTAGATTCATCGTGACTTCAGTACCATAGCTGCAACTATCATCTCACTTCTTAAAGGAAAACCCAAGAAGTTATTATAGATGGAGGCCACTACATCAGCATTCAACAGGCTCAAGTCCAGTTTCACCACAGCTCCAATTCTTAAGAATCCAGACCACAGATACCTAGAATATAATAAGGACTACAAGCGTTTGAATCCTCACCAGGCAAGGTTTTCACTCATTTCAATTTCAGTGACAAACCGTCCACAGAGCAAAAATAGTAAAGCAGATGCATTGTCATGTATCCACGACTCTATCTAAACTATCTTGCCAACCTTTATCATCATAGCACCCATCCAGTGGGATATTATGGAAGAAATTCAACATGTCCAACATGTAGAGCCATCCCCCATGCCCAGCTGGAAAATCTACGTTCCATCCCTTGTTTTTAGACATCCTGGAATTTATCCCACCACTGCTTTGGTCAGAAATGTATTTTGGTGGCCCACATTATCTGCAGATGTCAATAATTATGTAACTGCTTGTCAGATCTGTGCTCAGTCACAAACACCTTGACAACTGCCTGCAGGACTTTTAGAACCACTACCTATTCCCCAACAACCCTGGTCACACCTGTCCATTGACTTTGTCACTGATCCGCCTAACTCTTAAGGATTCACCACCATCATGGTCTCCAATGACCGCTATTCTAAGTCTTGTCATCTCATTGAATTGGAAGGTATACCCACTGCCATGGAAACTGCCCAAGTTCTGTTTAATCAAGTATTTAGAATTTATGGACTACCCGATGATATTGTTACTGATTGAAGGCCACAATTCACATCACGGGTTTGGAGAGCCTTTTGCAAACATTTAAACATCAATGTCAGTCTCACATCTGGCTATCAGCTAATGGACTTCCTCTGAAGAATTTTAATCAGGAAATTGGTAGATACTTGACATCGTACTGTCACCAGGAACAGGAAAAGTGGAGCATATTCCTCCCATGGGCAGAGTATGTCCAAAATTCCCTCACACACTCTTCAACTGGTCTGACCCCCTTCCAATGTGTCCTAGGATATCAACCTCCTCTATTTCCCTGGTCTGGGAAGCCATCTGAAGTGCCTGCCATAGATGACTGGATTATAAGAAGTGAAGAGGTCTGGGACAATGCTCATGTCCATCTCCAGTGAGCATTTCAATCTCAAAAGATTCAAGCTGATCGACACAGACGTCCTCATCCTGAGTATCAGCCAGGTCAAATGGTGTGACTTTCCACTCGCAACTTACACCTGAAACTCCCTTGCAAGAAATTAAATCCATGGTACATTGGCCCTTTTAAGATTATATATCAAGTTAATTCATGTATCATTTTAGAGTTGCCTGGTAATTACTGCATCTCTCATTCCTTTAATGTGTCCCTGAAACCAGCCCACTGCTCATTGAGCCCTGAAACCACTGATGAAGAACCTGCTCCACCACTTGGGATCAATGGAGCTCCTGTCTACCTAGTTCGGGAGATCCTAGATTTTCGCAGTAGGAGGGGTCAGATGCAATACCTTGTAGATTCGGAGGGATACGGCCCGGAGGAGAGATCATGGGTAGCAAATAAGGACATCAGTTCCTGTCTTGTAATTTCCTGTCACCCTGTATTTAAGCCATTTGTTATAACTGCCACATTGTGAAGTATTGCCAGTTCACTGCCTTAACAGCGTTTTTCCATGCCAAAGGGAGCTTTATTTGATCACTTTCTTTATATAATTTAATCACTGTTAAATAACAGATTATTTTCATCCTACTAAGAGAAACAAAGCAAGTTGATGTTTAGTCACTGGTTTGATTTACTGACACACAGACAAAGAACATCTGACTGTACATGAATCATTAATATCACATCAGGCATTAGAATTAACAGTTACTTACATGTTGCATTACTGTCGAGTCCAGGCACTGCACAATATTTTGTAATCCTCAACGGCATGTTTATTGCTTGGTAGCTCGATCTGGTTTAGCACCACATAGGCCTATGTTACTTGTATGGTCATGCGCGAATCGGTGGGCGGGGCTAAACAGGCAGTGATGAAGTAGGCGTTGATCTTCTTCTGCAGAGGCGGTGCTTGCCGTCATAGATCCCCACTTTGAAAATCCTGTCGTTCACTGGGTCTGGTGTCAATATAAAAGCTTTTATTGGACTAACAAGGAAGTTTTTCAGCTCTAAAACTTACAGGATATTCTTATAGTATGATTAACCCCTCTTATATGTCAAAAGCTCAAGGAAAATTTGATTTCTCAGTTCATCACCCCTTTAAAATCTTCAGGAGCAATTGTTGAGCAGGGCTGGAGGAAGAGGAAGAGGAGGAAGGTAGATCTCCAGGAACAGGATTGGGCACCCCAACTGTAATCAATCAGGCAAAACAGCTCAGATTACTCAAAGTATGCATTGTTTAGATGCAATGATAACTACATGTTTAAACCTGTGGACTTTTCGAAAATAAACTCTCTTAAAACACTTTCACACTCTCTCTAGTTTATTAGATGCAGAGGAGGTAATGTCTCCACAACGCAAAACCATCCAAAAAGGTATTTTTGCTTGTGTATGTAAGTTTTAATTTTATTTTAACTGTTTTTTATCTATTACAGAAAGAAAGAAAGAAAGAAATCTGTACCAGCAAAGTACATGGAAAACTTTTTCCGTTCCCTGGATTTCAGGTTTATCACCTCCACCTCCTACGCTAAAATCTAGACTTTCATAGTCCTATAAAAGAGGCTCTTCTGTCTGATCTGAGAGTCGACAGTTGCTACTGATGAAGTCTCTAGATTTTATAAGCCTATTCAAAAACAGTGAGTATATGTTTTAAAGCTTTTACAACAGGGCAATTAATAGACTTAATATTATTATAAGTGACAACAGTATATGAATGAATGCATTTTTTTTTTTTTTTTTAGTAAAGAGCTTTAATTCATAATTAAAACTTCACCAAAATCAATGGCCTAATGCAAACTAGTAAATACTATAATTTCCACTGTTAGCAACTAACATTAAAAAAACACACACTATGAAGCATCAGTTAAGCATTAGTAAATAGTCAATGAATCATTTATAAAACATTAATAGACATTAATAAGTAGTTTATAAATACAGCTATAAATGCTTTGTTCTTGATTTATAAGCATATCTTTAATGTGTTTAACTTTGTTAATGTGTTATTATGTGTTAATAAAGCATTTATTAACACACTGAGTAACTATTACTATATGTCTAAATGATAAGATGTATAAATGTATGTTTAAATAGTTTATTAGTCATTTACTTCCATTTCACACTTTCTAAATGATTTTATGAACCGCTGACAACTCCTAAATAACTGGTTTGTAAATAGAAATGATAAATTGATCATTAATAAAGTATGAAAATACAATTATTAAACACATTATAGATATGCTTATAAATCAAGAACAAAGTATTTATAGCTGTATTTATAAACTGCTTATTAATGTCTTTTAAAGCTTTATAAATGATTCATTGATTATTTACTAATGCTTAACTGATGCTTCATAGTGTGCAGTTATTATAAAGTGTTACCATAGATGTTAACATTAATGTTGACTTCATTGTTTTATAGATGAGTGCATCCAAACCCCAGGAAAGGTAATTCTGCTCAGATTTCTATGATTGAAGCTGTGCACTTCATTATATCACCTATAAGTACTGTACTGCATTTTACACAATTAAAGTCTATAACAAACTGAATAATTAAATATCCATTCAAAATACACTTAAGAGTTATTTAAATCAAAAAACAAAATGTATGAAAAAGCAGTATGTGATGTTAAATTCAGTCTGTCTAAGCAGTGGTGATGAGGTGAGAATCAAACACTCTCTGAATGAGAAGGAGAAGGAGTTTGTTGCCAAACGGAGAAAAGCTGTTCTAGAAAGCCTGCAGAAGCTTCAGATACACTGCAGTCAGGTAAAACCTTATTCATAGGCTACTTCATACAGTGCACAGCACAAATGAGTACACCCCCTCTGAACAAATACAAAAGATGTATTTTCTTTATGATCACTAATACAATTCATGTCATTAATAGCCATAAAATAAGTAAATTAGCCAATTTTGTTTAAATTAAGGATTGCAGAAATGAGTACACCCTAGATTTAATTCAACAAATGTATAATATTCCAGTATGTAGTATTCCCTCCATAATTGTGACCATTGTGTCAAATTGTTACATCTGTCCTGTTTAACCTGCACCTTGACACGACCACAACGCATCCCTGAAGTATCAGCAGAGATTGAGTCAACTAGATCATCCACTGTGAAGGCCTCATCGACACGACAGCCAGTAGCACAGCTCCTCAACAACCGTCCATATCGGTGTGATGAATACGATCCTCAACTGGATGGAACTGGAATAAATACTTTGACTGTTGCGATCCCATCGGACTTATGGTAGCTGCCAGAATCATTATAAAGCACCATTCGCTGTTGGCCAGAGGAGAACTGGCCCCCTCAACTGAGTCTGGTTTCTCCATTTTAACACCTTTTTGCCACCTGATGTCACCTGTTGGAGTTTGGGTTCCTTGCCGCTGTCGCCTTTGGCTTGCTTAGTTGGGGACACTTGACATTTTCAACGGTGTTTTGATCTGCCTGCATTGACATCATTGTATGTGAACTGAACTGAGCTGGATGATGACATCACTGTTTACTCCAGTGCTGATATAGATAAATTAACTAAATTAATAACTATTCATTCTTACAACTGAATGAATCAATACTGAATTTTTCTTAAAGATGGATAATGACACCATTTTCTTTAAGAGCTGCTGTGCAGCCAAAATTATATGCCAGTTATCACTGTAAAGCTGCATTGACACAATCTGTGACACAAAAGTGCTATATAAATAAAGGTGACTTGTCTTGTCTTTACTTGTTTAACTCCTGGATGATGAGCTCCTTAAATGGGGAATGTTGCTCAGCTCGTCTCTACAGAATCCCCCACATGTGCTCAAGAGTGTTAAGATTGAGTGCAATATAAGTTTTTTCATCTTGGGAGAATGCATATCCTCATTGTCATGTTGAAAAAATGCCCAACAATGCAGGGAATGAGGAAAGGGTAACATCTTCTGTTTCAAGTTTGTGTATTAAATTACACAGTGGTGTGGGAATTCATGACAGCATTGATAAAGCACAATTCCCTCACACCTTCAGCACTCATACATCCCTATATAAGAGCATTACTACCACTGAACTTTACTGTGGGAAACAGGCACTTCTCACTGTACTCCTCCTCTAACAACACCAGAACATTCTGGATGCTGTTAGATGCAAAATGATTGATTTGGTCTCATGAGACCAGAGTATTGATTCCCAGAATCTGTATTTTGTAAATATGGGCAATGGCTTACTGACTTTATAGTGCTTTGGCTACAGAAGGTAGTTCCAGTGAGAACAACAACCATGCATGTTATTTCTGCAGGCTGCATCTTACTCTGTGAGATAAACAGTCACTCTTTCATAGCTTTTGCTGGCTCTGAGACACTCGCTTGGTATTTCTCCTGCTCTTTGTCTAGCAAAAAAATCCCTCATCACTAAACGAAAGCTTAAAATAAAGGCCTGGTTATTTCAGGGGCCGTGTCATAAGTCCATTGTTTTTGAATTTCTGTTACTTTTGCTATATTTTATATTTTTAGGAGGGTGTACTCATTTTTGCTACACCACATTTTATCACCTTGATAATAAAATTATTTTCCTGAATAATTCTGATATACTTCTGTGGTAATTGATTAAGCAGACTTGCTGGAACATTATATCTCTAAAGAACCCTAATATGTCTTCTAAGTAATTGCTGACTGTCAGAAGTTTCAGAGGGGGTGAACTCATTTATGCTGTGCGCTGTATATATGCCTGGCTATTCTTTTTTCAAACAATGTCATAACTGATAAACATCAAATGTCAAACTGTGTGTGTTTCAGGATGAAGTCCCAAACATTGCATTACTGGGTTCTGGAGGAGGAGAAAGAGCCATGGTGGCTTTGCTGGGATCCCTGGTTCAGCTCCAGAAAACAGGTCTTCTGGACTGGTGTCCTTTATCTGAGCGGAGTGTCTGGATCCACCTGGTACAAACCCTGAGAAATAACACTCACTCACTCTCACACACACATATTAATATCCCTAATGTCTACCCAGTAACCCTAAACCTACCCATCACAGAAAACTTACATTTTCAAAAATGTCAAAATTGACAGCATATGTTGTTCCTCTGAAGGTGTATGGCCTCCTTATATCAGGAATCAGACTGGTCCACCAAACCAGAGACTGTGAAAGACAAGATCATCAAGAGACTCAGCAGTTCTAAAGTCAGTTGGAAAGAAGCATTTGCAAAACTGAAGAAATATTACAACGAGAAAGATGAAAACATATTCAGCATGACTGACATCTGGGCAGTGATGGTCGTCACGATATATGTGAAAGAGGTCTGTGCCACATACCACAACCCTCAATGATCGTAATGAGGTGCTCTCGTTCAGACTTAAAAAGTACTATATTTTTAGTAGGAATCAGTTTCTAGCAAGAGGTTTTCATTTGATCTTGTTTGTGACTGAAGAAACTGTCTCAGGTCACCCCTAAACTAACATGATAAATTACAACTGTAAATATATTTTTTTCTCTTCAGATAGACGAGCACAAACTCACAGATCAGTGGGACCAGCAGAGTACAGACCCGTTTCCCATCTACACAGTGATCGACAAGGAATGCAAACAGAAAAAAGATGGAGGTTTGTGTGTGTGAGAGAGAAAAACAGACAGAGTTAATGTGTTTGTTTCAGCTGTTATATAGACGTGTTTCTCTGTCTGCAGACCCCTGGTTTGAGTTCACTCCATATGAAGCAGGTTATTCCCTCACTGGAGCGTTTGTGGAAACCTCCAGCTTTGCCAGTCAGTTTGAAGATGGCCGTAAGATCGAGGACCAGCCTGAAATTGACATGCTGTACCTGCAATGTAACAAACTCTGTTTTAATAGAGAACTTATTAATATTTATCATGTCCACTTACATTCTACAGATTCTCCATTATAAACTGTACATTAGAGAATACAGTAAAATAGATCAGTAGTCTCTGGGATGTATATTGATCTGGAGATCAGGTCTGTCAAAACTGAAATATAAATATTACAATTAGAAATGTTGAAAAATAATTTAAAAAGCAATTTCACCAATACATTGAAGTGCTGCTTTCCAACATAAACCTTCTCTCATTACACAGCTCATTTTGGCTTAAAAATAAGAGCTTAAATAACAACTATGTATCAGACTGTATGTATTACACATTTTATTTTTGTTTACTGTAAATACTTTTAAACTTAAATGTGTTTTCTGCAGCTCTGTGTGGCAGCGTTTTAGCTGATGGAGATGAGAACAAGAAATTCCTCTGGGAACGAATAAAAGGTGCAACTTCATTTGTTCTGAAGATTTATTTCTGCCTAAAGCTGACAGTCATCATGTAAACATTTGATCTCCCCCAGAGTTCTTTCATCATTTCCTGCAAGAAAGAGAAACAGGGATATTTGAGGAAATAAAGAAAGGTAAAACTTTTCTTACTGCTTTTATTTATTGACAAACTGATCTACCTTTTGTGTCTAATGATCTGTTAATTCTACCTTCTGATAAATAATAACTTAAACTCTTTAATGATGAAAAAATAAAAGTGAGCTATAATGATGATTATCACCTGAAAACACCTGATGTCATAAATTTGGGGATGGAAAGACATTTTGCATGTTTGTTTTCTTCAGGAGATCCAAAATTCCCACCTGTAGATGAATGTTATCAGGTGCTCATGGATCTGGTGGACATGAATCTCTCTGTTTTGAATGGCATCGATCCGTCTCATCTCGATGTATCCATCAGAACAAAGCTGAACAGTAAGATTTTCCTAAGGTGTGCTAGAAAATGGCTTTTCAGCAACATTTAAAAAGTAAAACAAACTAATGATGAAACAACAATATGGATAGAATAAGAACTGTTTTGGCGTACAAAAACTTTAATAACATAAGATACACAAACTAATTTTACCTGCATCAGATAACAAGAACTCAATCTGCACATTCTCCTCTTTTTACAGAGCTCACTGGAGGCAAAAACACTCAAAAAAATGATTCTAGCTGCTTGCTCAGTTTATTTAAATAAAATAAGCTGAACCAACACAAATCTTTAGTTTTTTACTTAATTGGCATTTGCACTCAATTGTACTATGTTAAATGAAATTAAATTGCAAAATGTTAGGTTAACCTAAACATTTGTGTTAGGACTACACAAATCATTTATGTTGCATTGATTGAAACGGGCAGTGGATTCTAGTTCCAGCATGCTTTGCGTAGGGATAGATCAGGACAGTAAATGTTGAAATAAGTGCTGTTTAATTTTAAGAAAGGGAAATACCTTTTAAAGTTTGATGTTCAGTTATATTTGACATTTAAAAGAGTTTATGTTATGTCGATTTTTAGAGGTTACCATTATGCTGAAGTGTAGACCTGTGGTTAGGCTATGGGTGGCTACATGAAATAAATCTATGTGTTCTCAACAAGCTTTAACTGTGCTAAAGCCAGTGATGAGAAGTTCGATCATTACATGCATGCTACAAATGTTTCACAGAAAACGTGAGCAACATGCACAAGGGCATCAGTCTGAATTGCAATTGGTTGGATCAACTAGAGTGAATATGTTCAGGAAACATCCACAGAATACGTCAAATGAAACTGGTGTGATCTCATTCAATTAGGATGAATTTACTCATCAGTACAATTAACTTACTTAAGTTCAAATAAATCAGTTCAATTGTGTGGAAATAGGTGTCATAATTGAATTAAGTTAGACCAACAAGTTATTTTTTTGAGTGAATCAGCTGATTTATCAAGACAAAAAAATGAATCTCACTGATAAAGAAGCTGCAAAGTGGTATATGAAACAATACACTGAGGATGTGTGTAATGATTTGTATCATTGCTTTCGTTTCTGGCCTGAAAGTAGGTTGAACTGTCCTTACAATGTGTTGATTTGTATAATGTACTTAATTTTTGATTTTCAACTGAAAACAATATCAGAACCATTCCCTGAGTTTAAGAACCACTGTGTATTTGTTTTACAGATATTTGGATAAGAATTGGCATATGCATGGCTCAGTGGAAATGGGGCAGGAATTATAACTTCCTCCACAACATGAAAGGTGAGAACAGAAACTCAAATAGACAGGTGCTGACTGGAAATTCATTGTAAATAATACTGTATTATAATGCTGTGATCCTTCAGGTGAAGGAGTGCCCTCCACTCTGCAGGAAACTGAGATGAGAGACTATGAAGATGGTGGGCTATTGCTCAACTCACCCTACTTCTCAGTGCTGAGAAAAGAGAGAAACATCGACCTCATCATTTCACTGGATTTCAGTGATGGTGATCCTTTCACGGTATTATACGCACAAAGAATTCACTCATTTAAAGGAATAAATCCCCTAGAAATCATCATTATGACATTCCATAACCATGACTTGTTTATTCTGTAGAACACAACACCAGACTTCTTTAAAATAATCTTGCTGCTTTTTTTCCTCATGACATTAATGCCCTCCAGAGTTCACACTAACCTAAAATGATCTGTATGAATTCTGTATTGAATGTCTAGGGGAAAGACACTTTATTGTCCCTCTGGGATGCAGAGTGTGAACACTGTGAAACATTTCCCATTAAAGTGCTCTGCTCCAGGCTTGCATATGTCAAGAGATCAAGAGCGTGCCTGAGCATCCTCGACATTACATTCTTGGGGCTTGCGTGTCGATCTAGTGAAGGGCAAGAGACGGGTCCTCCTCGTTCTCTTGCTCTTTCACCAGATCACGTGTTCCTCGAGCTTTTGAAGTGTGCCCCGGCGCTTCTTCAGACCAGGCTGAAGACACAAGCTCTCTTGGGGAAATGGTCTTCGAGTGCGCTGCCTCTGAGCGTTCATCACATGACGACAGATCATACAATGAGCTTCTCGAGGTTATCACCCGTGTGTGGACAATCTTCAGTTAGACTGGCCACAGGAACAAGAGTTAAATTAGACGACAAGATTTCTGTCGGGTGGCTAAGGGGAAACCCCAGAGAGATGGTCCCTCCCCTTTTTCCAGATCCTTATGGAATAACCCATACTCCTCTTGTGTCTTTGTGCCCTCAACTTCAATTTATTCAACTATCGTCGGTGCGAAGGCACAGGGGTACTGTCAGGACACAGATGGGGGCAGACAGGTAAGTGTAAAACAGGATGTTTATTAGAACAGAGGCACAGAAACTGGCAGACAGAGAATGCAGGTGAGTATAGGCACAAGCACTTTAGAACAGTCACTTAGCTGAAATGGTAATAGTAGAATGTCCCTTTGCAGGAATGAAATCAACAATGGAATAGAGAACACACCAAAGAAGATCCGGATGGCTCAGATAAGTAGCAGTTAAGTAGTCCAGGTACATATGATGAGACCAGACACAGAAGTGCAGGGAATGTGAGTCTTTATAGTGTGTCTGATGATGTGCAGGTGCAGGTGATTAGAACTCGGGAGACTGTAAATGAGTGGGTGGAGCATGAAGATCTGGTGACGATGTGTTGGTGTTGGTGGGTGCTGGCTGTGACTCTGTGACAGTACCCCCTACTCCACGGATGGCTCCTTATGACCGGAAGGGGCGACGAAGACGATGGGGTCTACCTCGACCCTGGGGAGCAGGGCAGTCCGGATGTTCAGAGTGTAATTGTGTGAGGAGCGGGGTTGAGGATGTCCTGTCGGTTGACCCAGGAGCGTTCCTCCGGGCCCTAGTTTTCCCAGTCGACAAGGTACTCCAGTCGGGGACCCTGTCGTCACGAGTCGAGGATGGCCCGCACTCTGTAGATGGAGTAGATGGTAGCTGCTTCTGTATGGTGAATGGACCTGTGTACCGGAAACTCAGCTTGCGGCAGGGCAGTCGGAGATGGATGTCCCGCGTAGAGAGCCATACCTTCTGGCTAGGATAGTAGCGAGGAGTAGGAGCTCTTCTGGAGTCTGCATGTCTCTTGTGTCTCTGTACTGCCCACTGGAGATGGACATGAGCTAAGTCCCAAACTCTCTCGCTCTGCTGGAACCAGTGGTTGACAGCTGGAACCTCGGAGGGCTTACCCGACCAGGGAAACAGAGGTGGTTGATAGCCCAGGATGCATTGGAACGGGGTGAGCCCTGTGGTGGTCTGTCAAAGGGAGTTTTGGGCATATTCCACCCAGGGGAGGAATTGGCTCCAGCTGTCCTGGTTCTGGTGGCAATACAATTTCTCAATACAATCTCCCAATTTTCTGGATCTTGCACTCAGTCTGGCCGTTGGTCTGCAGATGGTATCCAGATGATAGGCTCACTGACACTCCTAAGAGCTTTAAGAAGGCTTGCCAAACTCTGGATATGAACTGAGGTCCGTGGTCAGAGATGATGTCTTCAGGGATGCCGAAATGATGGAAGATGTTGGTGAACAATGCTTCGGCAGCTTCAAACGCCGTGGGAAAACCGTTGAGGGGGACAAGCTTACAGGCCTTGGAGAATTGATCCACTATTACCAACACACAGGTGTAATTATTCGATGATGGGAGATCTGTCATGAAGTCTATTCCCAGGTGAGACCAGGGTCTGCGAGGAATCGGTAATGGGACCAGCTTGCCCTCGGAAAGTCTCCTAGGGGTGTTGGCAATGGCACAGACTGAGCACCCTCTGATGTACCGGGAGATATCCTGAGTCATGGAGGGCCACTAGTAGTGTTGACGCAGGAGCGAGAGAGTAAGCGAACTGCCTGGGTGTCCAGAGCCCAGAGATGTGTGAGATAAGTCCATGAGGGGGTGACGATGGGCCGGTGGAACATAGAGGAGCCCCTCAGGACCTCCCAGCGGAGCAGGTTCGAAGAGATTAGCTTGGGAAATGTGTTAGTTGATAGACCACAGAATAGGGCTGACGATCATGGCTGGAGGGAGGACGGGTTTTGGAGAGGAGAATTCTGGATCGGGCTGGTGCAAACGGGACAGGGAGTCTGTCTTACAATTCTTGTTTCCAGGGCAATAGGATACCGTGAAAATTAAACCTGGTGAAGAAGAGAGCCTAGCGGGCCTGGTGAGGGTTTAGTCGCTTCGCTTCTCCCAATGTCATAGTTTTGCTCCGCTGGGGATAGCTTCTTGGAGTAGATGGCGCATGGATGGATTCTCCCCGGTGAATGAGGCGTCATCTTCAACGACGAATGGGAGATCAGGATTGGGGTGTACCATAATCGGAATGGTGAGGAAAGCTTCCTGGAGCTGGTGGAAGGCTTCTTGGGCAGATGGAGTCCAGGACAGAGACTTTGGCCGGCCCTTGAGGAGCGATGTGATGTGACTCCATGACAGGTACATGATGATGCCCCAGGTGGAAGAGATCTCTTCTCTGGTTATGCATCATCATTAAAAAAGCCTGTACTTCTCTCCAGACCATGCAGAACAACATCGTCTAGGGAAGGCTTTTTTAGGCAGCGGTCAGGCTGGTGCTGCCCTTGCACGCCATGCCGTTGTTGCAGCCATACGAAAATGATGGACCTGAGATCGTTGAAACCCCTTTGAACCACTAGAGTCAGCGCCAGTCAAGCTTCTGACTCTTAAGATGGTTTTCCTTATGGCTATCTCATCATTAAAGAGGATTTGCAGAATCTGTCGGTTCCACCATCCTGCTTAGACTTTGCCCCAGGATTGGTTAAGGCTATTTTGCACCCGCACCCAGATATCTTCCAAAAGTTTCATTTTCGACCATACATTGGGGTCATCCTTGAAGACTTCTGTCTTTCACTTTTCACTTAGCCAGAGCATGAGAGATTCCAATTACTGTGTCCAGTTTGTGCTCTTCAGATTTACATCCACCGCACTAGCCAGAGGCGTAAGTCAGAGCAGCTGTTCATCCGAAAACCATTAAATAACCATTTTAAAATAAGTGCAAGAGTTTTCATTTATGATACCTAGAGAGTGCTATCTGTTAACATTCTCATTTATCTCAGAGGGTGGTTCTCATCCTGATGATTTCAGTGAATAACTACTTAAATTTAAACATCTAACCCTTTTAATCAAACAATATTGTGCTGCTTTTCCACTGCAGACAGTGAAGGAAGCTGCTGAGAGGTGCAAGGAACTAAAGATCCCTTTCCCTGAGGTCAACATTCCCAGTGAAGACGTAAAGAAACCGAAGGACTTCTATGTGTTCAAAGGCAAAAACACTCCAACCGTGATCCACATCCCTCTCTTTAATGTGGTCAACTGTGGAGGCAAGTTAAAATCTTACAATGTCCTGAATAAAACTGAAATATCAACTGTGTTCTGATTTAAGTGTGTTCATGTTTCTTCAGATGATATTGAGGCCTACCAAAAAAAATATCACACTTTTCAAGGTCCTTACAGCGCTGACATGTTCACTGATCTTATGGAGGTCGCTGGAAAAAACATCATAAACAACAAAGACAATCTGCTGGAGCAGATTTGCCTCGCTATAGGGCCAAAAATACACTAATAATGAATAATAAATATCAGTGGTGTGCAGCATTATGAAAAGTTCTCACTCTTTCTTTTGTTTTTCAAATGTAAATTCATGTTTACAGCTACACTTAATGCTGACACATTTTTGAACCACATGAAAATGAAAGGCGGGATTTATCGTCTGAACAGAGCAATATTTTACTTTTCTGTTTAATATGTTAAATATTTTTCTGCATGTTTCAGTCTGTTCATTAAGCAATAAATTGCTGATCATTAATAATCAAATCTACACAGACTGAATTACAATTATAATAGCTGATTAAAATATTGTCTTACTTTGCTTCTGTTCCAATGAATTAATAAACCGTCCTCTAAAAATAAGGTTTTGTCCTGGTCATTTGATATCAAACAGCACAAATGCTCATTATTATAAAACTGATAGTTGTGGTCCTGGATGCTGATTGGACAATCCAGAGCTACAGTTTACAACCTCATAATAACCCTTTATATTTTTTTTTATTTGATGTGGCCCACCTTTTCTCCCTCAGTGTGTGTCAGAATCACTCTCTTTCCCAGGAATCTTCTCTCATAATGACAGCTGATGATATTTGTTATAGACAAGCATGATCCAAAGTAATTATCACATCTGAGAACTTTCACTTGAAGTCCAGCAGGTTTCAAACACTCCCTCTATCTGCCACTGGCTGAACAAACTGGTAGCCCTGCCCCAAACTCACCCCATTGGCTGAATCATAGGCTGCATCCGAAATTGCATACTTCCCTACTACATAGTAGACAGAAAACAGTATGTGACAAAAGTATGTCTGAATTCACAGTCCTCATAAAAGTGTAGGCAATAGTACCTAGATGACTTATACTTCTGGCTGAAGTGTGCATACAATGGACACTTTACTATCCCATGAGGCCATGGGAGAGGATAGGTCACATGATAATGACAACATGGTGAATGTGTTATTCATACTCATATTTATACTTTATAGCAGCGTTATTCAAATGGCAGAACATGGTGCAGTTTCAGACCTCGGCTTGGGTTCATAAAAAATACTATAGTAATTTATAGTAAATACTATATATTTATAAATAGTAATACTATATATTTTTTCATGTATGGTTCCATCCATTAGTTAACTTTGTTTTGATTATTAGATTATGTACAAAGTTTGTTTTAGTAGTTTATTTCATTGAGCAAAATATAAAAATGAAACCAGTCCCAATGCCTTCTATGGCCTTACACGTAGTATGTAAATTAATGTAAATATATGTAAATAATACCATAAATGGAACTTCATAGTCGTGAAGTAATTACTTATTCTAAATAAGCACATACTAAAAAGATTATGCGATTTCGGATGCAGCCATTAGAGATGAGAGAAGTTTTTCGAATCTTTGAATCAATTGAATCATTTGATTCACAAAATGATTCAGTTTTGAAGCGCTCGAAACGACACGCGCTGCTGACGCCTGCTGGTCAAAACGGTGAAATGCAACGAAAACTTTTAGTTAAAGTGTAATCTATTAAATACAATTAACAAAAAAACAGTCAGGGTCGTGTGCGTTAATGATTTACATGTATGGCGTTACAAATCGCAAAAATGACAACAGTGCTGTTAGAAATCTAAACTACAAATGAAAAATGTCCCCTCACGGTCACCGTACATAAATATTATATTTTTAGTCATAATTTCGATTTTTCATCTCATAATTTTTACTTAATAGGCCTATATCATAATTTCGACCTCATATTATGATTTTTTAAAATCATTAGTGTGGCGGAAATGGGTTTCCATACGCGTATCTCTCTCTCTCTCTCTGACACGCGCACACACACGCGCACGGATCATCTGATGACGTGGTGCCGTTCGCTCAGCTGCGCGAGAGGATGGCGGACCAGAACAGGCAAATCAAGCTCGCTGCAGCCAAGAAAAAGGTACATTTATGTCCTTTGACATGATCTTTCACTCTTTTTGTAACAAAAGACATCTGTCGATTGTAGCTGAATCGCGTCGGAGCGTGAGCGTTCCATCTGTCATGTTGACATTCCACGTCTACCGGCCTCTCCGCGGGCCCGCATCCGGCTGCCAGCACTCTCAGACGGGCGCGGTTGTCAGGAAAGCTCGGGGATTGAGCCGAGATAAAGCCGGAATATTAACTCATTAGAGTTTGTCTCGCTACTCGCGTTTATAACGATTTTAACCAGTCAGAAATGTGATAAAAGTGTCTGTGGGTGGATGTCAGTGTAACTTGGCATGCTAATGTTGTTAGCCTCTGTGTTTTGGCGTCATTTACAGAATTAAAAACAACAATAACAATGTGAATTGAATGTTGTTCATGACTTTAAACAATTAGCTTACTAGATTAAATGACAGTTCTAATTGAAGCAGCTGGTTGATTGTTTTTGTTAACAGTAAAAGTGCTTAACTAATAGGTTTAATTGGTTTTAGACCCCCTTATTGTGGTTTATGTTTGAGGTTTAATTGATTAAATGACAGATCAAATATGGTTATTAGTGTTTTTGTGCATTGATGCATGTGAGTGCACTAAAAGTGCTGCCTAGGTAGGTAGCTACACTAGCTTTATTTCTATAGTACTTTATACAATACAGATTGTTTCAAAGCATCTTCACAGAAAATAAGAGAGGCTCAATAATGCAAATGTCATCAAATATGAGCTTTAAAAAGACAGAAGTTCAAATGTTGTTCTTATCTAATAGTGTCAGTGCAGTCCAATTGATAGTACTACTGAATATTAAGTGTTATATATACCCGCCAGAGGAACAGCTGCTGTCTGTGGCCTGGAACAACACGTCTTGAAAAAATCAACTTGTGTCTCTGTCATATGAGAGCTGATTTAGACCCATTCGTCCCATGACAGCTGAATCACAAATCTGACCTACTAGAGCGAGGGTGTGTTCAATCTCCATATCGCAGGACTGGACGGGAGCTTCTTCGTGAACAGAAAGTGCAGTTTGTTTTTTGTCATATCTGACTGTATCTGTTGTGTCACTGGTGCAGTGGAACTTGATTTCGTTATCTTGATTTAGTTTGTAGTTCAAACCAGTGTGTTTAAACTGTGGTCGAATTAGGACAGATTATTGACTCGAGTTGTCAGTGGCAGTGGTGAATTGATGATTGATTTAGTTAAACAGCAGCTGAACAAAATTTTGGTGCAGAAACAGTTTTCACTCTGAAATTGCTAGTAAATTTCACTATTAATTACAAAGAAATTGACTTTTTTATGTTGCTGTTTGATCATGAACAACATCTGCAAAGTTACGACACTCAAAGTTCAATGCAAAGGAGATATTTTCTTTTATAGAAATTGCTTTTTAAGGCTGGTAGGGACTACAATGAGCTTCTTCCCAGGTTTGTGACATCACAAACCACAAAATTTACATAAACCCCGCCCCTGAGAACACTCAACAAAGGGGGCGGGGCCATGTTGGGCTGCTTTAGAGAAGAGGAAGAGTTGTTGTAGTAGAGTGTTGTTGTCATGCCGTCATTTTACGCCGGACTGCTTCACAAACGAGGGTCAATTCAACACAAAAGATGAACATGACGACACATGCTAGTGGATGAGTTGAATCAACTCCGCAGCAACTACATCAATTTATCCACTAACCATTCAGAAACGTCCAGTTTCATTCTAAAAGTTGTAACTTCTTCCTGAGTCTCTCCATCAGCGTCGACTTCGGTTTGAACAATGTAAGGCTAAACACCGTTACTGACAATCCTCATTTTGGCTGCGTGAGATTCTCCAGCTTTGTTGTTGTTGAGCTGTTAAAGCTCCGCCCTCTTCTGGAAAGCGGAGCTCATTTGCATTTAAGGGACACACATAAAAAGGCGTTTTTGCTCACACCCAAATAGGTGCTAATTTGTCAAGCTATAATAAATGACCTGTGGGGGATTTTGAGCTGAAACTTCACAGACACATTCTGGAGACACCAGAGACTGATATTACATCTTGTGAAAGGAGCATTATAGGACCCCTTTTAATTAACAATAATAACCCTGGTTTGGCTCTCCACTATAAAGGATTAGTTCACTTTCAAATGAAATTTTCCTAATAATTTACTCTCCTCCATGTCATCCAAGATGTTCATGTCTTTCTTTCTTCAGTCGAAAAGAAATGAAGGTTTTTGATGAAAACATTCCAGGATTATTCTCCTTATAGTGGACTTCAATGGACTCCAAATAGTTGAAGGTCAAATTACAGTTTCAGTTCAGCTTCAAAGAGCTTTAAACAATACCAGACGAGGAATAAGAGTCTTATCTAGCAAAACGATCTGTCATTTTCGAAAAAAATGTATATAAAAAAAAATGTATATGCTTTATATAAACAAATGGAGTGCTTCCGCCAAAACCGCACTTTCGTATTCTTCAAAAAGCTTACGCTGTATGTCCTACGCCTTCCCTATTCTACTAACGGAAAAAATGGATCTGGCGCTGCATATATATAAAGCATATACAGTTGTATTTTTTTCGAAAATGAGTGATGGTTTCTCTAGATAAGACTGTTATTCCTCATCTGGTATTGTTTAAAGCTCTTTGAAGCTGCACTGAAACTGTAATTTTGACCTTCAACCGTTTGGGGTCCATTGAAGTCCACTATAAGGAGAAAATCCTGGAATGTTTTCATCAAAAACCTTCATTTCTTTTCGACTGAAGAAAGAAAGACATGAACATCTTGGATGACATGGGGGTGAGTAAATTATCAGGAAAATTTTATATTAAGTGAATTATTCCTGTCATATATCTGCACACATATATGACTGACACTGGAGCTTTTATGTTATATATTTGATATCAAACATAGCCTGTGTTTAACGTTCCTGCTCTTTTCTTCTGCAGCTGAAGGAGTTTCAACAAAAGACGATCCCATCCACAGGAAGTGCTGGACCAAAGAAGAAGAGGAAAGTGAAAGGTGGCGATCAGACGGACGCACCTGCTGACAGACGCTCTCCAGACAATGTGAGTCAGGTGCGTAATCTCTCTATACTGTGAAATCAGTGCTTCGCCGGCCGGATGCGATTGAATGTTGACTGTGTCTTTGTTGGGATTTGTTTGTCTTTTGACTGATCAGTTAGTGGTATTTTCCCATGGCAGGAATCAATCCTCGTTTCAGGAACTGTTTGAGGATCTAATCGGTTTTTGTCGTTTTTGCATGTAATGAATTATATTTCCTCTTCACCATTTTGAGGGACTGTTTTAGCATCTAGTCCTACTGTTTTAAACAGGTCTGGGTTTCTCGTTTATTGTAATTGGCTCTGTTTGCACTGACGCAGAACAGTAATTACAGGTCACTTCACCTTTATTTCCACAGTGCTTTATACAATACAGATTATTTCAAAGCAGCTTCACAGTGATAAACAGGAAAATAATGATTCAGTGATGCAAACAGAATTCATTTCTGCTGTAAAAAGACAATAGTAAACAGTCATTATTCAGAGATTAATTACAGGGGGTCTGATCCATCTGTTAAAAAAAAAAGCTTTTGTTTTTTAATTAAAATAAATCTGGAAAAAAAAAAAAAAATATATATATATATTTGATATAAATAAATAAACCAAATTAGAAATGTCATCTTGTCAAGTTGAAACACAAAATTACTAGCTGGAAATAAATAAAACTAAAACTTGAAAACATTTTGGTTATTGTATAATTAACATTTTGTTAATAATACAGCTGGAAAAAAATAAAATAAATGTTTTATTATTATTAATAGTTTAAGATGAAGCACTAAAATTACTGACTACCTGGAAATAATGAACTAAAACTGAACTAAAACTTATTTAAAAGCACAAATTAATAATAAAAATATATAATATTTGTTGTACTGATTTTAATTAATTAATTAAAAATAATATATATATGTTGTTAATTTAATATTAATGTAATCATTTAAATTCTCTGTAATGACTAAAGTATTAAATTAATATATTTAATATAATTAATTAAATGAACAGCTGTACAGCAAAATATAAATATATAAAAATACATACAATTTGTTGTACTGATTTTAATTAATTGATTTTATTTTAATTAAATTTTATTTCATATATTTAGTTAATGGAATATTTTAATATAATAAATTTAATTATCTTTAATGATTAAGTATTAAGTTATTAAATAAATATTTTAATATAATTAAATTTGCACACTGTACAGGTACTGTATACATTGTTTTGTTTATTTGTTTATAAATATATTTAATAATATAATTTCCATACAAATCTTTGCTATTATTTTTCTCCCTAAAATCTTATATTTTCATTTTTTTTTCACGCCATATTTCATGATAGAAAATAATAAATATAATAAATTATATACTATTTTTGTATGTCCTTAATTAATTGTTGGTTGGTTGTTATTGCATTTAAGGAAAAAAAATCACTACATATCATCACATGTACAAATAAGAACCTTGAAAAACAAATTAACCCTAAATATTAATTGTTAGTTTAAAAAAACCCAAAAATATTACAAACAATATTCAGAAAAAGCTATAAGCGAATGGTCTGTTTTGCGTACAATGGCTGGTTGATCAGGTTCATGCACTGCTAACCCTTCATCTAGTCTTTCCTGCCTCCTTAGTGCTTCCTTTATCACTTTCTTACTACTTCCTCCTCTCTCAACCCTTCTCCTTTATCGTCTGCCTCTCCTTCCCCTGTAGATTGAGAATATTCTCAAAGTTATGGTGTCTGATCTTAGTCTGACTAATGGAGTGTCTCAGCCTCCATTCGTCAACATCAGTCAGGTGAGCTGCTCGCGGTCCCTCCTCTCCTCCCGTTTCGCTCATCTGTGTTCCCTCGCATGCTGTGAGATCATCGCAGGAAGAAGTTTACGTTTGCATCATCTAAATTAAATCAGACTCTTTCTTGATTCATCAGTGCACGCTGTTCTGAAGGAATGCATGTTTTATATATTTTACTCCGCAGTCATCACATGCTGTTTTATGTTGACTTTAATGCATCTTTGATTCATGTTTCAGTCTTAATCAGCAGCATTAATGCCTGCAGGGATTGAATGTTTTTGAATATATGTTGAATTGGGTATGCCTGGAATATGTGTGAAAGCTGAGTTTAATGCGTGTGTGTCGCTGTATTGCGTCAGGATCGAGTGGACGTGGTGACCCGGGTCTCGCAGGAGCTGGAGGAGGCCAGTGCTGATCCCGTCTCTAACCCCGCTTCTGCTATTAACACCGAGTGTGTCGCTGATAACGCTGTCCTGCAGGTCTGTGTGTGTTGATGTCCCTCACCTAAGCTGCGTTTCAGAAGCGTCACTGGGTGTTTGATGCTGTCTAGGTCGCAGAACACTAGGCTTTGAAACACAGCCGTTGTCTGTTTGTGTCTTTTAACTGTTTAGATTTTGTCTGTTCATGTTTTTAACCTGTTACATGCATGTCATTTAATTTAGTGTATTGCTTTTGTCAGGTGTTTCTTGTGTTGGCGCATATTCTCAAGTTTGTGTTTTTGATTCGTATGTTTTTCCAGCAGAATTACACTGCAGATGCAAATGGCGACGAACATCCTCTGGAAGATAAAAGGTGAGTTTGCTCTTTCTCACAGCCAATCAGAACGTTTCATGAGTTTTGGAGCGAAACACTAACAGACTGTTTTTTGATTCTGGAAATATTTACACATTCATTTTCTATGGATGAGACAAAAACGCAGAGAACAAGCTTTGATTCACACACTGTTATTTTACTGTCACTGACGTACTGTTACAGTTTTTATAATAGTTTTTATTTTTAGTAATTTATAAAAATGTGTGTGTATATATAGTTTTTTACTAATTTTATATCAGTTTTTATTTTAGTACATCGTTAAATTAAAATGAGAAATGTTTTCTGGACAGCTAGCTGAAATAAAAAAATCTTAAGTTTTTTATATTTTATTTATTTCAAACATTCATTTTATTTCAAGTAACAAAAAATGTTAACTATAATAACCCTGAATTTAAGGCAGAAAAGCATCTCTTGTGGAAAATGTGTCGAAGCATCTCATTGAGATACTATTATAATTTTTTATTTTCTATTTTCTATTTTCATTTTAGTTTTTATTATTTTTTGTTGGTATTTTGACATTTTTATAAGTTTTATGTTTTTAAAAAGCATATATTTTATTTATTTCAGTTTTAGTTATTTATTACATCAAGTTAAAATAAATTAAAATGATAAATGTTGCTTTGGCAAATAGTTTTTTTATGTTTTATTTTATTTACATTAACGTTTATTTTATTTCAGGCAACAAAAATGTGTTTTTTATGCTTTTATGCTTGCTTAACCAAGGACAAAACCTCAGATTTTATATGTTTATAATGCTTGTTTAGTTCATCGTAACACTAAATGGTTTGTGTAAAGTTGAGCTCATGTTTGTGTTTGCAGGCCGCTGTCGTCCACAGAGAGCCTGAGACAACTTTCCCAGCAGCTCAATGGACTTCTGTCTGACGTGAGTCTGTCTGCTTGCTGTAATGTCTGTGTTTGGGTGGATTATGATGCTATGATGTTATTAGCTAATGTTATTTTTCCCGCCCTGCTTGGTTTCATCAGGAGACACGTCATTTCAGAAGTATTTAAATTTTAATGAAAGATTATGAAAGCAGGCTTTTTCCTTTTTTTTTTTTTTTTTTAGATTAACATGCACCAATGAATCCAATGAGTAAATGATTTATATTTTTATGTAAAATATTTATATTTCATTTGATCTTGACTTTTAAGAACTAAACCAATGGTTCCTCTCAAATTAACCAACAATATTTCATTAATTTGCATGCCTTGAGAGAGTTACAAAAATAAAAGAATAAACATATTATGCTGTTCAATTCTTATTTAACACTCATAAATAGCCTAAATATCATCAATTTTAGGATTAAATGATTCAGGACAAAGCTTTGAATCCCCAAAGACGACGATTCATTTGTGTAATTGTGTTTTATTTCCCTCTTGGGTGAAATGCAGTCATCAACATACATCAATGGAGACAGCGATCCACCGACAGTCAACGAGAAGGAACTGGAGGTATTCAATACGTTTTACTGTTAAATTACCTCTGCTTATTAACTTTAACACCATCTTTTCTTTAAAAAGAACTAGATGTGCAGAAGTGTATTACTGTACTGTTTACTCTAGAGGTTTATAATGAACACTCCAAACGGTCACTAATCTCTCTGGAGCAGGATAATCTTATTGAAGTTCTTACGATGAAAATAGCTTGAAGTCTGTAGGGGTTTACAGCACTGCCTGTTTCAGAGCGTCTGTCACTTGATATCATTTTCACAATTATATCCCAGATTGATTCCTTCATGGTTTACAGACCACATCAAGAACAATTTACACTTTTCTTGCTAAAAATAATTTTTTTTTAAAAATCTGAAAACATTCTCTCTGCTATTCAGTACTTGAGTCTTAATTGGTGTAATTAGTTGTGTATCTCTCGGTATGTGCGTTATTGCAGTGTGTCCTGTGTTAGTGCTGGTGTTTAATCCGGGCGCTCACGTGATCTCCTGATACACTGAGCAAACATCCTGTTTCAGCTTCACAAACACATCTGTAACCTGCTGCTCGACCGATAGAGGCTCAGTTTATAAGTTACAGTCTAACTCGCTTCGTCTGCACATACACTACCGTTCAAAAGTTTAAAGGAAGTCTCTTCTGCTCACTAAGGCTACATCAAAAATACAGTAAAATTGTGAAATATTATTACAGTCTAATACAGCTGTCTTCTATGTGAATATATAGTAAAGTGTAATTTATTCCTGTGATCAAAACTGAATTTTCAGCATCATTACTCCAGTCTTCAGTGTCACATGATCCTTCAGAAATCATTCTAATATGATGATTTGCTGCTCAAGAAACATTTATGATTATTATCAATGTTGAAAACACTTCATATTTTTATGTAAACTGTGATGCATTTTATTTTTCAGAATTCTTTGATGAATATTGAGTTCAAAAGAACGGCATTTATTTGAAACACAAATCTTTTGTAAAATTATTATCATTTTAATGCATCCTTAATGATTAAAAGTGTTAATTTTAATAGAGATAACCCATTTATTTATACTTTAAGGACTCACTTTTGAGTAAAATACTGAATGTCGCCCTGCTAGAATATGAACCAATGCCTGTTTATCCACATTACTCGGTGTGGAGAGCGTTCAGTTACACGTATAACAGATTCTTTGTGTTACACCGTATCACCGCCTGTTTGTTCTATCATGTCTGAGTCTTTCATTCGTCCTCTCTCTCTCTCTCTCTCTCTCTCTGTGCATGCCGCCACGTCAGACTCGCAACCAAGAGCTGGCAGCTGCTCTGGACTCCAGCGCGCTAACAAACACCCAGCTCGCGTCCAAACTCGAGACACTGGTAAGAGTGTGTGCATGATACATGACTGTGTGTCCGGAACGTCCCGTGATACCTGAGGAGACATTCACACAGGACACGTTCTTGCATGCAAAACAGTGTACAATGAGACATTAACGTTTGCAACGTAGTCTCAATATTCATTAATATGCAATTAAAATACTCAAGAATGCATTCTTTGTGAACGTCACACATACTGTTAAACGCACATGATTAGCATTTATTCAGACATGAGTGCGTGACCTAGTAAACATCTGTTTTGATACTCACATGTGAGAGGTCGGTTTAATGTTGACCGTGTTTGTTCTGTGTTTTCAGACGAAGCAGTCTCAGGAGCTGTCTGATCAACTGCAGAAGGTAAGCAGCCAGCAGTGTTATTATATTGCTCATTAATCGTTTGTTAATGTGCAACTACTCCTATTGAGCGTTATCTCTTCTCCTCAGGAGCGGAAAGAGTTTGAGCAGAAGTTCAGTAAGGAGCAGGGAGCGATGCGTGAACAGCTACAGGTGAACAGATGTTATTCAGTACTGAAGTCATGTCTGATTTGCTGATGAATTACTCTAGGATGAGCTTGTTGGAACAGTCAGCGACTGAATATTTGGCCATATTTTCTTCAAACAGGTCTTATATATTTGGTTCTTTTGCTGGTAGTGTGGCACAAATATAATCTGGATTGCAGTTTGTGTGATCACATATTTAACACATATATTTACATATAAACATCACAAGTTAAGCATTTTAATGGGATAATTCACCCAAAAATAAAAAAATTGTCATCTTTTACTCACCCTCATGTTGTTCCAAACTGTTTCTTTTTCTGTTGAACACAAAAGAAGATATTTTAAAGAATGTTACAGTAGCCATTGACCTCCATAGTAGGAAAAAAAAAACTATGGAAGTCATTTTTTTTTTTTTTATAAATGCCTTCTATAAATAAATAATGGTTTAAAATAAATGCATACAGTGATGATAAAAACAAAGTGATACTTTTAAATGTTACATTAAAACTGCCAGTAGGTGGCGGCAAGTCACTGTTTTTATGAGTGAATCATCGAGTCATTCATTCAGTATCAAAGCAAGCGGCTGTATTTATGAATAGGTCATTGAATCATTGACGATTCGTTCAAAGCTGCAGATTCGTTCACGAAACACAGCTTTTGTGCCGCAGTTCTGCTGTGGATTTTGTTGCAAAATAGAGCAAAAATACTGACAAAACTGTTTAAAATGTCCATCCTTATATGACCCTTTTGTTGTTGAGCTGTTGTATAAATCAATGTCACATTTGAAATCGTGTGGGATTCGGGAAACATTCCATTTTTGCAGGTATAATATGATCAGCATTAAAAACAATAACTCACAGAGTATGTTTTTGATTCAAAGAGAGTTTTAATCTTAAATCTCTATGCAGTCTTTGTCTTTATTTGTTCTTCATGCTAGTAACGTTAGTGCTAAATCTCCACTTTTACAAAAGTATATTGTCGAGAACAGCACGAATGTAGCACGATTTGATGCCGTGGATGCAGTTGGTTTTGACCGCGAATGTTGTGTATTTACGGCATTTTACCAAAACTCGGCATTTTGCGATATCATTTGAGAACCACTGCTGGATATCAAGCTGCACTTTGGTTGCAGATTTAGTCAGCAAACGAGCAGCGCAATATAGTCCGACTAAATGACACTTTAATTTAAGTAAAAAATCTCAAATGAAGATCGCTGAACTCCAGCTTACTTGTCTATGTTTTCAGATCATTCGTGCTTCTTCCTCAGTGTCGAGAGAGCTTGTGTGTTTGGTTGCCAGATTGCAAAGATTAAGTAAAACATGTTCTTTTAACAGAAAAGCTCTGATTAGGGGTTAAATTTCTGGAAATCTGGCAACCGTAAGCATGAACACTCGTAAAAAAACAGTCTGTAGCCTCATGTTCAACCTCCTTTATTCAACAAAAACAAAACGTGATTTCAAAAGAGAGATTTTGGGAAAGTTTTTAGCCACATTTTAGTCTCGTCTTTTTTTTTAGTCACAGTTTAATGACATTGGTGTCGTCTCTCATTGTCTAGTCTTCGTCATGGAAAAAAAGGTAATCAGCGAACATTTTTCGTCATAGTTTTCGTTAACGAAATTAACACCGGTCAACTGTAAGTGATGACAAAGTTTTCATTTTTGGGCGAACTATCCCTTTAAATCCATTGGCTATTAGCGGCTATGGTACTGCAGCACGGCAGATATCACTTTAAATGATCAAATTAATCTTTGCTGGGACAGATTCATTTAGACGGCCACCAAAATAAATATATTCAATGCAGGAAAACCCCTGTTGATGTCAGTGCTGTTATAGTTTTGTGTGTTTAATGATGCATGTCCACTTTCAGGTTCACATTCAGACCATCGGCATCCTGGTGTCTGAGAAATCAGAGCTACAGACGGCCCTGTCTTACACACAGCAGGCGGCACGACAGAAGACAGGTGTGTGAGAGTGTGTGAGACTGTGTGAATCTTTTCCTCACAAAAACATGTCCAGAAAAACTATAACTGCACACTCACTTAAGTTTAATTTTAACCAGTGTTTCAGCAGCAAGCCCAATCTTTTAAGTGGGTGTGCTTTCTTCAGTGTTTTTCATTTTCTTTTTCACAAAAAATGTAATTTTTATTTTGATGTATGACCTGCACATATTCTTACGAGATCTACCTTTTTATTACACTAACCTCTCCACGTGTGTGTTTGTGTGCAGCCGAGGCAGAAGATCTGAGCTCGCGGCTGCAGGCCAGTAAACACAGAGTGTCTGAGTTAGAGAGAACGTTATCTACAGTCTCGACACAACAGAAGCAGTTCGAGAAGGTAGCAGATCCTCTATTCGTCTTCATTATCAGTTACATTTGTCCTAAAAGAATGGTTAAGTTTCAAAAATCCTTGTTTCTGCAGCATAATAAAGAGCTTGAAAAGGAGAGAGACAGTCTACGATTGGAGGTTCTCAGGTTTAAGTAAGTATGTTGTTGTTTTTTACTCGTTTATCAGATGTTATTAATGAATGAATGTATGTTTTTAGATTAGAATCAGCATTAAAGTGCATTTAAGTACCAGTCAGTAGAAAAAATATATATAAAAAGATGTTCTGCTTGTGAAGGAGGTAGAAATGGTAGATTATTGTCACAGTGCAAATTGAGATGAATAGTATGAAGTAGCATATCATGTAAACCTGGTTCTGAATATGAGATGTTATATAAATATTTTCTGTGTGTCTGTCAGTAATTTGAGCGAGGAGTCCAGGCAGCAGAGCTCAGAACTTTCTGAGCAGCTCAAGCTGAGAGTTAATGAGAACAATGCATTGAAACAGGAAGTTGATGAGCTTCGTAAGCGGCTGGAGATGGCCGACGATATGCTGCAGCAGGTGAGAAAACACTGTACACACTTAAGGCCAGATTTAC
Source organism: Culter alburnus (assembly GCA_028476615.1). Lineage (NCBI taxonomy): Eukaryota > Metazoa > Chordata > Actinopteri > Cypriniformes > Xenocyprididae > Culter > Culter alburnus. The sequence continues at coordinate 452,480 of JAOTNS010001633.1, read as the reverse complement.
TAAATGTGGCAAATGAGACTGCAATCCCATAAAAGCGCCGATGGCAGTGGAAAGTTCTGCGGATACTTGTTGTAAAACATAAATTTCGATTCCACTTATCGATTCCTGTGTGCATATTTTAATGATTTTAAACCATTCAAGTGCAAGAAGACACAAAAGAACTCATTTCAATATTCGCACAATCTTTGAGAGGCGGCTTTCTGTGTGCGCAAAGAAAACAGCGCGCAAGTTCTCTTTCACGATAGTTATGTCTTTGAGAAAGAAAACACATGTGTAACAGTATATTGGATCAGTGCATTTGCTCTTAAAGTGACAGCAGCCTAATATACCAGCTGCTATCTGCGTCATTAATTTTGATAAAAGAACAAAAGTTCATTTTATTTATAAAGTGAAGACTGTTCCGTGCTATTTTACATTTGATTAAATTCGATTTCAATTTCTGTACCTGAATACTAGACCTACCTGAAACAAAAACACTGTTTATTTTATTTGCATCTTTGTTAGTTGTATTTATTTGTTCTATTGCTAATTAGTTTATTTGTTCTTATTTTATTGCTGACTGTTTGTCTTTTAATAATGTTTTAAATTCATATGAGTTGTTTTTGCTGTTGACTTTTTGTTAAAACCAAAGGCAAAAGTTCCTCATGTAAGGGTACGGTTACACAACAACAATGTACTAAAAATGGAAAAGTCCTTTTCCCGCACAGACCAGATCCGTGTAAACGACTAAAATCGCTGTGTTCTGCTGCCAGGCCAGTAGATGGCGATGTCAGTTTGTAAAGAAACACTACGGGCCTATAGACTGAACACGTAATACTCAAGTACATGATGTCACCGTTTTCACACATTCATGTTTTTGTAGTTTACACGGAGATGATAATAGTATAGTTATCACTAACGTGGTCTTTGCTTGTTTTCAAAAGTTTGCATTTTCAAGCCCCCAAAATGCTGTTGTCATGTAAATTAACAGCTAAAACACATACATTTTTAATTGAAAATGGTGCCGTGTAAACGGCCTCTGAGTGGCCAATCAGCTGCTGATTTTTGTTCATAGTATTTAGCTGAAGCAAAATGTTTTGAAGCAAGACAGAATAAAATATGTTTGATATCTAAATGTTTGACTTGATTTTTCATTGGAATCGAAACTGGGAATCAATAAGAATTGGATTTGCTAAAATGACTTAAGACATGCTCGCTTTGGACGTTAAATAATGGTGCAAATACCAGTAAATTGACTAGTGCAAACCTTAGTAAATCACGTTGTATGATTCATTTGAATACTCTCCTCCCATTAATGTTGCGTCTGAGAGGGAAACTCCTACACAAGCATATGCAATAATTTTTCACGTGTCTTTACTAAATATTGACAGTAGTTGTAGTAGTAGTTTTTTTTAACGCCAAAAGAGCGTTTGCATCGGCGCAAGCTGTTAGTAAATCTGGCCCTTACTGTGCACATGATATAACAACAGATCACGGAGTAATTCCTGCTTGTTAAATTAAATCCTGCAGTTCTCCAGTCAGTCGGGTCCTCCATCAGAACACCAGCAGGTTCAGCACCTCCTGGAGGAAAAGCACCAGTTAGAGGCTCACACGGCTCAGGTGTGTGCTGCTGAAGGGCTTGTAATTTGGGGATTATTTGTGTCTGTATTTTTTTCCCTGTGTCATTCTGAATTTCCTGTGTGCAGCTGATGGAGTCCGTCGCTCAGCTGCAGGTGGAGAGAGATCAGTACGCTGCACAGATTCAGGAGGAGGGACGAGTGTGGAAAGACAAAACTGAACAGCTCCTGTCTCAGGTAAACACACACTGTCTGTGTGTATAAATAATAATAATTGTTTATTTTACTGTAAGTGCTTCTCATTACAAATCTGGTGAAATAATTGCCACGTTTAGTTCCCAAATGCACGTTATAAGCAACATTCAGAGATGGAGTTTGAAAACACAGTGCATATATTAATTTCATTAAATCATGTGTTGATGTATTGTGTGTGTAGGTTCGTCTGATGTCAGAGGAGAGGGACAGCACAGCTGCTCAGATCCACGAGCTGCAGGAGAAGATCACAGAACTGGAGAACGCTGCAGGTACAAGACATGAGATCCACCCCATTCACATTGAACACAACACAACCAATCGCTTACTTTTTACCCAGTTGCCAAAAAACAGGTCCTAAAGGGCCCAAAACATACTTGAAGTAAATACTTCCAGCCTTACACTCTTCAGACAGAAACATGACAGATTTGTGTTGTCCACAGCTCTGATGAGTAAAGAGCAGGAGCTGCAGGCCGTGTCACAGGTCTCAGGCCCTTCAGAAAGTGAACTGGCCCTTCAGGAAACCGTCAGAAGCCTTCAGCAGGAGAGAGACGCTCTCAGTCAACAGTACCAAGCACAGGTGACCTGCGTTGACCATGTGATGCATGCTTTGTGTCATGCATTTACTGTGTTCAGCAAATACTGCAAATATGCAACTCATATTTTTCTAAATTTACATGTGAAAATACTTATTATGCAATTCTGTTGCAGTATATTTAGATTTCTTAAATGCATTCACTTCACATAGCTGTTTATATCCACCTGTTTTTATGCACATTTTGGGATATTGCATAAAAAAACACTGGATGGAAACACCAAGATGTGCATAAAAGAACGCATGCGCTCAATTGAGGCAGATGCATTTTTTTTCCAATAAGAAGACATGCATTAAACTATGATGGAATCACATTTACTGAATAAATCTCTCAATGCGCAACGAAAAACTCACGTGACTTTGCATCAGCAGAGGCTGTGATTGGATAACTGGACCAATCGCATCGCAGCATCTCAAATGTTGGTTTGGTGGTTCTCAAATGCCTGAGTCAAGTCTGTCATCAGAATGATTTGGTTAATTCTCTCCAGAAGCGTCTCACATGATCGTGTTCCCGAAACTAGCATCCGAACGCAAGATCACATGACAGCGTTTATTATGTTTCGTCTGACACAACTCATTTATGATGGAGGGAAAAAAGAGCCACAGTTTTTTCCCTGGATTTTTATTACTGATAATTTGCACCAATTTCCCAGAAAGTGATGATTTTATCAATTTACATGACTTTTTGAGGTATTATATTATCCATATAATCATGGTTCTTCATAGACAAAAAAAAAAAAATTTTGAGAGGGTGAATTAAAGAAGTATCTTTTTGTTTTAAATGATTTTAAGCCATCTTGTGGCCCACTTGGAAGTTTTCAGAGGCCCCTTATTGAGATCCACTGCATTTGAAGCTGTTTGCATTTGTTTCTAACCTCAACATGCATTTGAAATATGTTGCATCACAATTGTAAATGATATAAGGAAAAACTTTGTTATATCACCAGAAAATTCTTGGCGTATATATTATTACATCATTCATTCCTAGCAGACACTCCTTACATAAGTGTTTGAGCGCTCTCTTGTGGTCTGTAGGTGCGGGACAACGAGCAGCTGAGCCGGCTGGTGCAGGAACAGGAAGCGAGGCTGGAAGAACTGGAGAGACAGGCCGAACGGGCCGCTGAAGAAGCTCAGGATCGACTCCGTATTCTGGAGGACGTCCAGAGCGATAAGGCCACCATCAGCAGAGCTCTGGCTCAGAACCGAGACCTCAAAGACCAGCTGGCCGAGTTTCAGAACGGCTTTGTCAAGCTGGTGAGCTCTAGTGAAAGATGACGTATGTGAACGAACGTTACTTCTGAGCGATGACCTCTGACCTTTCTCCTCCTTCAGACCAATGAGAACATGGAGCTGACGAGCGCTCTGCAGTCCGAGCAGCACATCAAGAAGGAGATCGCTCGTAAGATAGGTCAGCTACAGGAAAGATCTGCACAATGCCAAAGAACAGGTTTGTGTCCGTCTAGATGCAAATGACACAGGGGTCACGAGCTAATTATTAGGTTTAGTTATACTATTGTCCTTTTACAAGGAAATTTGTCTTGGACACTAAAGCCGCAGTGATGCACAACAAACAACAATTGACATGTCATAGAAAACACAGTTAAAAGAGAGCAATACTGATTACATTATTCCTACAACTACTTAAAATATTAATAGATACCGGTACAAATTATTTTTTTGTAACGTTACTTTTACATAAATGGAACCCTAAACGCTTCCCTGATGGTAATAATTGACACATTGCTGATAAAACCTAAAACCTAAAAACCTAAAAAAAAATTTAATTGCGATTATAGCTATAAAATATCTAATTTTCCATTAAATTCTTAAACGGAATTTAATATTAGCTTTGTAACTTGTAGTGTAAAATAAAAGTACCATTATAATTAACTTCATTTTATTATTTTAAAGTACAATTATAATTTGCAACAGTAATATTTATTTTATTTATATAATTAGAGTTAAAACATAATGATAATAATAATAAATATTACTATTAGCAGTATTATTGTTGTTATTATGAGGGTCTTTCGCACCAGGTGGTTATAGGAACTAGCCACCAGGGTGGTTCCCCGAGAACTAACATTCCCCTAGGGCTGTTTTCCTGGTTGCATTCGCACCACAAGTAGGAACTATGAAGTGACGTAAGCTTCGGTTTGTTTATGGTTTGTTTAAAAGCCTGTCTAATACTTAGAGCTGCAGTCCGCGACTTTTCCTCTTTATCGCCATCTCTGTTTGAAACCTGCAATTGCAGTCATATGCGGAACAATTATCTGTACGTGCGTTGTGCGTCGGCACAGCTCGTCAGCGCGGATGAATCTAATGCTTGCTGTCAGTCACCGCACCGGTGTGGATACTGTATTTCAGAATCACAGATTCTACGTCTTGAAAGTATGACCAATATAAGAATTTTCACTGGAAAACATTTCTGACCAACTGAGGAAAAGAGCATTAGGCCTACAATAAATCACGCTGCCAATGATGATTAAATCTAACGATCGCTTAGCTCGGATCATTTCAAACCATGCACATTATTATTACTGTTATATTGTCCTCAAATTGTTAGTGTTAACAACATCAGCATTGCGTGACTATGTGTATTTAGTGTGTATTGGCGTTACCTGTAGATTTCAATTTCTGTAGCCACTCCACAGTCCAAAGTCTTTTGCTTTTTGACTATGGCTGAATCTCCATCACTGATGATTGTCATTTGGATCTTTCTGGATTACAATCCGCCATCAAAATGATAAGTTTAATTATTTCAGCTGCTGTGAGAAAAGGCTATAAATGATCCGCTACCAGCTGCATCCTCACGTGATAAAACCTGGACTCCTTCCTTTCTGTTTACAGACGTGACGTAATGATGCACAGACGAACTGCTGCATGCTCGAAATTCCCGCGGAAATCCACCATGTCGCTCTTATTATAAAACATTATTACAAGCTTACCGTTGTGAATCGAGACAAGATAATTAGATAGTTTTGAACACTGGCTGGTTATGTACTTGCTCAAAAATTGATTTTGGATAATTTTTAACCCAAAAAAAGTTACAGTCTGCAGCTTTAATGTTATTAGATAGAACTGTTGCACAAAGAAAGAAGACAGTATATGAAAAAAAACATTAGTGTTTGCCATATGGTTGATGTCCAGTGTCACTAGCTGAGCAGAAATACAATCATGTTTTGCTTGGTGTACTCAAAGTTGCGTTGGATTTTCTCCTTAACTCGAGAAGTCCATGTATCATTGTTTTCCATGTTCGTAGAGTTAGTTTCTGGAGTAAATGCAGTATATAGGCTATAAACTGTGTGTGTACACAGCTTTTCAAAAATGGCGGGTGCCGGTGTTTTGCCTGTGTTCAGCCAATCAACATACACTTACGTCACTGGTAGTTCCTATAGTGCTGTGTTAGACCCTACTCTGAAGTAGGAGCTAATTTGGTTCCCCCAAAAGAAGTTCCTAGAACTTTACTCACCCCCATGTCATCCAAGATGTTCATGTCTTTCTTTCTTCAGTCAAAAATGTTTTGAGGAAAACGTTCCAGGATTTTTCTCCATATAGTGGACTTCACTGGGGTTCAACGGGTTGAAGGTCCAAATGTCAGTTTCAGTGCAGCTTCAAAGAGCTCTACATGATCCCAGACGAGGAATAAGAGTTTTATCTAGAGAAACCATCAGACATTTACTAAAAAAAAAATACAAATTATATACTTTTTAATGACAAATGCTCTTGCACTGCTCTGAGATGCTCCACGCATGACGTAATCATGTTGGAAAGGTCACACGTGACATAAGGTTTTTTCCTCAAAAACCTTAATTTCTTTTTGACTGAAGAAAAAAAGACAAACATCTTAGAGGACAAGGGGTGAGTAAATTATTAGGAAATTTTAATTCTAAAGTGACCTAATCCTATAAAGTCTAGCTACAAAGTCAAAATAAAACACTTAATAAAAAAAAAATTACATATTTTATCTGTTTACTTGCATGTATTAATTGTGACCATTAACTGACTTAAGAGAACCGTGAACATGCACATGTGTTGTTAAATTATTGAAATAATAACTTCTGAAGGGTTCAGCTGACAAAATGCTTTAGAAACCGCTGCCTTAAAGGGTTGCTTGTTTTTACTCAGCTATAGTCTCTGTTTCCCCACCGTAACCTGATTATTCTTTTATCATATCAGCTGCTGGAGAAGTCGAACGAGTTGGCGTCCGTGGCAGAACAGAGGGATCAGTATCTGAACCACCTGCAGCAGTACACGGCCGGATACCAGCAGCTGGTGGTCGAGCGAGAACATCTGCACAAGCAGTTCCTGCAGCAGGCGCAGCTGATGGACCGACTGCAGCACGACGAGGTGCAGGGCAAAGTGCAGCTGGAGCAAAGTCACATGCAGCTGCAGGAGGCGCAGGTAAACGCTGTGACGCTTTCTCTTGTGTTCACACCAAGAACTGTAACTATCCTCACAAGCTTTTCTAAGCATTCACTGCAGCCTGCCACTTTAAATGCTTGATAATAATCCATCCTGCTTTACTGCCCCCTGCAGGAGAAACTAAACCAGCTGGCCAGAGACAATGAGGAGCTGAAGACGGAGGTGCAGGAGCTCCTGAACAGCTCCGTCCTGAACACATCACACAGAGACGAAGGTGAGTCCTGCGTTACACTGACGTGTGTCTGAGAAACATCTGTTTTACCTCAGTGACTTTACTGATGATTATCCTGCTGATGTTTGAAGGTGATGGGCTGGAAAGTCACTCACTCCCAGAGAGCTTCCAGAAATCACAGATTGTCATTCCACAAGACTTCGAGAGCAGAGAAGAAATGGTGAGTTTATTAAAATACGCAACAACTGAATTGACGTGTGTGGCATTGGATATGGAGATTTACGGTAAAAAATGGATATATTATATTATATTATAAAAATTAATATTAATGAATAGTAAATAAAAATATTAATAGCAATATTAATTCACATTCACATGCATAATCAAGCTCCACCCAACATTTCTCCTCATTAAATAGTAAGTTGCACTTTGTCATGATTCTTTCTTTTCGTCTGATGGTTGCAGGAGGAGTTTATTCATTCGGCTCTGTCACGACTGGAGGATGAGCGAGATGAGATGAGCCGCCGGTTCGAGGAGGAGAGGAGGCTTCATCATGCTGCTCGGCAACAGATGGCAGCCATGAGCCACGAGCATAATCTTCATCATCATCATCATCACAGCTCAGAGACAGGTGCAGCTTCATTATGAGCTTCAGAGCAAACATTCACTGCACTGAAATCCCCCAGACTTCCACACACTTTTGTGTAGACTCAGTCACATGTTTGGTTTTAGGGCTGTCAAATTAAAAAAAAAATCTAAATAAAAATCTACATTTGAATGCAAAAACAGTCCATTCAAATGTTAGGCTTATCAGTGGTGCACGAGATGCGATGATGATGTGAGAGTCATTATTGCTTTTTAATATTTTTTGTTTACCTATCCAGATGTGGCGCTGCTGCGTTGCTCATTCAAAACATTCCAGAAATGGAGCAGCAACCAAGTTGTTCACACAGAACGTGTTTTCTGCGCTGCTTTCCATTGTTTTCCATGTAAAAGTGCTAGACGGACATCTTTGACCATTGATCTCGTGTCTCACACAAGAAAGCCATGTGTTTAGCCATGTAAAGTTAAAAGTTCAACTTTTAAAAAACATATTTTGAGACGTTTTGCATTTTTTTTCCCATTCAACTGCATCTAATGTTTTTAAATATAAAAAGTACTGTTATCGGCATTTTAGCTCTTTTTACTTCTCTGTGTATGAATGCATGATGCTGTAGTTTATGCAATTTATGAAATTGTATTTGATTTATAAACGTTAGTTTATATTTTGCACATTATGCACTTTTTTTAGTGACAGTCATGTCATTTCATTGCTTTCAATTAACAGTTTAATGTGGGGGATTTATATTTTATATATAATATAAAAATATAAAATTGATAATGAGATAAAATATAATATTTTATCTCTTTGCGCCCTCTTGTGGCCTCAGCAGACAAGCCAAAATCTTTTCCCCCTAACTGAAATTATGCCTTTTAAATTTGAATATAACTTGAATATTAGTAATATTTAAGTAAACATTTCAAATTAAAAATATAGTAAAAATGTGAAATATTATTACAATGTAAAACGGCTGTTTTCTATGTGAATATATAGTAAAGTGTAATTTATTCCTGCGATCAAAGCTGAATTTTCAGCATCATTACTCCAGTCTTCAGTGTCACATGATCCTTCAGAAATCATTCTAATATGCTGATTTGCTGCTCAAGAGACATTTATGATTATTATCAATGTTGAAAACAGTTGTGCTAATTGTGTGCGCGCGTGTGTGTGTGTGTTTAGGAGGCTCTGACGGGGTTCCGGTGGAGGTGCACGAGGCTCTGCGGGTTGCCATGGACAAACTCCAGGAGCGTTTCACCAGGCTCATGCAGGAGAAGGTGGATCTGAAGGAGCGATTGGAGGAGCTGGAGCACCGCTGCATTCAGCTGTCAGGAGAAACGGACACCATCGGTGAGACGCACACATCTGCAGATCTGTATCTAACATTGTGTCAGAATGCATAAAGTGCAGAATGTTTCTCACCTGCTTGAAAAGTGCATGTGGCGTATTTGATAATACGGTATGCTATTAATATTGACAAACCACTAATCTGCTGATGTTTGATCATCTGAGTTTATCAGCATAGAGGAATTTTCTCTTTACTAATGTGTTTTTTGTGAATTTTTTGTCCTTTCGGACATGTAGGTGAATACATCGCGCTGTATCAGAACCAGAGAGCCATCATGAAACAAAGACACTTCGAGAAGGAGCAATACATCAACATGCTGGCCAAAGACAAGGAGGAGATGAAGGTACGAGGAGCAGCTCTATGATGGTGTGACGTCTGTGGCGTGATGTTGACAGATGTGTATTTGTGTGCTGTTTAGGTGAAGCTAGCCGAGCTGCAGGACCTGGTGATGCGATTGGTGGGGGAGCGTAACGAGTGGTACAGCAGATACATGAGCGCCGTCAGTAACCCCGAACTCCTGCCGTCCGGAGGAGACCAGCCTCAGCCTGCTGACGGACACATGGACATCAACAGCGAGGACAGTCCAGGTATAACGGCACATGCACACGTGTTCATTAGACATGTGCCGATATTCAGTAATGCGATATATCACGATAATGAATATGCACAATATTGTTATCGTGGGCAAAATACTGTAAATAATAATTTATTACCAATTATTAAAATTTTTAATATATTTAGTTTCCCCATCAACCGTATAAAATGCACAACACCGCTGTATTCTGCGTCAAAGGGACACGCGCTCAGATGTGCATGAAGCACATGGTGGAACGAGTGAAGGAGACGCGCTGAATGAAAGTGCACGTTCACTCTCTGACAGCAGAGGGCACTGATGCAACAGCAGAAATGCAGCGGTTACCCCGGAAACCCCACAAACAAAGCAACTGTGCTAGTGAAGTTTTTTAAAATGCTTCAAACAGACATTCATGTTGTTCATCACAGCACCAAATACTGAATACTTAAAGACTTAATAGGCTATTTATTTTCAAACTTAAACATTTTTATACTTTAATCTGGACTACGACATGCCCTAATGATTAGAAATGTTCTAATCTTAGTTAATGCATTAAATAATGAGACCTTATTGTAAAGTGTTCTTTATATTCTTTTGCACTTTAATCTGTTTGAAAATTTTACTTTATATATTTTTGGTGTATTGTATTATTGTATCTAAACATTGTTATTACAAAAAGAGTTTTTAAACCTGTTATACTGACAACACTTTTTTTGCAACTTATCTAAATATCGTAATTGCTTCAGCAATTAATTGCAACATGAAAATTTGATACCGTCACATGCCTAGTGTTTATGAATCATAAATGAAACAAGGATGTCATTTGACAGTTTTTACATAATCCGATTAGATAAAATCTAAGTTCTGTCATGTTAAGCCTGCCTTTTTCCTAAAATATTCCCTGTTCACACAGCTGTTCTGGACATGAGCACAGCGATGGACGTGTCTTCATCGGTCCAGTCCAGCACAGACCCTGAGATCCACTCCCAGAGTTCAGAGAGGCCCGGATCCGCGGCGGAGCTCGCCGCCGGCCCGTCCCTGAGACCCAGAGAAGACGGCACGGCCCGTCAAATCATGCAGCTCCTGCAGGAGATCCAGAATCCTCAGGCCAGACCTGCTCCCTTCCTGGGAGAAAACCCCTGCATCCCGTTCTTCTACCGACCAGACGAACACGACGAGGTCAAGATTCTGGTGGTCTCTGAAAGCCTCTTTGTGCGTCCGATGGGGCGAATCTGAATCTTTTCACCTGATGTTTCCTGCTTGGGTGCTTGGCGACATGGACACGTGGGTTTTTCCCTCTTTGTTTCTCTGGTTTCTACAGAGAAATTTGATTCATTCTGAAGCTCTTCGGCTCCATTTGGTTTGTGTGTAAACCAGTTATTCCATAAGAATATCAGTTCTCGCTGCTCTTGTGTCCTTTCCCTGATCGATCAGTCCACTTTATCACATATAGGTGCAATAGACAGATCACTGATGATTCATATCAATATGATTCACTGATTCAGTGAACTTGTTACATAATAATCTCACACATATATATGATATGAATGATATGATAGAGCAGGTCTGGACTAAGAAGATGAAGTGTTTTCTAAAAGAATAAGGTTGTGAAGTGTTTGTTCGCTTGCAAAGCATGTAGGGCAGAGTATTAAGAAGGAAGCGTAATAGAAGCTGAATCAGAACTGCAAATTCATGATCTGAACAGTGTAAGGTATACACAAGTCAGCGGCGTCTAATATGAGCCATCTGACGGCAAGTTATTATTGGGATTTGTTGAAAGATGTAATTATTATTTCTTCCCTACAGACTCACGAGCACCTTGTGTTTTTCCCCAGACTGCACTGTAAACATTTTTTTGTTGTTTCAACTTAAAAAAGTAAGTGTTTGTGCTGCTTTAAAACTTTAAGTTTACTCAACTCAAATATCCAAGTTGTCACTCGGCACAACTTCACATTCAAGTTGACTCAACTTAAATTTTTAAGGTAGCACAAACACTTGTTGTTTTTTTTTAATTTGAAAGAACATTTTTTTAATTTTTTTACAGTGTGTGCGAGTCGAAGCTTGTCAGATTGAAGATTGTTCGCGGCTAACTCTATGACGCGGTCAGCTGAGAGTTCAGAGTGTCGTTCGTCGGTGTTGAGTGAATGATACGAGTGTGAGTTTATGAGAGCTGTACAGAGATGATAGAAAACAGAGTTTGTGTGAGAAAAGCTGGAACTTCAGATACTTTCAAGAGCATAATTTGATAACACTTCCTGTGAAGCCGTTCTTATGCACCTTGTAATTAGTTGTACGTTTTTGTACGTAATTGTAATGCAGATTTCCTTTCATGGCTACACCTTTAAAGAGTGGTAATGCATTGCATTTAAATGCATGAAGCTCTTTAGAAGTATTATAATCTGCTTACAGGTATTTACAAAAACACTCAACCAGTTATAAAGCAGAATGCATTGCTTTCTAATGCGTTATATTTACACACAGGCTTCATAGAAAGTGTTGGCATATCTATATTCATAACTGGAAAGCGTGTCGAACATCTGAATACTGTGTTTGGTCTGCAGTACCGGGGTTTGACCCTGCTGTACTCTGAAGCACTTTTATTAGTCACATCTGTGAACGTCAAGCTTATGCATTTATATCTGCGCTCTCATGTATGAATATATTTTACAGTGATTATTTTGGGGCTTTAATCAGATATTTTCGAATCACGTCGATTATTTTGCAGAGGCTTGTTGATGTAACAGATGTGTAAATAGTGTAACTGTGTATCATACTGTATATTCATGGAGGGGAGAAGGATGGAAGTGATGCTTGCGTTTGCCTGCTGAAGAAAAAGACGAATCTTGTAGGAAGAAAGGACGCCCCGTTTGTGTGGTTTCGTACTACAGCTGAACTAAAGGAGAATTCTATTTATTTGGGATAATTAATGACACACTAATCTGTTTTAATTTAGACTGATGGAACACAATGAAGGAATAATGAGTTGTTTCAGCAGAAGTATTTCTGCGGTGATTTTCCTCCTAAATAAACCTGATTGAGCAAAACGAAACTGTTTAATGTCTGAAGTTAATGATGGGATTTAAATATGATTTCTTGCTCTTTTTGAGGTTGACGTGTTACAGGCAATGCTGTCATTTCAGGTGTATATAATGACAATGTACTGCTAAAATGATTTTAAACAATCTTTCAGTGACCTCACTGAGAAACTACATTGAATATTTGCTCTATACTAAAGGTTATTGGTACTTTTCTTTAAAAAAGCAGCCCCTGTGTCCCTCCTCAACTTCCTGTCTCAATAGAGAGCATTAACGCTCACCCCCTTTTGTCAGCTTCCGTAGTTTTCCATTCATTTTTCCCATAGGGATTTTTAAAAAGTCTCTTTAGAAGCCATGAACTAAACCAGCTACGAGGAGAATCGCAACATTACAACTTTGATTTAAAGCAAAAAAAGTATTTGAAAATCAGGCAAAAAGAAAGAACTACAATCCCATGAAGCATTGCAAATAGCATAATCAAATTAAAAATGGAAATATAAAACTACTCATTTACAAATGTGGATATTATATATATATATATATATATATATATTTAATTAGCGTAGAGAGATCAACTCAATTGCTTCATTCGCAGTGCTTCATGGGAGTGAGCGGACCTAACAAGATCTGTGCACATAAGTAAAAATTATCATAAGACTTTTTTTGTCATAATTATGACTCCGTATGCCATAATTGTGACTTTTTATCTCTTAATTATGACTGTGACATTATCGACTTCATGTCATTATGCCTTTTTATCTAACAAGTTTGACTTTTCATGTCATAATTTATGACTTTCTATGTGAGTTGACACTTCATGTCATAATTATGATTTACAAAAGCATATAACTTCATATATGCTACAACAAATTATCTTTAAAGTCCCCCAGTGGTGAAAATCAAGTGTTTAATGTTGTTTATATGTCTTTATGGTGTTTTTAATATGCTTTAAGACAAACCATGTGCAAATTCATAAGTCAGCACCATTGCTGAGTATTTTCTCTTTAAAACGTCAGGGAACCAAAGAAACATGGTTTGAACTGGTGTGAGTGAGTGGAGGTGGGGCTAATTTACATATTCATAGAACTGCATACTAAATGAGGCAAGGTACATTCAAGCTATTTTAATGCATTAAGAATTTTTTTTCAAGGAAAATACATTTAAAGATGTCATTTTGGTGATCAAAGATGAGTTTTAACAGATAAAATTATTGACTACAGTGCGACTTCAAGAGTTTAGACCATCTGAAGATGAGAAAAAAAGCACAAAAGCAAGGTTTTGGTACACTGAACTTTAATGACGACAAAGCCCCGCTTGACAAGCAGAGGACACGTTACACACATTCATTCATCCATTCACACACACGTTACACACTCAATATTGATTCACCTTTCTGTCCAAATGCAGAAAGAGGCCCGGTTTATTCCTCTAGACACTCCATTTCTCGCTTTGCACATGATCATAAGCTTAATTTAAAGAAATCACTTATCCATAATAATTTAATATTCAATAATCGTACATGTGGACTACACTAGTCTCTAAACAGTGGAAGCACAATTTGCATAAATGCACCACAAATATACGCAACGCACTTAAGATACAGTATGCCCATGACAAACATTTGAACTCTTAAATAACAGTAATTCTTTTCTCGTTAGTGGGATTTACTAAGACTCGGAGTGGATTCGGGGAAGGTTTGGTGTGAATGATGAAGACAGAAAGATACAACTGATACGGCACTGTTGAAACCGCAGACGGTCTGGTCACGCCACATAGCGTGAACTATTAGCAACAGGGCTTTATTATTATTTATTAATATTATTACAACAAATCACAGAATTACGAATTACAGTGTGTAGGGTTGCACTCATATTTTCTCATTTTCAACCAAACAAACAACATCTGAACAAACTGATGATTTCTATGCATAGACCAGCATTTGACTTTTCATTTTTGCTTTCGTAATGAACTAAGAAAATCAGACGTGAGGATAAATGTGCATAATTTCAATGCACAGTTCATATATTGGGACAGTCAATGAGAATCTCTGTCATTCAATTTGTGGGTTGGTTGATATGACATCATGTGACTGAAATAAAAAATTGCTCACAGCACCTTTAATCATATGTGGCTATGTTCAGAACATCATACTATTTCTGCAGTATATAGTATGTATGCACAGTATGCAAATGCTCCAAATGCAAATTTCATGACTTAACTTTGGTCAGCCATGAAAAATGCAAAAATAACTTGATTTCTGGACACAACTTGCTGAATTAAACATGCAGTCAGTTGATAAACTACTGTTTAGCATTGAATAGTGCACTTTCACATGCTGTTTGTTAAAAATAGTAAGCAGTATATACTGTATGTACAGTAAAGCAAGTATTCAATTCCAAACAGTCTGTGTGTGGAAAACCTTCCCGACATTTAAAGAGACACAGCCAACCTGAATTCGTAGCATTACGGTCTCTACTTCTTTATGAAATGAATTAAACAGGTTTTGTAAACACAAGCGTCTCAGCGAACGTCTGTCCACCCTAAAACTGCACTATTATGTTTTTAATGACATGCATGTAGATACGGCTGCCTGCCGATTATATTGCACTCTCACATTGAATCCAGCCCCACTAAAGGTTCAGATTTCACTAAGCGAATGAATGATTTCTGTGCACGATGATGAAGGGTGAACACACGTCCTCGTACCTGAAAGCTTAACATCGTCACAACAACGTTTGCACTGCGAAAAACTCCTTTAATTAGTGCTTTTGTCTGGTTTTCCAGTCCATAAACATCTTTTTACTTGAAAATGAGACAAAAATACTGATTGATTTTTTTTTGCAGTGTGGGAATAAATGGCTTTTGAATACTACATGAGAAGTCATCTGAATGATTTGTTCCAGGAAAGGCCGCCTTCTTCACATGGGTCACAATGTGAGGAGTTTCTCCAAGAAGACTGAACTCATTTCTCAAACGCTCAACCAGACGATGAGCCGAGGATGCAGGAAACATCTTCGTCTTGTTCTTTTGCTCGTGTTCGTGGGGTTGATTTACTCAATGAGGGGAAAAACTGAGAAGAAAGTAGGGAAGAAGAAGGTGCTAAGGGTCACGTGGAGAGAAGGGGACCTTCGGGGCTGCTCTTGTTTGACCGACTGAGCCATGAAAGCAGAAAAGGAAAAAGATAGTTAGACTTGAGACAAATGAAGCCTAGAAAGTGTCCTCAGAGTCCACACGCAGAGAAGACAAACCCCACGTTCCCTCCGTACTATCAGGAGACGTATAGATGTGTGCTGTTTACAATATAAACTTTCATTCATAATAAAACATTGGAATATTACATAACGGTTTGCATATTATTCATTTATATTCAAGTAAAAAATGTCATATAGTGGCCACACAAAGCATTTGTTTCCTAAAGTCACACTTCAAAATGTCTAAATGTCATTGTATAAACAAAATCAATCAGTGTTTTCAACAATATAGGCCTGTCTATGATCACATGACCAAGATGTTGCATTAGAATATGATTTGTGTGGAATTAATCCTTTTTCATTATTAAAAAATTAATAAATAAATAATTTATTTATTGTTATTTTTAGTAGGCTTTTTATTTATTACATTTTTACACTGTTTTTCTTCCACATCAGCATGATCTACACTTGAAGCTAGACCTGTTTTAGCATTTTACATCGTACAAACTTTCTCTAGTGTCTAACTTAATCTGTCAATCACGTGGTCAAATATGCTCGAATAATCTGTTTTTTTCCCCCCATTTCAACTGTAACCTTCAACAAGTACACTAAATATTGATAAATGTGTTGTATTTAATATAATAAAATAGCACTGGTCCGTTAAAGGACTAGTTCACTTTCAAATTAAAATTTCCTGATAATTTACTCACCCCCATGTCATCCAAGATGTTCATGTCTTTCTTTCGTCAGTCGAAAAGAAATGAAGGTTTTTGATGAAAACATTCCTGTATTTTTCTCCATATAGTGGACTTCACTGGGGTTAAATGGGTTTCAGTGCAGCTTCAAAGAGCTCTACATGATCCCAGACGAGGAATACGAGTCTTATCTAGAGAAACCATCGCTCATTTTCTAAAAAATGTTTTAAATTTTATACATTTTAACCATAAATGCTCATCTTGAACTATCGCTCTTCTTCTTCTCTATTAGAATTCCAGCAGTGTAGACGCTGCTAAGTGTATTACTGCCACAGGTCAAAGTTTGAACTAAATTGTCATATACAATATGCTAGTGCAAGTATATAACAATTAGTTCAAACTTTGACCTGTGGAGGGCAGTAATACACTTAGCAGCATCTACACTGCTAGCATTCTAATAGAGAAGAAGAAGAGAGCTAGTACAAGATGAACATTTATTGTTAAAACATATATAATGTTTAATTTTTTTAGAAAATGGCCAATGGTTTCTCTAGATAAGACTCTTATTCCTCATCTGGGATCATGTAGAGCTCTTTGAAGCTGCACTGAAACTGACATTTGGACCTTCAACCGTTTGGAGGCCCGTAAAGTCCACTATGGAGAATAATACAGGAATGTTTTCATCAAAAACCTTCATTTCTAACTGAAGAGAGAAAGACATGAACATCTCTGATGACATGGGGGTGAGTAAATTATCAGGAAATTTTAATTTGAAAGTGAACTAGTCCGTTAAATCGCTATACCGGTACTACTTTCCCGCATCTCGTATCACTCCGCCTTTTTCACTCAAATAGGAAATTGGCGCCAAACGGTTAATGCGTCTGTTAAAATCCCCTCAGAAGACTTTCATATTATTTTTATGGCGAAAATAAAACTTTTGACTGGAATCCACCCAGGAGACGATGGTGCCCACACGAACTTTGTGTGTTTCAACTTTAACTGGTTTAACTGTCAAATAATGAGGAAAATGTTGGAGCTTCAGCATCCCACAGTTGTATCGACCTCAGGTAAGACTTTTGGTTTATTCTCTGCCGCCGTGCAGTAAATAACATCACTATTAACAAAGTGTTCAATGAAAATAGTAGCTTAAGCTCTCTTCTTGTACTTTAAAGAGTTTGACAGCCCCTTACAGCGTTTATAATATCTTGCGTAATGATATAACTAATAATAATACGGTTTAACTGATCTCGGGTCAGTTTTATAATTTAGATTTAGTTGTAATGACAAGCACGTGTGTTTACTGAAAAAAAGTGGTTAGTTAATATCTCTAATTAGCATGATTAACCAAGCCCTTGCAAAAAAAATAAGCACTACAAATGAATACAGATACATAAATTATACATCTACGTCATATTTATTGAATTGTAGAATATAATTTATGTATGTGTTCTCGTTGCATTTATATCGTTTTTGAGTTTTGTTCCCTCATAAACAACCCAAGTGAAAAACTCTAAATCTAATTGTCATGATTACCATCTTGTGTTTTGGACTCTTATTTTGAAGTATATAGTTTTGTATTGTTCCTGTGTTTTCACTTCCTGGTTTAGTTCCTGTTTGTCACTCTAGTTTGTCTCTATAGCAACTAATGATTAATCACTCACACCTGTTCCTTGTTCCTGCTCTTACCTCCTGTATTTAATCCCCAGTGTTTCTTCTGTTCTTTGTCTGGTGTTGTTCCTCAGGAATGTATTTTGCGCATTTGTTTTCCCCATGTCTAGATTATCTTGTTCTTTGCCTGGATATAGTTCTGTTATTTTGTTTAAATAAACGTTATACTGCATATTTACTGAAATACCACTTTACTCTAATGTAATGACATTCAGACATTTAATTGTGGCTTAAGTGTCCAAATATGTTTATGGCCACTATATATATTTTCATGTTTTATACTGAAATGTATGTGAACTACTATGGAAATGATGACTTGATATTAATGCAAGTTATTATAAAGTGTTACTAGTGACTTAATATTTTATTTAAGGTTCAACATTTAAACAATTTCTCATGATGCAGACATGGAAAGACTCATATGGAATGACTGGAACTATGGGAAAGTTTATTACCCTTCGGGGAGTTTGGTGTCGTCTTCTGGCCCGTGAGCTCAGGGACCACTGCAGCCCGACACACATACGAAACAAAAACAAAAAAAGCCAAAAGTAATGTACAGAAATACAGATGCACACGAGCACATTCCAGAAGATGCAGTTATCATGTGACTCCAGAACACACTTTGGAGAGATAATGCATCCCATATACAGTGGGAAATCAAGCGTCTGCTAGCGGGGCGGTAAACCAAAAGAAGCTTAAAGATGGCAGAAAATAAAGTGACAAAAATCAGAGAAAAATGCATTTATCAAACCCATTCATCGAACATTTCCTGTCAAGCTTATTCTTTATGATAAGGAGCCATATATGGTGAATTAATATCATGAACAGTGATCTAAAACTCATCAACCATCTGTCAAAGAGTTTGAGTTCATTAAAACATTGTGTTCTACATTTCCTAAACAGGGATTTTCAAACTTACGCCCAAAATGTCAATAGTTTTCTGAATTTAACTTTGGCCTACAGTGTATCATCTGCACTTCTCTAAAAGGATGGTTAAACAGTAGCCTAAGGGCTTGTTCACACAGAACGCGTCTTTGCGTCAAAAATGTGAAAGCACTCAGGAATGGTTTTTAAAAAAGTGCAGTGCAGAATGTGAGGGTCTCGAGACGTGCTTTTGAGACGTGATGCAATTACGAAAAAACGAAAAAATAATAGAAATAGGCAAATAGCAGAATAGATAGATAGATAGATAGATAGATACTATTTTTGACTTGGAAAAAAAAAAGAAAATAATCGAAAATAAAACAGTTCCCATGCCAACTTGCTATTGTAAACAGAAGCTTGCAACGCTTGCCCCGCCTCCGAGTTCTTCTGATTGGTCCGCTTTTTTGAAACTGACATTGATGAGCAGTGCTGCGTGTAAAAGTTGAAATTCTTTGAGATGGCGTCTTAAAAATGTGGCGCTCATGTGCAAGGCGCTGCAAAAGACACGAGACGCGGCGAGTGTAACGGTCATACACGTCCGTCTAGCACGTTTACATAGAAAAACAATGGAAAAGTAGTGCATTGGAATAGAAAAACGCGTTCTGTGTGAACGGCCCCTAACGCAGTAATTACTTTTCGCTTGAAAAAGTAAAGTAATGGATTACAGTTACTTCTGATGTGATTGCATTAAATACAGTATAGACTCTATAACAATACTATATAAAACAATAGTAGATTTAACACAAAATTTAACTTCTAATGGTAAAATGTATGTTATTAATGTACATGTAAATGCATTGGTCAATTTATGCAATGTTGTATGATTTATTTGAAAGAATTGAGAGCCGTTTCCTGTCTATACTTGTATTGTTCAAATGGTTAACTGATCAAGAAAGTAATTAGTAATGCAATACTTTTTAGAGCGAGTAATTAGTACAGTAACCTAATTACACTAGTGAAGATGTAATTAGTAGCTAGTAATTAATTTTTTTTTTTTAATAATTACCCAGCACTACACAGGGGTTTTCAAAATATGTAAAAATAATTTAATAAATAATAAGAAATAAAATTAAACTAAATAAATATAGTAAAATAAATACATTAATTTAACAAACAAATAAATAATGCATAATTTTACACAGTATAAATTTGGTCTTTATACATGAAAATGCATAGGTGCCTTTTAAATTTTAGGATCACCACCATATTTGCATCTAAAAGACTGAAAACCCCTGGCCTAACAAACATATACGAGTTTGAGATCCGTGACCTACACAAAATGAACACTTAAACTTGTGACAGAGGGTTGTAGAGTTGTTGTGCTCTACAAGTGTCCAAGTGAGGCTGAACTGTGTGTTTTTGTGTGCGTGTGATGAGGAGCAGGAAGGGGAGGAGTTCTGGCTGGGTGGGCGTGTCTGTCCTCGCTGTCTGTCTCGGGTGTGGGAGGGGCTAATAGTCTAAGAGGGAGGAGTCTGTGGGTCAGTTGGGTCGAGTAGGTGATGCCGGGGGTCGTCGGCTGCCATGGGAACACAGAGAGAAGATGGATGAGTAACAGAACACACCACACACACACACACACACACACACACACACACACACACACACACACACACACAGAAAACATTCAGTCGGTAACTGTCAAAATTAAAAAATGTGAGAAATATTATAGTTCATAATAGTATAATACAATAAATTACTGAGTGCATCATCATTCAGGATATTTAATCTCATGATTTTGCTATGTTATGATTTGTTATGAATCAAATAATTATTTAATAATATTAATATTATTAGACTAATACGTTATTATTTTTATGTATTTATTTTTAAAAAGCTTACTAGCATTTTTGACATTAAACAATAAATAAATTGATTTAATAATAATAATAGATATTTAATACAAATTCCATTTGCTGATTACTAATCCATAACTGATAGATTAAGTTGATCAATTTAATTTTATAATATTTTTGGTCATGTCATTTTTATTGTAAATAAAAAAAAAAATTAATATTCAGACATTACAGGATCAAGTTTTAAAACATGTCACAGCATTCACCGATCACGTCTTGACAGAATGAGATGCCATGAGGAGACAAACAACATGGACATCTGACACTTAACCTTTGACCCCACTGTTCAGTTTCACCCTAAAGATCACATGTGTAGCGTTTGAGTGGATGCTTGTGATTTTTAGTAAGAGGGATCATAAATAATGATGGTAAAATCGAAAAAAAAAACAAGTGCACAGGGGCTGCAAAAGGAAAGGCTTTTCAGATCTTGGTTAAATAAAATAAAACAAACTAAAATCAACCTTATGCACACATTCAGAGAACTGACGTGATGTTTGCACATTACAGAATCTGTTCTGAGGCAAAATCACCAATCAGCATACGAGATGCATATACGTCTAAGCTGGACAAGGATTTGATTGGCTATTGGAAATGTTTTCACATCCAGTAAGTTAGATCTGCTATAAACACTTAAACAATATTCCGGGTTAAATGCAACATGATATGCTGTAACAATACTGTAATTTCTGACTCGTCCCTCACCGGAGGGGTTCAGAGCAGAAATGCCCGTGGAAACCAACAACACATCACCGAGCTTCAGCTGTATTTAACCACACCATTCCTGTTTAAAGAGTCTCGTCTGACATCTCGTATCCTGAGGGAATGTGCAGCATCTCAGAGATTCTGTCCGTCTGTCCCAGAGTCTGAATGACGAGAGGAAGACGTGTGCATGTGCATGTGATCTGCAAAAAGCTGTAGTACCTATTTATACGCAAAGTAAAGTCTCGATATTTACTATCTGTCACGATGCATTACTCACACGAGTTAGAGAAGTCTGTCTGCTGTATGTATAGGGGCCGGATTCACAAAACATTTTCTTCTTAACTTAAGAATAAATAATATTTTGTATTCCCAAAAATATTCCCCTTAAGAATGTCCTTAACCTGAACATAACGCATGCTACAAATAATACATAATATTACTAATAGGGATGTGCACAAGTTCTCTAAAGTGACACCAATGTTCAGTCGTAAACACAGTGATCGGTCATGATTACGCAAGATTATATTGTGATTCATATTAGTCTATGAATTGCTTTTGTTCTGCTTTGGATGCTAAATGCACAAATATAAACATGTTGATTGAGCTCAAATGAATGGAATAACTGCTGCATCAAGCTAGTAGCGATGGAAATAATGCGCACACTTTTTCAGATATCACTGACACCTGTCTTTTTTTTCTTAAAGTGCCCCATTATGCTATTTTAAAGGGGTTAGTTCACCCAAAAATGAAAATTAATTCCATAATTTACTCACCCTCAAGCCATCCTAGGTGTATATGACTATCTTCTTTCAGTCAAACACAATTGGAGTTATATTAAAATATATTCTGGCTTTTCCAAGCTTTATAATGGGAGTGAATGGAGGGCGAGATTTTGAAGACCAAAAAAGTGCATCCATCCACCATAACAGTAATCCTTTACGGCTCGAGGGGGTTAATAAAGGCCTTCTGAAATGAAGCAATGCGTTTTTTAAAAGAAAAATATCCATATTTATACCTTTTATAGACTAGAATCACTATCTTCCGTAACGTCCGTCCGCGTGTTCACGAGAGAGTCGTAGGTAAGCTTAGATGAGAGTCAACGCCTCTCACGCTTCAAACAAAATAGAGCTCCTCCCACATTTCTCTTAATAAATTCTTGTTTTAGACTTCTAATTCATGACGGTGTTTTGTTTTGCTCTATCCTCTGCGCTTCCGCGTTCGTCAATACATCATGCTCTGGTCAAAGTTCACTCTTCCGCCAGAATCGACTCGCGTACGAAAACAAAACGGTACAATGACAACTCACTTAAATAAGCGCTTTTACATTTGACTTTGAAACCAAATCTTCCGCCATTGTCTTGTCAGTCAGCTCGCCTCACTCTTGTCATGTGATAAATGAAATCTGACTCCTGCTGCTGATCTGTGCTGCGACTGTTTTTCGGCTCACGCTAAATTGAGCAGATGCGTTCGGTTTTTAATTGTAGTGTCTGTTCTGTAACTGAACTAAATTTATTTTTATTACTATAAAAAATCAAAATGACGGAGGGGGCGGTGCCGTGGTGGGCAAGTGATGTAGCCGGAGTTGCGGCTGAACACAGATGATCGCAGTAAGCCTAATCTGGAGATACTGTACTCGTTTAGAAGATGTGTGATGGCGCCCCCTAGTGCATTACAGTGAAAACATGGAAAATCCCGTCAATGGCAGGGAAGCGTTTTCTCATAAAAGATGAGATGACTCGTCAATGGCGGGGAAAGAGTTAAAGATTCAGTCTCTCTAAACCCCTTTTTTCCCCGAGAGCCTGCTCTGCTCTGATTGGTCAGATGGCCCAGTCTGTTGTGATTGGTTGACCGCTTAAACAGCCATTACCATATCTGAATCTGGAAACGGCGTCTTCTCAACATGAACAATACTCTTCCAGTCTCGGATGCAACTACAACTACAAAGTAGACGTTGTTCGCGGGAAGCCAATGAAGACCATAGGCTGGCATTATGCAAATGTGTTACATTGTTATGCAAGTATGTAACAGGAAGTGAGACTGGAATTACTGACGACTCATTTCAGCAGTTCAGAATCAATTCTTTCTTTTAGGAGACATTAACTTTATTTGTATAGACCTTTTACAATCATAAACGGCTATATTGCACACTGCGTGAAAGGTAAAATGCATAATAGGGGCACTTTAAAAACAGATGTTCTTAAAATATTTGAATATTATGAATATTCTTATATTTTCGAGAATCCTAATGATTGTCAATCACAAACACTGACTGTCTGAACGCTTCTTTAGTAGCTGTGCTTATCAGTAAGTTATTTTAGATTAATAAATCGTTCCTGGACTGCGTGTTTGTCGTGTTGTATGTGCGTGTTGAAGGGTCTCAGAGACAGCCGGCCATGCAGAAGGGAGGGGGAATGGCGAGAGAACCACAGACGTACCAGAAGCGTTAGTCCTCATTGGTCACTGATTGTAATTCTGTGAAAAATAATCAATATCAGCAGTAGGGATTGAGCCAGAGCGAAGGGGAAGAGGAAGAGAAGGATGTCCAAGACACACACACAGTTAACATGGAGGAGACACAGAAACATGAACACTTCTCCAATCCAAGCTAACCAGAGACTGACGTCCAAAACCTCTGCGCTGAGCTTGATAAATCATTACTTAGCCAAATTATGAATTTAAATGCAAAGTCATAATCATCATGATGGATATTTATGGATTTTTGAGATCAGAGGTTTTGCAGATCAGCGTGCAAATCATTTATTAGGGACTTCAGCAGTACATTTAGGATTTAACTAGGGTCAGAATGAAAGGTGTGTGTGAGTGACTGCTGGGAAGACTGTGTGTGTGTTGCTGTCAGGAAGCAAGCATTTGCCGTCAGTGTTAGAAACGATTCAAATCACACGCAACAGAAGACAAAATTCAGCAATGGACAGAAAGAAAAACAAACAACATAGAGAACAGAAACATCCCTCATGGCCTTCCTTTGGACGGTTAGTAAAGTGTCTGTCTGCGGTGTGTGAGGTGTTCAGCGCGGCGCGTGCTGATGTGATCGAGACGTCCATTCAGTGACACATTCATAGATGAGATGCTGACTGTTAGAGCTGGGTGATATAGTAGTTGAAGCATTCAAAAGCCTGATATTTATAAGCCTTTTGATGATATTTTGGGGAACCATCTTTTTAAACAAACAACCATTTTAGGCAAGATTTAAAGTACTTACAAGATGTAAAATAGAGGGAAATGGTTAAAATAATCTACTTTTTTTGTCATCCATATGTTTATATAATATATATAAACTGACGCTCAAATGTTTGGGGATGGTAAATTTTTTTTTTCTTTTTTTAAAGAAATTAATACATTCATTCATCAATGCATTAAATGACTCAAAAGTGACGGTAAAAACATTTATAATGTTACAAAAGATTTCTATTTCAAATAAATGCTGTTCTTTTGATCTTTCTATTCATCAAAGAATCCTGGAAATAAAAAATGTATCACAGTTTCCGCAAAAATATGAAGCAGCTCAACTGTTTTCAACATTGATAATAATAAGAAATGTTTCTTGAGCAGCAAATTAGATGTTTGACAAGCTTTGATATCACAGGAATAAATTACATTTTAAAATATATTCTTATAGAAAACAGGGATTTTAAATTATATGTGACCTGATCCAGCTAAATGAGTCACAGTGACCCAAATTTCAAAATTGAGATTTTGGTATCAATGGAAAGATGAGACAATAAGCTTTAAAATGATAAATAAGCTTGAATGGTTTTAAAGATATACCCATTTGAATTATGGTCGTCTGGCCTCTTTTTCCAATTGAAAACCTGAGAAAATCGCTTTTAAAGTTTTTTGCCCGTTTTTTTGTTGATATCTTTCAAAATCCATTGCATTTAAAGGGCTAAACTATTTATTTTACAGCTTAATTTGACCAAAGACATTTTATATATATAAATGCTATTAAACCAGGCTGAAGCTCAAATTATTTTAAAGTATTTATTTGAATTAATTAATTAATTCATGGCCAAAGGAGTTTCTTTAAAAGGCTCGTGGGAAATGAAGTATACCCGGGCCTTTACCGCTCTAAATTGTAATGGACTGGAGCTCACATCGGAGAAATGGGAACACGGGGGCACCGCGATGCGACCGCAAAGGGCACTTTCACTTTCGCGATCAAAGTGCACGCCACTGATAAGCATTGTAAATGCAGTATTACAGTATACACATAGCAATTAAATGCGCAGGTCTCCTCTCGTGCGTCCTCCTCACTGGACTTTCGTTTCGCTTTCATATATCTGTTTTATAGATGCCATCAATGCTTTTACCTTTCTAGATGTAATTACCGAAATCAAAACAGTCCATAAACTATAAATCTTCACGAAAACTTAAGTCTGAAGGACTGTCTGAAGCGCTAGTCTGACAGGAGGATGGCTGGAACAATCGCGTGCCTGTCAGTCGAAACGGTAAAACCATGTAAAATTTAATAGCCATTTAAATACCTTTACTCAATTATCTGGACTATGAAACTTTGGGAGATTATTTTTGAAAGTCTGTTCTTTGAAATTAGCTTTAAAAAAAAAAAAAGATTTTTTTTTCATTGTTTTTCCACATTATCGGCCCATATCTTAAAATAGAACGTTGCGACTTCCGACTCATTTCGCCAGAGTGGGTCACATATTATTTCACAATATTGCAATTTTTACTGTATATCTGATCTTTGGTGAGCAGAAGACACTTCTTTCAAAAACAAACCCTCTGGTGCTCTTCAGTCACTTTTGACCAAAAAATGTTTTTAGAATTTTTTACTTTATAGGAATGGTACAAAACTTGGTAAAGGTTTTGGCACTTGCTATGCAAACACACACACACAAAAAAAAAAAGCTAATTTCATCTAGTGGAAACTTTTGGTAATGCGCCCAAACAAAATCTTACTAAAAGCTCATTTTTTGAGATATCAACCTCAAATTTGCAACACAACTTGTTTAGATTTATGGCTTTGATTTTCTCACAGTTTTAGAGTAAAATGTGTTTTGGAAAATATATATTTCATATACAAATTGAAAATAGTTTTTTTGTGTATTTTCATAACAATAAACATAAAATTCTATAACTTTTTTTTTTTTTTTTTAAATTGACTTTTTTTTAAACTTTTTTTTTTTTTTTTTTTTTTTTTTTTTTCAGTTCAGTAATAATCTGACAAGTGTCTTTAAAAAGAGACCAAACTGAAGTCTTTGATCCAAAGCATTCAAGATTTACGACAGTTAAAGGAAACATTATAGAATAAAAACATTATCGAACTAAAATGTACTTTCATTTCAGTGAAATAAATAAATAAATAGGAGCACCAGAGAGTTAAATCTTACCAACCCCAAACTTTTGAATGGTAGTGTATTTATGATAAAACATTTTAATACATGACTTCTGTGAACCCTTTTGATCGATGACGCAAACTAATTGTTCACTGAATCTGACCATTTGAACTGATTCACCGAAATGAACTGAACTTATCAGCTCTAACGCTGAAAACATCTGCCTGAACACACTCATATCACGAGTCACGAGACAATGAAGGAACCTGAAACTAGTCTAAAGACACAATCTTTGACCAATAAGAAGCACATTAAAAATTTTCTATCACCAGCAATATCATTGTGAATATTGGATATATCACCCAGCCCTACTGAGAACATATCAAATGGTTTAAATCTGTAACGTTTGAACGATAATAAGAGTTAGAAGCAGGACGCCAAACTGTGGACATCTAAATATGATCTGATGGCACTTTGATAACCATAATAATAGCAATGAGTTGAATTTCAGTGATGGTAAGACTGCGGCTGCTTATCGTTTAAACGTTGGTACGGTGACCGGTTAACTCACCCACACCACCGTACTTATTCCACCGGTTCGAGTCTCACACATTCCGCGGCTAAGAGCAAACGGATGTTCTTATTAGACTGCAGAAGGTTAGTCTTTTCTGAGCATAATGTTTCATGTACATTGTTTTATGTTGTCATTTCTGCTCCACTAGCGACAGCAGACGGAGGAATTGGTCGTCTTCCATTGGTTGGACAAACATATAGACTGGTCATGTAAAACAAAAAGATTCCATTAGGTGGCGCTAGTGCTGCAGAAATTACACACTGCAGCTTTAACATTTACGCCTCAAATCTGAGCGCATTATTGTTTTCCAGAACAAATACATTATTTCATCAGCAATTTCTTATAACGTTCATCCTGCTTTAGTCTCACCTGGGCACGCCGGGCGGTGCGCGGTTAGGCCGGGACGGGACCTGAGGCGGGGGCCCGCCGAAGGGGTCCGGAGAGGCTCCCGGGCGAGAGGGAATGGGTGGCCCACCGGCAGCGGGGGGCACTGGGGCCGAACCACGAGAACCTGGGCGTGCCGGAGGCCCTGGAGGAGGGGCCCGTCTCTGAGGGGTCGGGCTTGTGGCCGGAGACCTTACGGAGGAATATGGAGATATTTTGATTAGCTTTTGAGGTCAAAGTAAAGAAATCAAAATGGACCCGGTTCAGGTCGGTTTTCTTTTATACTGTTTTGAATATGTCTGTAGTAGCGTCGTTCACAAGTTGCATGCATAATAAAGATCCACTTCATCGCTGCTAAAGGATAAAAGACATTTCCATGTTTTGTTTTATAAAATAAATTGAAGGTAAATTCAATGTGAGAAACCGCTGGAAACGATTCAGTTTGA
This sequence comes from Culter alburnus, assembly GCA_028476615.1. NCBI lineage: Eukaryota > Metazoa > Chordata > Actinopteri > Cypriniformes > Xenocyprididae > Culter > Culter alburnus. The sequence continues at coordinate 424,176 of JAOTNS010001633.1, read as the reverse complement.
ATCAATTTGAGACCTTTTTGCAAACCTGTTTGACTGGTTAGAACAAAAGAGTGATTCATTTGAGAATTCATTCATGATTCTTAACACCTGATATAACACAACATGATTTTTTTAAATATTATCAGGGATTTTATGGTACAGTTCGATTATTTTTTTAATTTATTTTAACCGAGAACCATTACACCCCTAAGCACAACAGTATTTAAGGATCAAGCGACGCCCCTGACCTGGTTTATGTTTTTGTAAATTGTTCACAATTCAGACATTAATTCAATACAAAAATCAGATATTCTAATTTTTTTTTTTTCAAGACAAATTCAATCCTAACTTATTTCCCACTAAATATACTGTTTTACATCACATTCTAAAAGTTAGATCATATGTGTTGTCTAGAGAAACAAACATATTTAATTGTACAGGATTCTGTGGTGGCCAAGATGTTAATTTCACATCCTCCAATAGGTGGCGCTACTGTTCCAGTCTGTAATTGAGCATCAGTGGCATCTTATTGGATGTCATTTTGTTTTGAACTGAAGGCTTAGCTCATGAATATTAATGAGTTCCTGCTGTGGGCCTTCCTGAACTGTCCTCTCTGAGAATACAATTAATATTAACAAGCCCAATATAATGAGTAAAAACATACAAATACATGATACATTATATAAAATATAATTATTATTATTATAGCTTTATAAACATATTAAAAGTATATTTATTCCAGTATAGGATATTATTATTCTCCAAACCCAAAATATAGAGCCTGTTTAAATATATTTATATGACCTTTTGCTATTTACTAAACGTCTAAATAAATAGTCTGTGCAATGTGTTGATTTTGAGCTCTGGAGTATTTGCTCACTTCAGGATAAAAACAAAAGGACTATTTATTAACATAAAATTATGATTAGAAGTATAAGTGTAACAAAGATAAGAAACAATTAAAAGTCTCAATAGCTATGTTTCCATCCAAAGTTGCGAATTAAAAATTAGCAAAATTGTAGTATCATTTAACATAAAAAATTTGCCAATAAATGACTATTTCCATCCCATGTGTTCAAGAGAACACAGTCATCACTTCCTGTGAAATTGGCGCAAAATATCAGTAGTAAAAATGTAAGTTGCTGCAATAGGGCTCTTTTCTCCTCCATCATAAATGAGTTGGTCTCAGAGCGTCAGACGAAACACAATAAACTCTGTCATGTTCTCTTGCGTTCGGATGCTGGTGTTTGGGAAAACGATCATGTGAGACGCTTCTGGAGGGAATTAAACCAAATCATTCTGATGACAGACTTTGACTCAGGTGTTTGAGAACCACCAAACCAACATTTGAGATGCTGTGATGTGATTGGTCCGCTGGTTAGTGCAGTTATCCAATCACAGCCTCTGCTGAGGCAGTTTTTGATGGATTTATTCAGTAAATGTCCATCGTAGTTTATGCACGTCTTATCTGATTGAAAAATTGTCTTGCCTCAGTTGAGCACACATGTTTTTTATGCACATTTTTAGAATTTATGAGCACCTTGACACTTCCATCCAGCATTCTTTTTATGCGATATCCCAAAATGCACATAAGAATAGTTGGATGGAATCATAGCTAATGACATTCTACATCAAGACTTTCATTCCCCACTAAAGACATCATTTCCCCTGGATTTCCCCTGGATTAGCCCATCAGTTTATCCATATTTCATCCGTGCTGAACGCACCTTCCTCCGGAGCCGGAGCGCTGCACCTGCAACCAGGAGTCATCCACGGGCGGAGGCAGAGCCGTGGTGACGGTGGTGGTGCTGATGTCACCGATGATGTGGAGCGCTTCTTTGAGAGCGTGGTACATGCGGAGCATCTCGTCACGGCGCTGCGCCTGTTCGGCCGACTCCTCCATCAGAGTGTTCTGATCTCCACACGAGTACAGCTGAGCCAACAGCTCCGCGTTGATGAAATCCTTCGTCTGACAGAGAGAGAGAGAGCATGTAGAAGATTGTGTGCATCAAGCTCTTCAGCAAATTCATGCATCAAATGTAATGCATAAGAACTAACAAACGTTCATGAGCTCTTCTGCTCAACATGCTGCTTACATTGTTAATCATCAGATGCATGATGGTCTTGGGCATCAGGTCTCGTACAGTCTTGTTGACGATGCTCATGTAGGAGTCCACCAGGTTTCGGATGGTTTCCACCTGCCGCTCCAGCTGAGGGTCCATGGAGTGCATGAAACCGTCCGAACCGTTCTCTTCACCGGCGTCGCTCTACAGACACAATCACACAGAGCTCTGGGAAAAACTGAAATGCAAATGCAAAAGATACAGAAAAAATACAAAGGCTACTGAAAGCTCGTACCTTTTCCTTCTCCTAGTGTGATGCAACAGGAAGCAGCGTGAGAGAAAGAGAAAAACATCATTTCTACTCATTCATGAACACATCTGCATTCATCCTGTATAGATGAAGTAAAGATGAATACGCACCACCACACGCTCAGGGTAAACGCCGGCACGCAGGAACGACGCCTTCCACCCGTCCACGTCCTCCTGACTCTCACACGCCAACTCCAGCTGACGGTAGTCCTTGTACACGTTCCTGTGATGGCAAGTAGATGTTAATTGTAAAGCCTTTGAAATAAACAATTTCTAAGGCCTCTAAATGATCAAAACTTTGCTGAAGAACAAGTTGCACAGAATCTACTTCTGATTTTTATAGTAAACGTAAGAATAACTTTGATATTGTTAGTTAAATTTCAAGATAAATACTTACTGGACTGAAGCAACTTAGGTTTATCCATACATAAACAATGGACAAACCCAGTGTTTGGGTTGTTTTAACCCAGCAGTTGGGTTAAATGTTTGCCCTAACCTGCTGGGTAGTTTTATTTAATTTAACAAATGTTTAAAAATTACTATATGGCTGGATTAAAATGAACCCAAAACATGTTGGATATTAAAAATCAGACACAATCAATAATAATCAAAAGGTGAACATTTTATTAAATTGATTAAACTTATTAATGTTTATTTATTAAACATAATATATGTTAATTTCCAACATACTTTGGGTTCATTTTAAGCAACAATACAGTAATTTTTAAACAATAGTTGAGTTAAATAAAACTACCCAGCAGGTTTGGTTAAAACGACCCAATAACTAGGTTTGTCCATTTTTAACCCAACCTGGATTGTTTTTAACCCAGCATTTTTTAGAGTCTAACTGCTCCATTTTTAAAATTACATTTCTTTTTGACTGATTCAAAAGTATATTATCCTGTTTCACTCTGAACTACGTCACGTTACAAAAGTTAAGCAGGTTGTGTAAGACTTGTGCTGGATGACCTCTGACCTTTGCTCAGTGTTGAACAGGGCAAAGATGTGTTTGCTGGACATGAAGCCCTTCTCCACATCTCTGAGCTTCAGATTGTCCACCTGCAGCATGTACTTCTTCTCTTTCTCCTGCAGGGGGCGGAACAGAGTTTTAATGAGGTTAATGAAATGAGAGACTGAGAGAGTTGAACAGCTTGTCGGATGTTGAGTGCTGGTGAAGCTTATTGTGTTTCAGTGACTTGAAGTGATTCAACTAGAAGCTGATTAAGACCTTGAAGGAAAGACGACAGAAGACAAACGAGTCCTTTGCTATTTCTAAAGTGTTCTGAGTAGTTTGTAATGTGTTCTTGGAGGTCATTGTACCAAATCACTGTTTTGATGACATCTGATGATAGGACTTTGTCTCAGGCATTTTTAGAACGACCAAACCAACATTTGAGATGCTGTGATGCGATTAGTCCGCTGATTTCTCCAGTTATCCAATTAAGGCTGTGCGATAAGGACAAAAAAAAAAATCATGATTTTTTTTTTTTAAGTATTGCGAATTGCAATAGTTCCTTACATGACGCCTACTTGTCTGTATCATTTTTTTTTTTTTTTTTTTGGAAGCCAACCTTTGTATGTCGTACAGTTCACAATGCCTGCATTATCGATTTTTCTTCACTTGATTCAGAATGTGCCATTGTTTTTCCAATGCAAACACAAGGTAAAAGAAGTTTAGCTTTTTAAAAACTCATCGCTAGACTTGCATCTCTTGTTTTTAACTGCAAAAACGTTCTGTGTAAATGATTCCTACTCTGTTTTGCCACAACGATAGTTTGACAGGTCTTGCAAATTACCTGGCTCTATGATACATCTCTCCTCTATCCAAAATATTCCCAAAGCACGAGTGTTTTTTTGTTTTGTTTTTTGGCCAAGTCTTTCCCTGTTTCCGTGCTGTCTTCCAGTTTGTGACGGTAAACTCGCTCTGTTCTGTTCTCACGCTAGATTTAGCCAGCTGCATTCAGATTGCACACTGAAGGGGCTGGCGGAAAAATCTTGCTTTCTGTGGTTTAGAAATCATGCATCGCGATTTTATTGCAATTTCAATAAATTGCACAGCTCTATATCCAGTCACATGATTTGATGCAAAATCACATGAATTTTTGTAGTGCATTGAGGGATTTAAATGTGTTTCCATCATAGTTTATCCACACGTATTCTTATTGGATAAAAAAAATATATTACTATCCACCTCAATTGAGTGCATAGCCAAGGGCTCGTCAACTGGCGGCCTGCAGGCCAAATCCGGCCCGCCAATCATCTTCATCCGGCCCGTGGCACCTCAATCTCCCTCCTCTTTTCCTGACGGTGTGGCTAAATTTGGTTAGATACGTGGCCGCAGTGGTGCCTGCAGCTGTATAGCTTATATACACACTGTTCATACCATGCACGCTCCTCCGACTGACCTGAGAAACGTTTTTTTTTTCAATTCAGTTCAATTCACATTTATTTGTATAGCGCTTTTCACGATACATATCATTTCAAAGCAGCTTTACAGAGAATGCATGTCAACATCACAATTTAAGAATGCAGTTAGCAAATAATGTAATAATTTAGGCAATTAATTTACAATCACTGTTAGTAGTTTAACTGAAGGTAGAAGCAATGAGCTCCTAGAAAAATTAATTACATTAACAATAATTAGGATATAGAAATTAGGCAATGTGCATGTTGAGCCAGATGATTGCGACATCTGGATTGCGTTTTCCGTGCAAATATTTCAGCAGTTATTATGCGTGTCCCTGAATCTGTCACTGAATCATCTGAAGTTGTTTCTCGGTCAGTAACGACAAATACAGAACAAATACCGCTGTTTTCATGTGTTTTACTAGTTTACTTTGAACTACGCAGCACGGCCCAGCGGATAACTGAACGAAAGCTTAAAGGAGCTGCGTTTATTCCCGGTTGTCATTGTTATTAAACAGCATTGTGACATCAAGTGAGATTAGTGTTTCAAATCGACACACACCTCTCGCTTACAATCTACAAATCACTCGATGATTAAACTAGTTTTAAATCGGATGAAACAGCCAACATTCCCAACAATGAGGAAAACAGGATAAACGTGCCATGAATGAAGACTTTTAAATCCCAAAATCACCACCCTTACAAACATTTACCATGAATGAACTGTAGTAAATTACCATGGTTTGTGGAAATTGTGGAATATTTCTATTGAAAACTATGTTATAGCCAATTATATTGCAATATTTATTAGGTGGGTAGGGGAATATATAATTCATGTCTTTAAGGTGTAGTTTGTACCTGTGTTTAGGCATTTTTTTTTATAGGCCTGTATAACACATCACAATATAATATCATTTGACAGTGGTAGTGAGTAGCCATGTATGGTTTTACCTGTGGTTACCAAGTCTCACTGTGAGAATATTTTCATTTAAGCCTAATAATTAATAAAATAATTTTTACCGATAAAACCCCCCACCTCAACTTTTTGATTTGATAATCCGGCCCTTGAATGAAACTACTTGAAGAGCCCTGGCATAGCCTGTGTTTGTTTTGTTTTTTTATGTGCATTTTTAGCATTTATGCGCATATTGGCGTTTCCATCCAGCATTTTTTTTTATCCAATATTGCTTAAAAATGGATGGATGGAAACATAGCTAATGATACTGAACTAGGTAGAGAAAATGTGTTTATAAAATAAAGTGATCTGTGTAAAAACACACCGTTTTTGTGTGTCCCTTTAAATGCAAATGAGCTGCTGCTCCCGGCCCCCTTTCCAGAAGAGGGCGGAGCTTTAACAGCTCATGCTTCGGTTGCTCAAGAACAAAGCTGGAGAATCTCACGCAGCCAAAATGAGGATTGTCTGTAACGGTGTTCAGCCTTACATTGTTCAAACCGGAGTCGACACTGATGGAGAGACTCAGGAAGAAGTTACAACTTTTAGAATGAAACTGGACGTTTCTGAATGGTTAAGATGTTTATAAAATAAAGTGATCTGTGGGATTTTCTTATTTTATCATCTATGAGATGATAAATCTGATCACTTAGTAAAATAACAGCACACCTAACAATTAATACTTAATGTGCGTCCCAATTCGCATGACATTTTGTAGTATGAATAGTGCGAGTGTTGTGTTCATGCTGAAAATTCCAAATGGAAAAAGTGCACTTCAGATACCCAGATGATGCATTAAATTAACCGATAAAACAAAGTGTGGAATGTTGGACACTTAATGCACTCGACTGTCACGGCTTTAGTTGCGTAGCAAAGGGGGAGGGGCTTCAGACGACAATGTTGAATGACAAAAAAACCTTATAAAAGTTATACACTACACAGTTGAGTATGTGGTGTATAAGTGTATAGTGTGTCATTTGGATAGTGTTAGAGGTTTATTCAGATCATTAACGAGTGATAATAACAGTTAAGAGTGACTACAGTAACAAAGAAAGAGTGCAGAGGAAAAAACAGCCCAGTGAGCGTGTGTGAGAACTGTATATGTATATATTTATATACAGAGGAGAGTGATTTTTAGTCTCCGCCACACGCGGCTGGAACTGATTAGAGCCGACAGTCCTAAAATAAACGGTCAGGACGGGCGGGCGGTTGGGCGATGGCGGAGTCTGCAGGCTGACTGGTGCACCACAGCCGTCTGGCGGGCCATCAGGGGCCTGGAGCCCAGCGGACACGGCCCGGTATTCCCCTACCCACCAGAGCGAGTGCCGCACCCTGCCAGAGCGCCCGTAAAAAAGCACCAAAAACAGAACAGGGCACGTGATGCTTCACACTGCAGAGATTTCAGGTCTGATCACAGTTTGAGATCTTTTCTGGAACTCTTGAAGAAACAAAAATCCCAAATGTGATTTGCACTTTTCTATGCGTCAGGGGTTTTCCGAGTGTGTAAGGTACTCATGCCAGCTGGACCAGGTGCTCTTCATCAGATATAAAACATACAGTTGCCACGGTGCAGAAAGGATGACGTCATCTATGAAGCCATAGCAACCGTCTCTTCCACACACACACGCACACAGTTTCTGACTGGGGGAGCAGTCACTCGGTGACTCACACTTTTCCTTTTCCTCAGCCAGATTTTGGAAAGAGAGGCTTGAGGAGAGGAGGAAGACGAATCATCTGGCAATTCCAAGGAAAAGAGGAAACGATAGAAAGATCACGGCTGCACTCTTAAAGGAACGGTTCAGACAAAAGTGATCATTCTGTCATTGTTTACTCTCTCTCTCGTCGTTTAAAGGGGAACATAACGCCCCTTTTCACAAGATGTAATATAAGTCTCTGGTGTCCCCAGAATGTGTCTGTGAAGTTTCAGCTCAAAATACCCCACAGATCATTTATTATATCTTCTTCTTCTATATCTTCTCAAATTTGGGTGTGATCAAAAACACGCCGTTTTTGTGTGTGTCCCTTTAAATGCAAATGAGCTGCTGCTCCCTGCCCCCTTTCTAGAAGAGGGCGGAGCTTTAACAGCTCAACAACAACAAAGCTGGAGAATCTCACGCAGCCAAAATGAGGATTGTCAGTAACGGTGTTCAGCCTTACATTGTTCAAACCGGAGTCGACACTGATGGAGAGACTCAGGAAGAAGTTACAATTTTTAGGATGAAACTGGACGTTTCTGAATGGTTAGTGGATAAATTGATGTAGTTGCTGTGGAGTTGACTCAACTCCTCAATTAGCATGTGCCGTCATGTTCATCTTTTGTGTTGAATTGACCCTCGTTTGTAAAGCAGTCCGGTGTAAAAATGACGGCATGTCAACAACACTCTACTACAACAACTCTTCCTCTTCTCTAAAGCAGCCCAACATGGCCACACCCCCTTTGTTGAGTGTTCTCGGGGGCGGGGTTTATGTAGATTTTAGGGTTAGTGATGTCACAAACCCCAAGAAGCTCACTGTAGTCCCTACCAGCCGTTTGCTGTAGTCCTTAAATAGCGATTTCTGTAAAAGCAAGTATCTCCCTCTGCATTGAACTTTGAGCGTCTTAACTTTGCAATGTTGTTTATGCTCAAACAGAAACATTACACACTAACTAAAGTTAAAGTAAAATCATAATCAACCACCCCTTTAAACCTTTCTTCTGTGAAACACAAAAGGCAGATCATTCAGACTGATCTTATTTGTACAATGAGAGCAGTGAGCAGGGGCTGTCAAGCTCTAATATATCATCTTTTGTGTTCCACAGAAGATATAAAGTCATGTAGGTTTGACACTTGGTTCCAAATTTATTTTGAAAGTAACATTTCACCCAATTCTGTCATTTTTCTCAGCCTAGTAAACAATGTCAGAATGATAATTTTTGTGTGAAATGTTACTTTCAAAATTAAGTTTAGAACCATTAAAATACAAACCCGATTCCAAAAAAGTTGGGACACTGTACAAATTGTGAATAAAAACAGAATGCAATGATGTGGAAGCTTCACATTTCAATATTTTATTCAGAATACAACATAGATGGCATATCAAATGTTTAAACTGAGAAAATGTATCATTTTAAGGGGAAAATAAGTTGATTTTAAATTTCATGGGATCAACACATCTCAAAAAAGTTGGGACAAGGTCATGTTTACCACTGTGTGGCATCCCCTCTTCATTTTATAACAGTCTGCAAACGTCTGGGGACTGAGGAGACAAGTTGCTCAAGTTTAGGAATAGGAATGTTGTCCCATTCTTGTCTAATACAGGCTTCTAGTTGCTCAACTGTCTTAGGTCTTCTTTGTCGCATCTTCCTCTTTATGATGCACAAAATGTTTTCTATGGGTGAAAGATCTGGACTGCAGGCTGGCCATTTCAGTACCCGGATCCTTCTTCTACGCAGCCATGATGTTGTAATTGATGCAGTATGTGGTCTGGCATTGTCATGTTGGAAAATGCAAGGTCTTCCCTGAAAGAGACGACGTCTGGATGGGAGCATATGTTGTTCTAGAACTTGGATATACCTTTCAGCATTGATGGTGCCTTTCCAGATGTGTAAGCTGCCCATGCCACACGCACTCATGCAACCCCATACCATCAGAGATGCAGGCTTCTGAACTGAGCGCTGATAACAACTTGGGTTGTCCTTGTCCTCTTTAGTCCGGATGACATGGCGTCCCAGTTTTCCAAAAAGAACTTCAAATTTTGATTCGTCTGACCACAGAACAGTTTTCCACTTTGCCACAGTCCATTTTAAATGAGCCTTGGCCCAGAGAAAACGCCTGCGCTTCTGGATCATGTTTAGATATGGCTTCTTTTTTGACCTATAGAATTTTAGCCGGCAACGGCGAATGGCACGGTGGATTGTGTTCACCGACAATGTTTTCTGGAAGTATTCCTGAGCCCATGTTGTGATTTCCACTACAGTAGCATTCCTGTATGTGATGCAGTGCCGTCTAAGGGCCCGAAGATCACGGGCATCCAGTATGGTTTTCCGGCCTTGACCCGGCACAGAGATTGTTCCAGATTCTCTGAATCTTTGGATGATATTATGCACTGTAGATGATGATAACTTCAAACTCTTTGCAATTTTTCTCTGAGAAACTCCTTTCTGATATTGCTCCACTATTTTTCGCCGCAGCATTGGGGGAATTGGTGATCCTCTGCCCATCTTGACTTCTGAGACACTGCCAGCTCTTTTTATACCCAATCATGTTGCCAATTGACCTAATAAGTTGCAAATTGGTCCTCCAGCTGTTCTTTATATATACATTTAACTTTTCCCTCTTATTGCTACCTGTCCCAACTTTTTGGAATGTGTAGCTCTCATGAAATCCAAAATGAGCCAATATTTGGCATGACATTTCAAAATGTCTCACTTTCAACATTTGATATGTCATCTATATTCTATTGTGAATAAAATATAAGTTTGAGATTTGTAAATTATTGCATTCCTTTTTTGTTCACAATTTGTACAGTGTCCCAACTTTTTTGGAATCGGATTTGTAGAATCTAGAAACCAAAATATAATGAAACATCAAGAACCTATTTAATCTTGTGAATCTTACGAAACCTGTCAAACTCATTTTCACCGAGAACAAAAAAATTGAGAATTTAAAATCAAGTTGATATTTGAACCATTAGGATTTATTTATTTATTATTTTATTTTGCATTGTGACTTAAGATTTTGCATTATTTTCATGAGAATTAAGCAGATTTCCCCCTGAACACTCAATGGTATAATGACATATTATTTATATTAAGCATGGTACTATTTGTTGTTGAATTTAATGTTTTGTTTTTTTTTTAATTAAAAAATCCCTGTATTCAAGTCATTTTCAAAATTATTTCAAAATTTCAGAAACTACATATAAAAAAACAAATTCTGTAACCTATAAAATGTATTTATTATTTTCTTTAATCATGTCAAGCTTAAGCTTAAAGTGCAAAAAGCACACAAAATAAAAGTAAATTAAATACAATAAAATAAACACAATTCAAACCATTTTAATGGTTCTAAAAATAGGCTTGATTTCCTCATAAAAATACACTTTTTTTTGTAACCCAGGCATTTTTCTGTAAAATTCACCCATACAGCTCAACTCAAGCAACCTGTAAACAATAAATAAATAAATATAAGATTAAAAGATTAAAGAGATTAAAAAATTAGCAGCAAATCTGTGTGTCACCAGCGCAGCGCTATTCTTGTGTGTATTTCAGGGGTTGTGTGTGTGTGTGTGTGTGTGTTTAAAGAAAGAAACCCACAGGGAGTCATATATACAGAGCAACAGACCACAGCGCTGCGATTAAACACAACCTCACACACACACACACGCATGGAAGTCATCAGAGGGTGAGAAGTCAGACATCAGTGTATATCAGTCGTGACCTCTGACCTCCCCAGCTCCCAAAACACACACGCACACACACACACACACACACACACTGAATGATTCTCCATATGGCCTCGTAAAGTCTGGGTTTTAAAACCTTGAATCTCTGGAAACACTGTTCACTCATTTTCAGAACCGAAATTATGTACTTTTAAGAACATCTTAAGATAAACTAGAATGTTCAAGTGCAATACTTAAGAAACCTTCTTAAGGCATTTTTCGTGAATCCAATCCAAGAACTGTGGATAATTACTTTCTAGCAACACTCAGATGTTGCTCTTTCATTGTATTGTATTATAAAAAAGAAATCTTTCTTTCCTATGGCCAACCACACGGACTGAACTGGGAATATTTTCCATTGTTTTGTTTTTGGTGTGACTAATACCAGCGCAATTATAAGAGCAGAGGAAGTTCAGACTCGATTCATAAACACTTCTCGTGGCTGACTGCACTATTACAAACAAAAAAGCCTCACAAACACACTTTTGTGACATGTGCATGTTTACACGTCCACGCATGCATGCACTGTCAGAACGGACACTCTGCGTCATATAGAGAGATAATGGAATCAGGGGTGATTATAAATGTAGAACTGAACCAAAATGAAGCATTCTGAAACAGAAATGTGCTGCTTTAAAACTGTGTGTGTGTAACTGAATAGCGCTGGTGTCTTGGGTTTGCATCAAAGGCCGGAGAGACGCGGGGAGGCATCTGGGAGCAATAATGCCGCTCTAACCCCTCATTACCAGAACGACTGCGCCTTGAGCCCAGGCCAACGGCAATTTTCAAAATGCATGTTTTTTCCCCCCTCTTTCTGTCTTTAATTCACAAAAGGAAAAAAAGACAGCGTCATTCTGCTCAGAAATTCCCTCTTACAGCTCTTGACACACTCGACATTGCACTCCAAAAAATCTTGGTTTATTTTCTCTTCCCAAGTCCTGTTGAGCCTTTCATTTTTGGGGGGTTATTTTGTTGTTTGAGTAGTTTGTGTTACCAGATCCTGGCTCGGACGTAACAACCCAGTGTTTGGGTAGTTTTTTGTTACCAATCCTGGTCGTAACAACCCAGTGTTTGGGCGGCGTAACAAATTTGGTATTTTTTTGTGTTACCCAGCTCCTGGGTCGGAGTAACAAACCCGGTGTTTGGGTTGTTTTTGTTTACCCAGATCCTGGGCGGACGTAACAACCCAGTGTTTGGGTAGTTTTTGCGTGTTCCCAGCTCCTTGGTCGGACGTAACACCCAGTGTTTGGTAGTTTTTGCTGTTACCAGCTCCTGGGCATCACGTACAACCCAGTGTTTGGGTAGTTTTGGGTTTTACCCAATCCTGGGTCGGACGTAACAACCCATGTGTTTGGTTTTTTGCGTTTACCCAGATCCTGGCTCGGACGTAACAACCCAGTGTTTGGGTAACCCAGACTGGGTTCGTTGGGTAGTTTTTTGTTACCCAGACCGACGTAACAACCCAGTGTTGGGTAGTTTTTGCGTTACCCAGGTCGGACGTAACAACCCAGTGTTTGGGTAGTTTTTGTGTTACCATCCTGGCTCGGACGTAACCACCCAGTGTTTGGGTAGTTTTTGTGTTACCAGATCCTGGTCGGACGTCCTGGGTCCTGGGACGTAACAACCCAGTGTTTGGGTAGTTTTTGTGTTAGCAGATCCTGGCTCGGACATAACAACCCAGTGTTTGGGTAGTTTTTGTGTTACTCAGATCCTGGGTCGGACGTAACAACCCAATGTTTGGGTAGTTTTTGTGTTACCCATCTCCTGGGTCGGATGTAACAACCCAGGGGTTGAGTTATTTATCGCGGGCTTTTTGCGTCTCTTCAGGAGAGAGCAGATTAAAGATGCTAAACTAGTCACTACTCCACTCTCACTCTCCAAACTCTGATATCATTTAGTGAACAAAAAAGACTGATATTTATTATTTAAATATTTTGCCCCAAAAGAAGCACGTGAATAGGGTTAATTTACACAAGCCATCCAAACAAACTGATCTAATAAAATGTTCTAAACTGAACTGTAAGACTATCTGCGCATTCAAATGCAAAGTAAATACAGTAATGTAGCATTTGGAAAAGCTACAATGAAAACAGCTGAAATACTGACGAGCTACAAAAAAAACTCTACTTTTAGTGATTTTTTTTTTTTTTTTTTTTTTTTTTCCCCCCAGCATTGTAAAGCCAAAAGCCTTTTGCTGAGCTCATACAGTATGATTGGAAAGAAAAGACTGTCTATGGTTCAACAAAGAAAAAGAAAAGAAAAAAAAGAATCATCAGCACCGCAGGAACGTCAGCGACTCAGTTCTGGTTTGAATTGAGCGTCTCAAACCCTCTGAACACACGCTAATGTCTACAGCAGCGGTGGCACAGGCATGCTAACTGCATTAACCCCTCAGCATCCTGCTTTAATGTCAGCAGGCAAACAGCCTCACACGTAGGTGGAGAGGACGACGGTCGCCTCCCATTGCCAAGGTCAAACGCTGACATCCTACATGCACTTCTGCATTCTGTGGGCTCCATTTGATCTGTTGGGGCAGGAAGCAAGCAAAAATTGCATTGCATTCGCATATTTGCATAGAATGTGCGTTTGCATCAAACAGCTGCTTCACTGAATTACATTTGGCAGCTGCTTTTATACAAAGCGACCTGCATTGCATTCAAAGCAAACATTTGATCAGTTCAAGATTCCCTGGGAATTTTGGGGATTTGCCAACATCTCACACTGGGTTTTTAAGACACTGTGTTCTGATTTATTTTAAATAAAATATAAAGAAATGTAAATATATAATGTCTTTTGACAAGAATTGTTGAGACTCTAAAAAATCTCTAATCTGAACGTCAGACTTTAGAGTGTGTTTGGGTTCGCAGACAGAAATAAAACTTGAGTGTGTCGAGCCAGAATGAACTGAACATACTGAACTCTATCATTGGCACCCTCATAAAGAACATAAATGTTCCCGACAGCCCAGAGAAGTTTAATGAGAGGACGATGGTTTGTTAGCAGTGAAGGGAGGTGTCGCAAACAGATGCTTTTTCTGGTACTTCACAGTAGTCGTGAAGCGTCTTTGAGAGCCCCTGGTGCAGGTTTAACACATTTCCATTCTCTCATGCTTAATATTAATATAATACAGTGTTTCCCACAGGATTTTGTGAGACTAAAGAGGCTGGACCTTGGTCACTCTAGGAGGGCATCATTTTAACAGTGACTAAAAACGGTTTAGTATAGGGGAGCATTGCTTCAAACTTGTTTTATTTCAGTGGATTTCATTCAACACCTCACTGACTGCAAAATTCACATAAACCGGATTGCAAATAAAACAAAATTTCAGATAGAAAAGGGGTCCTCTGTTTGATGTCAAACTTAACCAATTAGTGCATGTGATTATATAAACTAATAATAAATTAATCAATTTACATTGACCTAAACTCGCAAAAGTTTCCAAGTAAAGATCCTTTAACATTTATTATAAATAATCACATTCACTAAAATCTGTTAAATTTGACATCTAAATTTGTTTAGGGATGTTAACATAATTTAACTGGAAAAAATAAATTTACATGAGCAAAAACTGCAAAAAAAAAAAAAGTATTTTTAATTTAAACATATACACTAATTTGTGTATATATATACTAATCTAAAATTTGCTACATTTGTTAATTTTATTTAAATTAAATGTAACATTTCAAAGCATTTTGTTTGTGAATTTTCACATTAAAATGTTAAAATGTAAAAAAAATTAACAATTAGGCTAAATTAATGCTGTTTATTTATTATTAATTTAATTAATCATATACTTATTCACTGTTAAATTTGACATCTAAATTTGTTAATTTTTCCAAAAAAAAAAAAATGTGAATTTTAAATGTTTAAAAAAAAATTAAACATTAAATTATTGCCATTTATTTAATTTATTATTAATGTATTTAATCAACTGCTTATTCACTGTTAAATTTGACATCTAAATTTGTTAATTGTTCAAGAAAAAATGGTGAATTTTCCAGTTAAAATGTTTTTTAAAAAATAAAAATGAAATTGCTGTTTATTTAATTTATTATTAATTTAAATGCATATGTTAAATTTCACATCTAAATGTGTTAAATTTGTTCATTTAATTTTCCAAAACATTTTTTTCCAGCTAAAATATGCAAACGTCCTTAAAACAAGACAAAAACCTTGCTGGGTTGCGCTCCCGTCAGGACTGCTGAGCCAGCTCCCCGCGGAGGCGTTTCTGAGTCCTCGCTCGGGTCTGAGAGGAGAAACCGTAGCTAAAGCAAACACAGTCACCACCCAGAGCCCCCCCAACACCGCCCGTGACTCACTGCACTGACACCACATCACTGCAGACCACAAGAATGGGTGGAGATTAAGAATCTGAAATCTTTACATATGCTGAAGAAAACGTGTGGCGTTTGCTTGAACAAAACTCTCTGCCATTATGCCAGCATTGCTATTATAATCCATGTCTGGAGCACATACTCAGTAGTGATCATGTTGAAGTAAATTCAACTAAGAGCACACTAGTGTTACAACATTTCCATTCTCTCACACTTCAGAAGCATCACTTTAACAGTGGAAATGGTTTTAGGGTTTCAGACTCGTGATGGAGAGGCTTTATGTGCATAGCCTCTCTGTTACCTCCCACATCAAATCTGGTCCTGATTTCGACCCAGTTGCCCAACGTTTACATGGGGGGGAGAAACGAGGGCGGTGCGGGTGGTGCTGGGGGGGGGTCGTCCAGCATAAAGGCCTCTTTATTCACGCCGGACAGGGAAAGGAAATCGGCTTCAGAAGAAAAAAACACGCCAGCGCGCCACAGGCCCGCACATCTGGAGTTATTACAAGCCCACCGTCTTGCCAAGAAACTCCGACATTCCTGCAGCGCTACAAAGCCGTGCAACTCACTCGCTCCCACACACACAAAAAAGTGCAGAGAGCGATCCACCCCAACCCCCTCCCCAAAATGACACAACACATGCGGCAAATTAATGCGCTTCACTTCCTGTTGACCTTTGACCATCAACTTCCTGCTGCCACCCCAAAAAGCAGGAAAAAAATAACAGAAAGCCAGACGGAGGCGGGAAGGGGAAGAAAGCCCCGCCTCTTTCTCCTCTCTCTTGCTCCTTCACTCTCTCTCACTAGTAAAGTTAGTTAACAGTCCTCTGCCACGTCAAGCCTGCGAGTCACTGCATCGCCGTCCGGGACGCTCACGGAAAACGCCGGATGGATGTTAGTGGATGCAGATTTACAGGTTTATGATTTGTTCGGGAACTCTGGAACCAAAAATGATGAAGAAGCTGTCCTGTCGAAGAGCTATTCAAAGTCTCACTGAGGTCCTGTAGATGCAAACTGAGAAATACTGGGAAAATCAATTGGGAAAACTGACACTCGACAAACAGGAGGACAAACACCTTTGCACAGGATGAAAGAGGAGGATGAGGTGCAGTATCTTTTAATGGGGCATGTCGAGTTTTCAGTTTAATATTATCAGCTGATCTGATGTTAATTGTACAGCAGAAATTAGCAGATTAATGTTAAGATCGTCAGCTGTGATGAAGATTATTCCAGAGGTCAGCGAGGACACAAGAAGTGTGTGATTTATCAAAGTCAAATTACAAAATTAATCTATAGACAGATAGATGGATAGATTTATTCATCTAATCAACTTAAAGAAAAATAAAAAAAAAAAAAAAATTATATATATATATATATATATATATATATATATATATATATATAGATATATATATATATATATATATAATAATTTTTTTTTTTTTTTCAAAATGAATCTCTAAATAACCAGAAACCGATAGATTTGTTTAAAATGATCAGAAACATCAATCTTATGTATCAAAGTAAATTTATTAAGTTGATTAGATCAGTATGTAATAGATGAAATATTATATATTTAAGGCATAAGAAAACATTTTAATCCATACTAAATCCATTTCTCTTCTTTAACGTGCAGCAGAGTTTTAGGGAATTTCTGAGTGAAACTTGAAACCGCAGGGAACGCATCATCATCTCTCCACGGGAAACGGGAAGCTTCCAATCAGAACGCCGCATCATCATCATCATCATCTGTGTGTCTCACCTCCATATTTTGCCTGTTTCAGACTCCATCATAGACTGATCTACGGACGTCACTAGACGTTTTGCGTGCTCGTGCTCGGGCGCGTTAGTTTTTAGACGCCCGTCCCGCCTGCCCAGTGTTCAGACTACCTGTTCAGGAAGTAGCGTTTGTACAGTAGTCTGCACATTGGTTAGGCTGGACGGGGATGCTCAAGAGTGACCGTGACGACTGGAGAACTCATCGCCGTGACAACAGCGGAACACGCTGCTGATGTGAACTGACTTCATCTGTTCAGCATGCATTGATGTCAATGATGTAATCAATGAATAAAGTATGAAATGATACAAATGCAAAGTGTGAAGAGTGTCATTTATCTGAACTAATCACATCAGATGTTTCTCCTACACTTCCAGACTCAAGTGAGCTATAAAATTGATTTGATTAGAAGTATCCCTGACTTTTGACTACAGGTATCCTGTCGAGATCTCTCCTGAAACTCTATTTCTCAGGAGAAACATCAGCAGAGGTTTAGGAGAAACAACTGAGATATTAAAGCGATTCTTTTTTTTTTTTTTTTTTTTTTTTTTTCCCTCTCTCTCTCTCTCTCTCTCTCTCTCTTGCATCTTTTCATCTGTATCTGGTTAAATAAGAGCGACTTGAGAACCGAAGATGAAACGGCTTCTCAATGGGTCTCATATGAAGATCTCCAGGCTTGTCTTTCACACGCTTACAAACATCCAGACAAATGAAAACCAGACAAACGTGTTTCCACTTAAGACTTTTCCTGGATCGCAGTGTTTCCTGATCCGATGCCTTTACTTCTGCTTACACACACACACACACACACACACACACACTCAGAACAAAAAGGTTCTGTGTGGTTCTATATAGAACTCAAGGGTTCTTGATTTAACTTTAAAAACGCTTTATGCCAAAAAGGTTATATATAAGGAGAAAAGTCTTTAATGATTGCATAATAGTTTAATGTTTAATGGGACATTTTATTTTTTTTTAAGTGATAGTGTTTACGAACTGTTAAATTCATAAAATTTCATTAAAATTAATTAATTAAAACTAAATCCTTATAATGATCTCATGATGGGAACCTTTAAAAGGTTTTATATACTCTATATATAGCGCCTGACAGAACCCTATACCCAGGTGAAAAAAGTGCACTAAATGAACTTTTATTTCAGTACACTTCTATAATATACTATTTCCATGCACTAATTTTGTACTTAATATACCAAACATTATTCTTTAGTACTTCTTAAGATAATCTCTAGAACATCTAAGTGTACTCAACTGTGCTATTTTGAGACACCATGAATATGAACTAAAAGATGCTTTTAACATACTATCTCTATTAAAAAAATGTAGTTTAGTTTAAATATACACATCAGACATAGAAAATAGATGTATTAATTATTTAAAATATAAGAATAAATGTATACAAAATGTATTTATAATGTATTGCCCACACATTTCAAATGTATTGTAACTGTTAACATTCCCTTTATATGATGTAGTTAAGTATATGTTAATGGTGTTTTACTTAATACATTTCTACTGTATTTTTCATGAAAATCCATTAAAATAGAACTTAGTGATAGTAACAGTATATATAAAAATCCAATAAAATTTAAGTAAAACACTTCTGTATGTTTGGTTTACTTTATCTGACTACACTTAAAGGGTTAGTTCACCCAAAAATGAAAATGTCATTAATTACTCACCCTCATGTCGTTTTACACCCGTAAGACCTTCGTTCATCTTCAGAGCACAAATTAAGATATTTTTGATGAAATCTGATGGCTTGTGAGAGGCGTGCATTGAGAGCAAGTTAACTTAGACTTTCAAACGCCCAGTTCATGTCACTGAACTAAACACTGCTTCATGAAGCTTTACGAATCTTTTGTTTCAAATCAGTGCTTCGGAGCATGTATCAAACTGACAAAGTCACGTGAACCATTGAAATTTCGAAACACTTATGACGTAACGAAGCCTCGTTTACTGAAATCACGTGACTTTGTCAGTTTGATACGCGCTCTGAACCACTGATTCGAAACAAAAGATTCGTAAAGCTTCGAAGCTTCATGAAGCAGTGTTTCACTAGATATTGTTGAATAAAGTTGATATTTGTTTTCTTTTGGCGCACAAAAAGTATTCTCGTTCCTTTTATAATATTAAAGTTAAAAGTCTAAATTATCTTACTCTCAATAGAGGCCTCACTGAGCTATCAGATTTGATCGAAAATATCTTAATTTGTGTTCTGAAGATGAACGAAGGTCTTACAGGTGTGGAACGACATGAGGGTGAGTAATTAATGACACAATTTTCATTTGAGTGAACTAACCATTTAAAATCAAACTAATTAGTGCATTTATATTAAGTATACTTAAAGGTGCCCTAGAATTAAAAACTGAATTTACCTCGGCATAGTTAACAAGAGTTCAGTACATGGAAATGACATACAGTGAGTCTCAAACACCATTGTTTCCTCCTTCTTATATAAATCTCATTTGTTTAAAAGACCTCCGAAAACAGGCAAATCTCAACATAACACCGACTGTTACGTAACAGTCGGGATCATTAATATGTATGACCCCAATATTTGCATATGCCAGCCCATGGCATTAGACAAGGGCAGAACGTCTGGATCTGTGCACAGCTGAATCATCAGACTAGGTAAGCAAGCAAGAACAATAGCGAAAAATGGCAGATGGAGCGATAATAACTGACATGATCCATGATAACATGATATTTTTAGTGATATTTGTAAATTGTCTTTCTAAATGTTTCGTTAGCATGTTGCTAATGTACTGTTAAATGTGTTTAAAGTTACCATCGTTTCTTACTGTATTCACGGAGACAAGAGCCATCGTTATTTTCATTATTAAACACTTGCAGTCTGTATAATTCATAACACAACTTCATTCTTTATAAATCTCTCCAACAGTGTGTAATGTTAGCTTTAGCCACGGAGCACTATCAAACTCATTCAGAATCAATGTAAACATCCAAATAAATACCATACTTAAGTGATTAGACATGCTGCATGACGAACACTTTGTAAAGATCCATTTTAAGGGTTATATTAGCTGTGTAAACTTTGTTTATGGTGTTTAAGGCAGTCGCAAGCTCGGGGGCGGAGAGAACGAGAATTTAAAGGGGCCGCAGCCTGAATCGGCGCATATTTAATGATGCCCCAAAATATGCAGTTAAAAAAATTTATAACTTTTACAATTTTATTTAGCACAAAAAATAAGAATGTACTACAAATGTACTTGCTTGTATTTAAGTATTTTTGTAGTGCATTCAAGTATACTTTATTTTTACCTGGGTAAGCTTCTATATGGAACCTTTCGTTGTTGTCTTGTTGAGTGTAGGAAAAGTGTGTGTTTTTATTTCAGCGCTTCACACAACATCAACTTCACATCTTAAAAACATGCCACTCATGGTTAGAAATGCTGGAAAAACAACACAATACGCAATGCAACTGCTAAAAACGACTGTCTGACGCATGCGCGCAGAGCAAAAACTAAAAATAGCCTCCTCCATGATTTAACTTTACTTAGCTATAGTTTGTGAATCAAACTGTATTCAGAAGTTAAGGTAAAAATGATTTATAAATAAATTTTAGTAGTGGATTTGGCTAATCAGCCTTAAATATCTATTATCTGTCTTCATTTAGTGCGTCTGTGTGTAGACTTTTGATTGACAGGCCGCTGAGGCCATCGGCAGGGTTGCTGCTTCATTTGCTTCCAGGTTTTTCTTCATTCATGTGAGTCACTGGTGTGTGTGATAATAGGAAGCAGATCCAGTATCACCAGCGCTGCCTGTTCACCCAAAAACACCAGAGGTATACAAGACAAAGAGTGAAAAATCAGGCTGAGCACGTCTGTATAGAAATTCATCTGCAGGAAGTGATGTCACTGAAACGCTTGTTGATCATTTAGACAGAGAGTGATGAGGGTCTCGACCTCAGCCACCAGAGGAGAAGAAAACGTGTGTGTGTGTGTGTGTGTGTTTGAGGACTCGTCGTGTTCAGACACACTCATGGAAGCGTCTTCTGCTGCTTTCTGAGCTCATTAGTGAGTGTTTTACTTCTGAGTCGGACTGTGTTAGTTTTGGGGCTCTGAGTGCTGGGAAACCGACATCGCCAGCCCACGATAAAATAAATACATGAGAGAGAGAGTGTGAAGGAGACTTTGTGTTCGCAGACAGATGAAAGTGGACCCCCTCGCTGTCTCTGCCCCACATGCTCCTAGTTAGACTGACCCAAACCAGCTAACCACACACACACACACACACACACACACACACACTCTATTTCTTTGAAAGTCAATGGTTTTATGAGGAGCAGCCCTCTCTTGGCGAGTGTGTGTGAGTGTGTGTGACAGGTCAGGCTCTGGTATGCACATGTGTGTGCCAGCTTTACTCGATCCCTAGTGAGACACCTACCTAGAAAGCATTTTAAAGTCAACAGAATGCACTATAAATACTATAAATATACGTACGCTTAAACTACCATTAAAAAGTTAGGAATTGTTTTGTTTAAAGAAGTCTCTTTTGCTCACCAAAGCTGCATTTATTTGATCAAAAATACAGTAAAAATTTTGAAATATTATAACCATTTAAAATAGCTGTTTTCTATGTGAATATACTGTAAATAAAATGCAGTAAAATTGTGAAATATTAAAATAGCTGTTTTCTATGTGAATATACTGTGAATAAAATGCAGTAAAATTGTGAATATTATTAAAATAATAGCTGTTTTCTATGTGAATATATTGTAAATAAAATGCAGTAAAATTGTGAAATAGTATTACAATTTATAACAGTTGTTTTCTATGTGAATATATAGTAAAGTGTAATTTATTCCTGTGATCAAAGCTGAATTTTCAGCATCATTACTCCAGTCTTTAGTGTCACATGATCCTTCAGAAATCATTCTAGATGATTTGATGCTCAAAAAACATTTATGATTGTTATCGATGTTAAAAACTATTAAGCTGCTTCACATTTTTGTGGAAAATCTGATAAACTACCATTCAAAAGTCTGGGGTAAGATTTAAAAACAAAATGAATACTATTATTCATCAAGAATGCATTACATTGATCATAAGTGACAGTAAAGATATTTATAATGTTACCAAAGATTTTTATTTCCAATAAATGTTGTTCTTCTGAACTTTCTGTTCATCAAAGAATCCTGAAAAATAAAATGTATGACTGTTTTCAACATTGAAAATAATCATAAATGTTTCTTGAGCACCAAATCATCATATTAGAATGATTTCTGAAGGATCATGTGACACTGAAGACTGGAGTAATGATGCTGAAAATTCAGCTTTGATCACAGAAATAAATTACACTTTACTAGATATTCACATAGAAAACAACTGTAAAAATATTTTACATTTTTACTGTTTTAACTCTATTTTCAATAGTCCTTTTCTTCATAAATAACCATGACGATCGAAACGTGATTAAAATGTAAGAAACTGCATCATCCTGTAAGTTTTTTTTGCTTTTCCTCTCTGA
This sequence comes from Culter alburnus, assembly GCA_028476615.1. Taxonomy (NCBI): domain Eukaryota; kingdom Metazoa; phylum Chordata; class Actinopteri; order Cypriniformes; family Xenocyprididae; genus Culter; species Culter alburnus. The sequence continues at coordinate 401,423 of JAOTNS010001633.1, read as the reverse complement.
AAGACTGAGCATGTGTGGAAAGCTGCAGCGGCATCATCAGAGAAAAGCTCTCGGAGATCCGGCAGGTCCTGCAAGCTTCATTTAGCAGGAAAACCTTCCAGTGCTGGAAAATATTCCAGCCAAAAACACGCCAGGGGAAAAAGAGAGTCAAGTCAGCAGAAACGGGCAAAACTGGACGGCTTAAAAATAACCCAATTGACATCATTTCTTTTCTATTGCGGAAAAAACTGATATAAATAATTCCACATAAAAGTGTGGCGTTAAAGCTGAAGGGAATAATGATTGGTGAGCAGCAGCCGCGATGGCGCCGGTGTTTGAGCGAAGCACGCGGGACGTTTCGAGGCAGCTCTCCAACGTAAATCAAGACGATGTTGCTTTAACTTTGAAGTAAACGATCAGTTGTGATGCGGTCATGAGACCATGTTGACATTTGATGTTGAGAATGAGACAATGAAAGGGTTAATCTGCAGTGTGTCATTTTCTGGATCTTACTCATATCCTGTGCAGAGTCACTGAAACAGACGTTTTTAGACCGATTTCTCCAAAATGTGTTTCAGTGGAGCATCCTAACCGACCCGACGGCGGGCAACACTGGAACAAAACTCAATCTCACATGTCAAAACGTCTCACCTCGTCATCCTTGTACCAGGACAGTGATTCGGCCGTCAGGACAAACCAGTACTCCTTAGCGCCGCCCTTCATGATGCCGATGTTATTGATGGTCAGCCAGCCCTTCCTGATCACCTGAAATACACACCGATGTCAGAGGACACGTATATTAGTGTACACTGCCTACTGAAAACACAAGAAGCACATATAGATGCAAATACTCATATTATTCCAGAAAGTACATACTGTGGCAGTAACAAAACTCAGGTCTCAAGGGGGCGCTAGTTTGCTTTAAGTGTCGCTGTCATTAAACTAGATGTGGTGTTCTTCAGAAAGCTATATATAAATAGGGTAATAGTTTAAAGGGATAGTTCACCCAAAAATGAAAATTCAGTCATTTGTTCATCCTCGAGTTGTTCCTAACCTGTATGAAATCTTCTTTTGAAGAATGTTGGTAAGCAAACAGTTGCTGGACCTCATTGACTTCCATAGTGTGGGAAAAAATACTATGGAAGTCAATGGGGTCTATCAAATTTTTGGTTTTTAGAGTTCTTCAAAGAGTTTAAATATATATCATAATCTTTCTTAAAAATAAAAAAGGAGTTTTCTTTGAAAACTTACACTTGTGAATATAAAATTTGGCAAGAAAAAGTAACAAATCAAGTACAAATTTAAAATGAGAAGGGTATAATTTCTATGGAAGCTTGTTTCCGCCACTAAATAAAAAAAAAAATAAAAAAGGCAATTCTGACTTTATCAATTCTGTGCAAAATTCTGAAGTTATAATTCTGACTTTATATCGGACTTATATTCTGACTTATATCTTGCAATTCTGATGCAATCTGACTCGCATCGCGCAATTCTGACTTTATAAATTCTGACTTTAAATGCAATTCTGACTTTATATTCGCAATTCTGCAATTCTGACTTTATAATTCGCAATTCTGACTTTATCTCGCAATTCTGACTTTATAATTCGCAATTCTGACTTTATAACTCGCAATTCTGACTTTATAATTCGCAATTCTGACTTTATCAATTCTGACTTTATATCTCGCAATTCTGACTTTATATCGCGCAATTCTGACTTTATTATTCTGACTTTATATCTTGCAATTCTGACTTTATATCGCGCAATTCTGACTTTATATTCGCAATTCTGACTTTATATCGCGCAATCTGACTTTATATTCGCAATTCTGACTTTATATCAATTACTATTATATTCTGCTTTATAATTCTGACTTTATAATTCTGACTTTATAATTCGCAATTCTTTATAACAATTCTGATATCTCGCAATTCTGACTTTATAATTCGCAATTCGACACTCGCATTCTGACTTTATAATTCGCAATTCTGACTTTATAACTCGCAATTCTGACTTTATATCGCGCAATTCTGACTTTATATCACGCAATTCTGACTGTATAATTCACAATGATTTTATAACTCATATTTCTAGCTTTATATCATGCAATTCTGAGGAAAAAAAAGTCAGAATTGTGAAATAAAAACTCACAATTACCTTTTTTATTTTATGGCAGAAACAAGCTTTACATAAATTTCAGTCACCAAAAAACACATTTTTTTGGCTTATACAGAAGTTTGAAGATAGATACATTTTAACAAAGTTTGAAAAGTCACACACAGTCCCAAAACAAATGATTCATTGTCTCTACAATACTATTATTAAATTCATCAAGTTTATAATTAACTGGGTAGCAATTGTGAATAATTTTAGTAGAGACTTCAACAGCTTCATTAGATTAAAAAAATAAATAAATCACCAAAGAAGCCAGACATCATTCATACAGGTTTGGAACAACTTGAGGGTGAGTAAATGATAACAGAAATAATTTTTTTTTTGGTGAACTATCCCTTAAAATAATTTTAACTTGCTCATCAAGATCTCTTCAGACAGCACTCACTGAGGTGTTTGTGTTTGAGTATTTTCAGCCTGGACTGGCACAAATGTAAATGTTCTTCACTGGATTGTTGAACTACTGCAACTCGCTTCTGCCTCAAGTGGACAGATAAATAAATAACCTCTAAAAACCATTTAGCAAACAAACTCTTCTCAAAGAAGTGACCCCTTAACAAGCTTAAAATATTATTGATATCTTATGAATTATTTTCTGTATTTTATCTTCTCCTCCCTTACATTAATTTTCAATGAATTTCTGTTGCATAAAACACACATTGACACACATTATAAGTTTGAAAAATCTGCCAAGTTCTGAGAAATATTATCTTTGTATTCATGTTGGTTTCATAAGTTTTGTTTTTACTTTCAACAAACGTTATTAGTCACTTTTATTTGTGACATTACTTTTTTGATTAAGGACATTTTCACTCTAAATTCTCACTACTGTATTCAAAAAAAAAAAAAAAAATTACAGTAATGAAATCATTGATTGTGCTGTTATTATTATTATAAAATCATTTCAACAATCACTACCATGATGTACACTTACAAATATTTAATATATACATTATTAAAGATTACATATTTTATATTTAATAATATATATCTAAACATTATCTTTAAATTCAAATCCTATTCAAAAAATTAATAGTCTAAAAATATTTTTTCTTTTTACAAAAAAACCAGACCTCTTCTTGACAGCTATGTGAGAATTGAAAAGCTGCATGAAATACTGGTTTTGACTAAAATAAAGAACATGCTTGTGGCATGAAGATAAGAAGGAAACCCTTTGTAGTGCACACTATACAGTCACCGGCTGTCTCATCATTACGCTTGACTGACGTCTTTAGTGACTGCTGCAGCTCCAGGGAGATACAGGGAAATGAGTTTGATTGTGAAAGTGTCTTATGCAACCGCTGAATACAGACACACAGATGTAGACTAGACAGCATCGCTGCAGTACATGATGCAAAAGCATGTTTCATCTGAGTCCAGTCTAATTACTGTGATAGACGCTGACAGTGCTGAAAAATACACAAACTGTACTTACCATAATTTCATCCTGATGCACCAGAGTAAAAAAAGAATAAGAAAAACATATGATATATCATTATGAAAACGGAACACAACTGATGCTGTAAAAGAGAAACAGCAGACAGAATCAAACACAGAAAACGGCACAATGATCTGAGACACAAACACCAGCGACGCTCAGAGACTTCAGTGGAGATCAAGGCAGCTGTGACCGTTCTGATTATAAGAAACACATGAATGTGATGATGCTACTGGATTTAAAATAAGAGGTTGGAGGTTGCTGGGTTCATTATGAATGAATTACAGTGTGCAATTCAATGAAAGAAAAATGTGAATCAAGTAGAGCTGGGCAATACGATGACTTATTTGTTAAATATCTTTGCAGAAAATATGCATGAAATATGAAGGCAAATGTTGTACAAACTTATCTTAAAACATATCCTATATACTGAGAAATAATATAAAATGTAAAAAAAAAAAATGCTAAATATTTCTTAGCCAAAAAGTAGACATTTGAGTTTTACAGGTCAACCCAAAAAGTCAAGGCAGCTGACCTTATGCACGGTTACTTCCTGGTTTTCGTTAAGCCAGCTTGGGCATTTCCGGTGAACTGATCATTCTGTACATCAACAAACATTATTTGTTCATCCGTCTGAGATTGTCCCCATTTGTAAAAACCAAATGTTTTAAGATGTAGAAAATCCAACGTTTGATAAACACTTTTATTTAAATAAAAATGACATTAATTATCACTATAACCATCAGATGGCGGCAGAGGATCATTTATTGGCTCATATCAGCCATTTCCTGTAATAGTTTTTCACTCAGTTTCACTTTTGAATAAATATTAAACATTATAAAATCACTAGGTTTAAAAATACATTACAATACAAATACAATACGAGGTATGAAATACTCACAATCTCATGAAAAACAATAACTTTTAAAGCGAGCACCACACTCCCTTTTATAATCACAGCAGCTGTCAGTCACTGCAGCGCAAGATCAATGATTTCTGCACATTTTATTCAATGAATCTAACTAAAGTGCACAATAAATCTTTAATTTACTGTGTGATGATGCTTTTTTCACACTAAAGTGTGAAAACTGATGGTCGATTTTGCCGAGGAAAACTGAGGCATATTTTTATGTCATCTTATGTTTGAATAACTAAATTAACAGCAGACTATACAGTGCTTCCCACACATAGACTTTACTTGGGCGGGCCGCCCAGGATTAATAACGGCCGCCCAAGTATATTGGAGACACATTTTTGCCTTTATTATATTTATCCTCTTATACTTTTATATCCGCCCAAGATAATGAAACTATCCGCGATCGATAAACTAGTCGTTTCGTACCTGCTCGTTATGTGTGCGTCAGAACTGTTTACTCCCGCTGACATTCCCACGGGCGCTGCATTTTGCAAAGTCACAAGGGGGCGCTGTTGCGTGTTCTACAGGCTCGCGCAAAACTGCTTCAAAGTGATTCTCAATCAATGAAAAGCGCAGATTTATGCACTTAAGTTGATGAATTATTACAATGTCTACTTCATGGCCTTTATATAAAACATTTCATACGGTTGTAAGAATCTGAAGGATCAGCCTGCAATAGAACAGACATTTCAAAATAAGAGTCCCGGTGTATTTCGGGCTTGTTTATAATTAAAAGTCACATGCTTAGTTTTTTCTTTTTCTTTTGGGCATTATTGGTATTTTGGTTACACAATAAATTGTATTTAATTTGATTTTCATTTAATTCATAGTAAATTATTGTAGTCTCCCCCACAGGAAGAAAAGACTAAGAACATTATTTGACACACATATTATTCATTATATAAATTTTACTAGTAAAATCTGTGTCCCATTCACTGAGATAGATAATATATGACAGCAAAGAAAACATAGGAAAAGGAGAACCATTTAAATGCTGTAATTTTGTATAATTTACAATGCATAATAATGCATAATATTAGTATGTAATTAAATGTAATAGTATGCTATGCAATTAAAATAGAATAAAAAATAAAATAAATAATGATAAAAACATTATTTGTTTGTCGCATGTAGTAATAGGAGGATTTTTCACCCGGCTACCACCGCAAGTATATTTCAACCCCATGGGAAGCACTGTTATATATTCTGATTATAAACTAAGTATTACACTATTGATGCTGTTAAAGATACCGCCATTGAAGGCCATTGAAGATACAGACACACCAACAAGTGACATTTCACCGGAAGTTTTCCAGCTGGCTTATGTTATTGCAGAACTTCTTAAGAACATTCTGTGCATATGGTCAATTCAAATTCAAAATGACTAAAAGTATAACACCAGCAGTAGGCTATTATTAACAACAAATGTTTTGTAAAAACAGAAGATAACGGCTCCTTTCAGCCTGTCACCATCATGCAAATATTAAATATCAAACATAGCAGTAGTTCTTTACAGTTTTTACGCTGCTTTCCTATTGTTTTTGTTTGGCGGATGCACTCACCGAATAATGTTGTCTTTTCTGAATAAGACGGCATCTACTGTATCCTAAACCTCATTTGCATTTAATTGAAATACCCATGACGCACTACACCAGTGCAGACATCCATCCACTGGACTGCAGATGGATATTGAATATGTTTTTATGCAGCTGCGCTGATCTCCCACACACACCTTTATCAAGAATCTGCTGGGTATTGTGTGTCCAAAACATACAAAACACATTTACATCATCTACAGGTCAATACAATGATTATGATTATGTGAGTCTCTCTGTAGTGGAGAACAACTGAAGAACTGAGATAAATGAGCAGAACAGGACCGTCACACACATGCTGTCACTCGCTGCCCTTAACAACTGATTTGAGTGAAGCAGAACTGCACCTACATCAGTGTAAGAGTGTGAAAGACCTTCATACAGCAGCTCTACGACTTTAACACACTGTTCTGGGTTCAGTACAGCCTCCATCGACAGCATTTGTGGCTTATTGTGTGGAGCTGAATTATGGTTAGTTAGTGATTTTATCACATTAGTAAACAATGTTGCTGGTGAACATCTGTGTTTTTAATAAACTGAGGGATGAGTTAAAGTTATGTTCAAATGCTGATGATGGAGCTGAACTTGATTGAACCAGGAACATTACTGTAACGTCTGACCTAAGACCAGTTCTCTCTACGAAAGCTTGTATTTGAACTGAGAGAAGCATGAGAACAAACCTGGCCCTGGATCAGTTGATAAGGGCGTGAAGATAAAGAATAAGAAACATAGATGAAGAACAGAGAAAAGTACACACTGGACACACATTAAATGAACATGTTTAACATTTAACACATGACATGACTCTCAATATGCAACAGAGAATTTAATATTGACTTCTGTGTGATGAATATAAGCTCTATTTAAACCCCTTCACCTGATTACCAGCCGCTTTCTTCTTGCTCATCTGACTGCTTCTCTGTTGAGCACTAAACAGGACAGAGTTTGAATTAAATTATCATAAAATAAGAAAAAATCTGTTTATATATATAAACTAATAGACTTTAAAATCACATGAGCCAATATTTTATTCACAATAGGACATAGATAACATAACAAATGTTTAAAGGGAGAAAATTTACAATTTTATGCACAAAATGAGCTCATTTCAAAATTGTAGCTCATTTCTACTACAAAATAGTTGGGACGGGGGCATGTTTACCACGGTGTAGCATCTCCTCTTCTTTTCAAAACAGTGTGAAGACGTCTGGGCATTGAGGCTTTGAGTTTCTGTAATTTTGGTTTTGGAATTTGGTCCCATTCTTGCCTGATATAGATTTCCAGCTGCTGAAGAGTTTGTGGTCATCTTTGACGTATTATTCTCTATAGGTGAAAGATCTGGACTGCAGTCAGGCCAATTCAGCACCCGGACTCTTCTACAATGAAGCCATGCTGTTGTAATAGCTGCAGTATGTGGTTTTTGCATTGTCCTGCTGAAATACACAAGGCCTTCCCTGAAATAAACGTCGTCTGGAGGGGAGCATATGTTGCTCTAAAACCTTTATATACCTTTCAGAATTCATAGTGCCTTCCAAAACATGCAAGCTGCCCATACCGTATGCACTTATGCACCCCCATACCATCAGAGATGCTGGCTTTTGAACTGAACGCTGATAACACGCTCCCTCCTCTTTAAATGAGCCTTGGCCCACAGGACACGACGGCGCTTCTGGACCATGTTCACATATGGCTTCCTTTTTGCATGATAGAGCTTTAGTTGGCATCTGCAGATGGCACGGCGGATTGTGTTTACTGACAGTGGTTTCTGGAAGTATTCCTGGGCCCATTTAGTAATGACATTGACACAATCATGCCGATGAGTGATGCAGTGTCGTCTGAGGGCCCGAAGACCACGGGCGTCCAGTAAAGTTCTCGGCCTTGTCCCTTACGCACAGAGATTTCTCCAGTTTCTCTGAATCTTTTGATGATGTTATGCACTGTAGATGATGAGATTTGCAAAGCCTTTGCAATTTGACGTTGAGGAACATTGTTTTCCATAATCTTTTTACGCACTCTTTCACAGATTGGAGAGCCTCTGCCCATATTTACTTCTGAGAGACTCTGCCTCTCTAAGACATCCCTCTAAGACAAATCATGTGACAGACATGATATCAATTAACTTAATTAGTTGCTAGATGTTCTCCCAGCTGAATATTTTAATTTTTTTTTTGCTTTTTCAGCCATTTGTTGCCCCTGTGCCAACTTTTTTGAGACCTGTAGCAGGCATCAAATTTGAAATGAGCTCATTTAGTGGATAATAGTGTAAAATTTCTCAGTTTAAACATTTATGTTATCTATGTTCTATTGTGAATAAAATATTGGCTCATGTGATTTGAAAGTCTTTTAGTTTTCATGAGCCAATATTTTATTCACAATAGAACATAGATAACATAACAAATGTTTAAAGGGAGAAATTTTACAATTTTATGCACAAAATGAGCTCATTTAAAAAATGTAGCTAATTTCTGCAACAGGTCTCAGAATAGTTGGCATCTCCTCTTCTTTTCAAAACAGTGTGAAGGTGTCTGGGCATCGAGGTTATGAGTTTCTGTAATTTTGGTTTTGGAATTTGGTCCCATTCTTGCCTGATATAGATTTCCAGCTGCTGAAGAGTTTGTGGTCGTCTTTGACGTATTTTTCTCTATAGGTGAAAGATCTGGACTGCAGGCAGGCCAATTCAGCACCCGGACTCTTCTACAATGAAGCCATGCTGTTGTAATAGCTGCAGTATGTGGTTTTGCATTGTCCTGCTGAAATACACAAGGCCTTCCCTGAAATAGACGTCGTCTGGAGGGGAGCATATGTTGCTCTAAAACCTTAAATACCTTTCAGCATTCATAGTGCCTTCCAAAACATGCAAGCTGCCCATAGTGCACCCCCAAACCATATGTGCTGATGCATTCCATGATTTCCCAATGGACTCATCTGAGGCTTTGAAACAGTCCTAAATTTTCTTGTTATGCCTGGCTTAACTGGTTTGCTCCACGGCGGAGCCACCACGGCAACCACCAAACGACGCATCTTTTGGACAGAAGACATGTCATTGCATGCCCAGTTTCCCCTTGTTTAAATCTTTTGAGCCTGCAAAGCTGACTGAGGAACATTGTTTTCCACAATCTTTTTACGCACTCTTTCACAGATTGGAGAGCCTCTGCCCATATTTACTTCTGAGAGACTCTGCCTCTCTAAGACATCCCTCTAAGACAAATCATGTTACAGACCTGATATCAATGAACTTAATTAGTTGCTAGATTTTCTCCCAGCTGAATCTTTTCAATTTTTTTTGCTTTTTCAGCAATTTGTTGCCCCTGTGCAAACTTTTTTGAGACCTGTAGCAGGCATCAAATTTGAAATGAGCTCATTTAGTGGATAAAGTGTAAAATTTCTCAGTTTAAACATTTATGTTATCTATGTTCTATTGTGAATGAAATATTGGCTCATGTGATTTGAAAGTCTTTTAGTTTTCATTTTATTCAAATTTAAAATTGTCCCAACATTTCCATAATTTGGGTTGTAATAAACAAGTTTAATATACTTTAGTATGATAAGAGGGTTAAAAATTTGGGTCATTTGATGTTAAAGGTCAAGGAAACGCGACTCACTTGGCAAATCCGATAAAGTCTTCATGGTTGGTGTTCATATACGCCAGCTCGATGTCAATCAACAGCAGCACCTGACGAGTGCAAAGAGGAAACAATCAAACCCGTTCCTCTCAACAGCTTTTAACACGTTTAGATTGGGACGGGACTCACCTGATCTTTAGTGCGGCTCTCGCGGTCACGGATGTGCTGAGTGACGATCCGCTCCATCTCCTCTCTCAGCATGGGATACTGGGCCAGCTGTGACACAACCACACGCGTTTGTGATGCGGATACACCATATGACCCCAACCACCAACACACAGGGTTTGCAACAGGTGACTAACTAGACATAATAGCTAACTGCACAAAATAATGACTGTGATTCTAAAATGAAGCCATTTCTGAGTGAGAACCTGTTGCAAAGTCTGTGAAATCACACACACATGATTTTTACAATATCAGCATAAAAGAACACACTATTCTTGCATTATATATGTATGCATGTCAATCATGATCATGTGCACAGACATACAGCATGACTCTAAAGTTCAATGCATTAGAATAGTTAGTTGTGAGCCTCTCGGCTTTGCAATGTCTAATAATTTACCAGGAGTTTTGCACATGAATTGTGCTGCTGAATCATTCACAATAAGACCACGAATCAGTAATAAGAAAGTAAACAGACTTTGACTTTGAATACTGCAAGTTTTCCAACATAACCGAATTATCAGGATCTGTATGACTCGCTGATGCATTGAAACTTGAAGCCAGTGTAGAATCAACACACACACACACACACACCACACACACACACACTCACACATACAAATATACAATCGCAAAAAATACACCAGCAGAGTATTTTGGGTTGCACAGGGATGCAGTGATGGGCGTCTGGCAGTGAAACATCACATGATCAAGGTTTTGTAGAAATGAGTGTTTCTAGAGGAGCTACGGACGAACAGGCATAACAAACGTGCTCTGAGATGAAGGTTACTGAGAAAACAGCGAGAACGAGAGGAGAAGAGTTGAGACGAGAAGACGCGAGTCCTTGTGTGGATTCACACTGAGATCCCTTCAATCTTCAGAAGAACTCGCACACCTACAGGCTGCATATATTAAGCCCTTATATATTCTATCGTAAAATCGAATGAAATCATTACTGACAGAGAGACGCTCTGGCATTGTTACGTCATACTTCGTTTACTCGCCCTTCCAAACACGTACGCTGCTCATTTTTTGAGTCAAACACGCAAGGCGAATTTCTGAAAAATCTACATGCAACTCTTTGTTATATGACTGTCAAGCTCCAAAAAGGACGGATTCATTTTTGTATTTTCCCCTGTACCTTATTTGCATGCGATTGATACATTTGAATATGCAGGATTTGAGAATTGCTGCCTAGATCTTGAGCGAATGACGTCTTAAAACACAAAGCTTCAGAAAACTAGCGCACGAGTCATACTGACTGATGTTATCATACTTATATGATGCTTTTATGGGGATTTTGTGTCCATTTTGGAGCTTGAAGATTCTTCAAAAAAATCTCCTATTGTGATTTAAATTAAAAAACAAACAACATATGAATTTGGAAGGTAAATAATGACCAATTTTTCATTTTGTGTGAGCTGTTCCTTTAACTTTTTCTGACACAAAACTCCATACAGTCCAAATCCACAGAAGGCAGAATATTTCTGAGAGCAGAGAACAGGGTGACGGATGATGAAATGATAGAAGAGATATGAGAGAGAGAAACAGAGATGTTCTGGTATGACTGTTAGTCTGCTGGTGTAAGAAGATCTTCCTGCCTGAAGCATCAGTTATTCCATCAGTTTATGGTATAAATATCAAACAGAAGAAGAGACGAGCCACAATGGCGTTATTCTCACGCTAGAAGTAAAACACACACATCTGACAGAAAAACACACTGAACCAACAAGTGAGAGAACGCAAAAAAAGGGCCAAACGAGGGAGCATGCATTAATAAAATAAAAGCAAATTTGGATAAAATGTCTATGGCTACTGTTCTGTGAAAAGGACACAAATACTTAGTAAATTAAATTGACAGAGACAAAATAAACCAGGATGAAATCTGAGTGGTAAGGATAGACCGATAGTTGCTGGACTGATCTATGAAACCTACTAAATCTATTCTACGTTTACATGAGCAAAATTTGAGATCAGCATGTGCTGTCCATATGTTGATTTATGTGAACCAGTGTTATTTTAGTATTTTTTAATACTATTATAGCAGTAGTAGTTTTTATTTTCAGAATTTTAGCTTAAGTTTTAGTGCTTTCTCACTTTTATTTATAGTAAATCACAGGAAATTGACAACAAATGGCATTCTCTCAAATCAGAATTTGCCATTAAAATAATGTCACAATGCAAAAATTAGGCAAAAAAAATACAGAAGTGGCCAAAAGTGATGTCCAGAGGGGATATTTGTTTTTAATGACAACACAAGTTTGATTAAACCATCAAAATATGAGAAAAATATTTTATATTTTTTTATAAGGAGACTATTTAGCCCCTTTCACAAGATGTAATATAAGTCTCTGGTGTCTCCAGAATGTGTCTGTGAAGTTTCAGCTCAAATTTATTCAAATATATCATTTATTATAGCTTGTCAAATTTGCCCCTATTTGGGTGTGAGCAAAAACACGCCGTTTTTGTGTGTGTCCCTTTAAATGCAAATGAGCTCTGCTTTCCAGAAGAGGGCGGAGCTTTAACAGCTCAACAACAACAAAGCTGGAGAATCTCACGCCAAAATGAGGATTGTCAGTAACGGTGTTTAGCCTTACGAGACTCTAAAGCAGTGGTCGCCAACGCGTCGATCTTTATCACTGTTCCAGTAGCTCGCGAAACCAACAGAAATATGAGTGCAAAAATACATTACATTTCTCCAGTCTTTGTACTGTATTTTTCTATTTATTTTTCTGTTATTTTCAGTGATAAAGGTAAATAGCCCACATCATGTCCGAATCTGTAAACGGCCGTAAACAAGAGGCCAGAGACGCTGAAGACGGACGCAAAGAGGAGACAATTCTGTAGGAGGCAGAGCAGATCACTGCTCATGATGCTCGAAATATAGGAAGAAAATATAAATATTGAATTAGGGGTGAAGGGTTATATGAATGCATCTCTAAAAGGAATTACTGTCTTCAGAAAAAGGTAATGGCATTTTATTTTCCTCTTACCTCCGAATAAAGTCACTAATTATTAGCGCAGTTCAGCTTTGTTTACACAGCGGTAACCAAGGAAACACTGTATCACTGCTGCCCATAAGCGCCACCTGCTGTCAGAGAGTGAATTTGCGTCTCATTCAGCCTGTCTGCTGTTTTTGTTTCAAGCTTTTTTGTGTAGCATAATTTCACAAAGATAAAGTCAGACCGTTCTGTTTTTGCTTTAAATCTTGAAATTAAATCTCAATTAATTCAAATAAAAAAACTGCTCATGCAATGTGATAGCATCTTTGTTTGGATTGTGATTAAAAAGCAGTGGTTCCCTCTAATTGGAAATGGCTATGTATTTTTGTTTATAATAATAATAATAATAATAAATATCTGCAACCAGTATGAGAATCGGCCAATTTGCTTGTAAAAATAAATAAATAAATCAGCATCTAAATTGGCCACAAAAAAAAATAATAAATACAATCTGGGCTGTCTTTTTCTATCAAGTAGATCTTGTCTTTCATAAAGGTCGAGGTCAGGGATCTTGCTCGTCTGTGCAGCCAATGACAGAACAGTTATCATGCTTTGCTTGAACTTTTGCCATGACGTTAGAACTGGTACACCGTTGTCACTTGCGAAATGGCGGCACCGTGGGTGGAAACATGCAGATTAAGGGGCGGTAATATTATAATAAGATCCCCTAGGGGAGCGAAATCTGAGCGGCTCGTTTTTTCACATGCTTGCAGAGAAAGGCTCACCAAAACAAAGTTACTAAGTTGTCCTTTTTCACATTTTCTGGATTGGTAGATGCACCGGGGACCTGATTATAGCACTTAAACACGGAAAAGAAGATTTTTATGATATGTCCACTTTAAATATGAGGGAAGAACAAAACACTAAACTTGGTGAAAGTATTAATCTGACAATATTATTTGAAAGAAAAAGGCAAACTATGACTAGAAGTTTTATTTTTTACAGCCTGGCCAAAAATTATTTCGGCAATTTGCATGTTTCATTGTTTCATTAAACAATCGACTCCAAGCACAACTACGCAATATGCTTACTAAATCTTTAATAATATTTAAAGGATGAAGATGTCAGTTTTCCTAGGCTGGACATCGCTTTTGGCTACTACTGTATATCATTTATTATTCTTCTGATTTCATGTTAAATATAACCTAGAAAGGTTTTGAGATTCACCATATTCCTGCTACAAAATCTGCACATACAGACACTGATGGACACCTGGGGCCCTATAATACACCCGGCGCAATGCGACGCAAGGCGCAGCGCAAGTGTGTTTGCTAGTTTGCGTCCGGCGCCGTTCGCGTTTTCCCGTTCAGCGCCACGTCCTTAAATTAGTAAATGCATTCGCGCCAGTTAGTGCGCCCATGGGCGTGCTGGTCTAAAAAAGAGGTGTGTTCAGGCACATTGCCGGCGCATTGCTATTTTAAGGAGCTGAAAATAGACTGCGCCATAGACCAACTCAAACCTGGTCTAAAGTCTAAAGTCAATGGCGCAATATTTTTTTGTTAGAGCGCGTTGGTAGAAACTGCGCCTCTGGGCGCGTCCACAGTGCGCGTTGACTTTGCTTATTACACACAGGGATGCGCATCACAAACATGCCAAATATTAAAAACAAAAGGATTACAGTGTAAAAGAATATTATTGTGTAGGCTACATACATATAAACATGTAACTTCGTTTAACTTCTAACTAAACGTTTAACTTCGTGCACGAGCAGATCGGTTTCTTCGCTTGAAAAGCGTTCAGCTTTTCCGCCAACAAATTCCGCCATGTAAATAGCAATCCGCCATGGCGCGAGCGCATCTCGCTCTTAAAGGGAATGGGAGATGACACTCTGATTGGTTTATTGAACGTTACGCCCATTACTCATTAAGAGAATAGGGACAAAAATGCGCCCCGGCGCACGGACCGTTTTTCCGTCGTTAAAATAGCAAAGTGGATTTGGACATGCCCTGAGTGCACCTGCGCCGTGCGCTTTACACTTTGCGTTTAGATCGTTAAAATAGGGCCCCTGATGTTATTTGTTAACTAAAACTACTGTTCATTAGCCGAAATATAATGTAAATATTAGATGAAAAACTTAAACTTAAAACACTTTAGAAAATCAGAAATGTTGCGATGGCAACCAGCTAAAATAAAAAATAATGTAAATTGAACTACTAAAATGACAAACTGAAATAAAATAAGCTAAATAATATAATATAAAATAAAAGCTAATTTAATATACCTTAATAAATACTGAAACATTATATAAATAATACTAAATAAAATAACACTGGTACACACAACTTAATAAAAAATAAAACGTAAAAGTATACAGTATTTATAACTTAAGAGACATACACATATTTATGACTTCTCTTTCCTTCTATTACAAATCTATCTACTCATCTTCAGCTGATCCTCAATTACACAAACGTCTGAACTTCACAGGAACGATGTCACAGACATTTGTGTCAACATCACCCCGACAGTCCAACAGCAGCTGAAGCTCAAATCATAACGGCCTTTTTTTGCAGAAAAATGACAATTCTGTCATCATTTACACACCTGAAGAGAACGACATGAGGGCGAGTAAATGATGACAAAAGGCGCATTTTTCCTTTAAACTATGCTTGAGATTGTTTCAGACCCTGAAAACATTATATTATTATGGCTATTAAGTCCAGCCATCGGTCTATCCGTACATTTAAGATAGACGTGGACGAACGGAGCTTCGTTCCTCTTTACCTTCTCACTACATTTGCGAATGGTGGAGGTGAGTTCGCTCACAACCATATCTATACATTTCAGGCACGGCCCGTTTAGCTTTTGGATCTGCTTTTTCACTATGGCCTCAAAGGCCAGGTCGGGGGTAAACAGGCCCGTCCTGCAGAGGAAGTCATGGAGGAAGAGAAGAAGAGAGAGACAGGTGGAGGGATGACAGATAGACAGGGTTGGAGGGGCAGATAGATAGACAGCACAGGGGAAAGAGAAGGCAAGTGAGACATTTGGTTTCTCCTCAAGCCATTCGACAGCGGATCAGAGCCGAAGAGACGTCGGCCCGTCACCCATCCACCAGCCCGAGACAGAAGCCTCCGGAAAGCAGCTGTGCAAACCAAAGGCAGTCGAAGAGCTTCCCGAAGTGTTTGAGAATTGATAATAAGAGCCATGTTCTTCTGCACTAGATTTAGTCATCAGTATCTCTGACTGCCGTTAGATGCATCTCTGCCTTCCTCAAAGCTTCTGTCTCGGAATAAACAGAGCGTTTGGACGCTGACGTCTGCTAGATGAACTCATGAAGAACAGCGTTAGCTTGGGTTATGCTGTAAAAATTGTAATTTTAACTGCGAAAAATAGGGCTGCACAATATATTGAAATATCACCAATGCATATCGATTTACTGTGATAACTCAATGATTTTAATGCTTCAAAAAGATATGTTTATAGTGGTGCAGATAGCAGAGAATAGACTGGATTTTGGTGGTCCTGTTTGAAGCAACTGTAGTATGTTGGTTACAGAGCTGCATGATTAATCGGTAAAATATAGTGATCTCGATGCAAACACCCACGCGATCTTATTCCTAAATAACAACGATTCGTCTATGTCTATTAAACCTTTGAAGTACAATCACAGATCTGTGTCCAGAGAGAGCCGTTGTCATGTATAGGTTTGAAACAGCTTCACAACCACACAGTATCATTATTTCTGTCTTACAATCATTCACATTATCACAGAAGTACTGGGATAAAAGTTTATAGTTTGGATATAAACACTGATGCGATCAAAAATAGAGTAAATCAATGTATCAATTACATCATTACACCAGTAGATGGTGACAAGTGACTGTTAAAAATGTATTTGTTAATAAATCATTCATTCAAGACATTCGTTACAAAACGCTGATACATTCAGTAACGAAACGAGTGAAGTCTTTATGAGTGAGTCATTGAATTATTCACTCAACCCGACTGTTTTAAATATTATGTCCTAAGCCTTCCCTATTGTACTTACGAAAAAAACGAAACTGGTGCCGTATTCGTTCCATAAGTAGAATAGGGAAGGCGTAGGACATACAGCGTAAGCGTTTTGAAGAATGCGGAAACCGGAAGTACATTCAATGTGATATTTTGTGTTTATAAATCATATACAGTTGTATTTTTTTAGAAAATGACAGACGTTTCTCTAGATAAGACCTCATTCCTCGTCTGGTATCGTTTAAAGCTCTTTGAAGCTGCACTGAAACTGTAATTTTGACCTTCAACCGTTTGGAGGCCAGTGAAGTCCACTATAAGGAGAATAATCCTGGAATGTTTTCATCAAAAACCTTCATTTCTTTTCGCCTGAAGAAAGAAAGACATGAACATCTTGGATGACATGGGGGTGAGGAAATTATCAGGAAAATTTATTTAAAGTGGACTAATCCTTTAATATTGTCAGAACCTCTAGTAAACGATGTTATGTTATGTAGTTGTCTATTAAGAATTGTGGGAGAATTGTGATCTCTATTTAAACAACATCAAAAAAAGATCCAGAATCGTGCAGCTCTAGTTTTTAAATGTTTTAATTTGTTTAAATATGTTTTAATAAATCAAATATCACATTTAACAAGGTATCACATTTTTCTTGAATATCGTGCAGCCCTAGTAAAGATGCTGTTAATTGGTTAAAGCCATGTTTCCTTACTCTTTACGAAATCGGAAAGCAAATGATTAACTACGATCACCTAGCGGTGAAACCTCAGCGTCCGCAGCCCTCTGTACACAAAGCCAATGCAGCCATTCCACCCAGAATCCCTCTGTCCAAAGCTGCAGGCACACGAACATACACGATGGTAATCACCCACAATCCCCCTGCGATCCCGTGAGCGGGCGAGTGGGGTGGTGGGGGGTCACAGGTGGGTAACAGCAATAGTTTGGGTTGATGGGAGACACTGTAACCCTCCACCAGGCCTTTACCTTCTTGGTACATTGCCTAACGGTATTGACTAGCTCAGAAATGACCATGTCCACACATTTCTGGCACGGCTCTTTAGTCTTCAAGATCTGCCTTTTCACAATGGTCTCAAAAGCCATGTCCGGTGTGAAGAGCCCAGTTCTGTCCGACCAGAGAGAGAACGGACAGGCCCGGGAAAAGAACGACAGAGGAGAAGAGAAAGAAAAGGAAAAATTTGGGTGGAAAGTAGAGCGTTAATCCAACAAACTCCCTCCCAGCCCATAAGAAATGAATGAAGAACTGAAACAATGACTCCAAATGTCCTGCTAAAGCTCAATTGTTGGTTTATGGTTGGTAAATGTATCAATTGAAGTTAAATTTATTTAATTATCATCGAAGCCTGAAATATCAGGAAAACACAACTAAAACTAAAAAGAAAACAGCGAAAAGAAAGATTTGTAATTTAATTAATTAAAAAGGGCTATATGTAAGAATTTTCAAGTATTAATCACATTTTAATGAGTATATCAGGACTTTGAATCATGTTCAGTCTCTCGTACGTTACAAGTGCGAGCACAAGCAATAAGTTCCTGGCTGCATTTCACTTAATGGCCACCGGTGTCGCTAATAACAAGAGTTTCTGAATTCTACTTATAGCCCCTTTAACTATCAACATGTCTAAAATATCACCTACAAGGGAAAACAACTAAAACTGAAACAAGAACATCATCGGTAAGCAGATGTGACAATAAAATTTTACAAGAAGTTTCCATTGGTTAACATTAGTTAACTACATGAACTACCAATGAAAAATACTTCTAAAGAATGTATTAAATTAGTGTTAATTTCTACATTAATACATTATTAAAATAAAGAAGTATTATTAATGGATCTTAACTAATGTTAACAAAGATTCATAAATACTGCAAAAAGTATTGCTGTAGTTCATGCATTAACTGACATTAACTAATGGGACCTTATTGTAAAGTGTTACCAGTTATTGTTATGCATTATTTTTTTGCATCCATTTTGATTAATCATCAGTGTTGGTAAGTTCTCTGAAAAAGTAATCAATACTACTAATTACATCTTCACGTGTGATTAGATTACTATGGAGCCCTGCACATTAAATCGTGCAGATTGCTAATTGATAGTGCCAATGGACTCTGCTCATGAAAAGTCAACATGGTTCGGTAATTTGCTGCTACTATTTGTTCCTCGATGCACATCGATTTACTATTCGTTCCTCGATTGCTAAATTGACGAACAGCCTCGACGATTACTTCGTTCCCTCGATGGACTTTGCTAAATTTCTACTACAATTTAGCATAGACGATTTACTATTTCGTTCCAATTTGCTAAATCGCGGACGATTTACTATCGTTTCCTCAATTTGCTAAATGCGTCGACGATTACTATTTCGTTCCCTCAATTGCTAAATCGTGCAGCGATTTACTTTTTGTTCCCTCAATTGCTAATCACGTGGACGATTTACTATTTCGTTCCTCGATTTGCTAAATCATAGACGATTTACTCGTTCCCTTAATTTGCTAATAGCATGGAGATTTACTATTCTTTCCTCGATTGCTAAATCACGCAAGCAATTACTATTTGTTCCCTCAATTGCTAAATCGTGCAAGCGATTACTGTTTCTTTCCCTCAATTTCCAAAATGGTCGCACAATACTATTTGCTCCCTCGATTTGCTAAATGCCCGCGATTTACATTTTTGCTTCGATTTGCTAAATCGCGTGCGACGATTTACTATTTCGTTTCCTCGATTTGCTAAATGCACGATTTACTATTTCGTTCCCAATTTGCTAAAAGTGTAGACGATTACTATTTCGTTCCCTCGATTGCTAAATCTGCGGCGATTTACTATTTCGTTTCCTCGATTGCTAAATAGAGCTCGACGATTTACATTCGTTCCCTCAATTTGCTAAATTTGCAAGGATTTACTATTTCGTTCCCTCAACTTTGCTAAATAGCGTAGACGATTTACTATTTCGTTCCCTCGATTTGACTAAATCTTCGGACGATTTACTACGATTTCTAAATTACTACGATTTGTTTCCCTCGATTTGCAAATCGCAAGCAATTACTATTTGTTCCCTCAATTTGCTAAATCGTGCAAGCGATTACTGTTTCTTTCCCTCGATTTCCAAAATGGTGCGCACAATTTACTATTCGCTGCCTCGATTTGCTAATAATACGATTTATTCCTCGATGGCATAAATGATTTACTATTCGTTTCCTCGATTTGCTAAATCAGCCGTTTACAATAGTGTGGACGATTTATATTCGTTCCTCGATTTGCTAAATCTTGCTACTATTCGTTCCTCGATTGCTAAATAGCGCGACGATTTACTATTTCGTTCCTTAATTTGCTAAATCGCATGGACGATTTATTCTTTCCCTCGATTTGCTAAATCGCCTAAGCAATTACTATTTCGTTCCCTCAATTTGCTAAATCGTGCAAGCGATTTACTGTTTCTTTCCCTCGATTTCCAAAATGGTGCGCACAATTACTATTCGCTGCCGCGATTTGCTAAATGCACGGCCGATTTACTATTATTCCTTTGATTGCTAAATCGCACAGACGATTTACTATTTCGTTTCCTCGATTTGCTAAATCTCGTGCACGATTTACTATTTCGGTCTCTTGACTTGCTAATGTCTCTCCGTAGATTACTGTACTAATTAAAAAATAAATAATTTAAAATCGCATACATTATTCTTGAACTGACAGATATATTTAAAGGGAGAAGTTTACATTTAAAACATGCATTTTATCATTAGATGTTACATTTTAATGTTAAATCTACTGTTGTTTTATATAGAATTGTTCTATAGTCTATACAGTATTTAATGCAATTACATCAGAAGTAACTTACATAAATTACATAAAAATGAAGAGTAATCCATTACTTTACTTTTTCAAGTGAAAAGTAATTAAATTACAGTAATTAATTACTTAGTAATGAGTTACACCCAACACTGATAAAAAAATAATTAAATTAACTCAAAAGCAGAACTCTGCATATATTCATATATCAGCAGACTTCAGCGATATTAATAAGTATTTTCAGTGTCGACCCTCTCGTCTGACGCGACCCCTGAGACATAAACTCATAATAAATGGAAATAATTATCATGACAAAAGCCTCATGTTAGTTATTAAAACCCAAAGGTCACATGTTTTCTTGTCCTAAAGACAAGAAAGACTCTACAGACGGAGGTTCATTCGAGAGGCGAGGAGGGACACATACAGACGGACAGTCACGGATCTAATCACAAAACCCTCATCCCTCCCTGATGGGATGAGATGCCCTTGCACAGTGACACGGCTGAAGTCAAAGACGTTTGTGATTAGATGCGTGACGTATGACGCAAGGTCTGACCCCAGACAAACGAGCAGGACACATAAAACGGGACGGAGATCTGGACAGAACTGAAGGACAGACGTGCCTGATGCCGTGAATGTTCTTGATGGCGTAGCTGATCTCCTTGCGCAGCTCCTTCTCGTCAAACTCCATCTGAGGACAGACAACACATTACTAAAAAGTTAGAGGCAAAGATCGTATTGGTTAGTTAATAGTAAGAATATGACCCCATACTAAAGTGAGTAAAAACATTATATATATATATATATATATATATATATATATATATATATATGTTTTTAACTCCATAAAGCATTGAAACTCATGACTGAAAAATGAATCTAGTGATTTTCATAAGCTTCAGAAAAAGAAACCTCAAACAGCTACTTCCTGTCGGCTGCTGCAGACAGTGTTTTACTGTGGATGAGTGTTCTGTGTGTGTGTGTGGTGTGTGTGTGTGTAGGCCAAAGGAAGGCGGAATGTTTTACTCATAAAGGCTCAGGCCCGGAGGGAGACGCAATCCTGCGCCGTGACTCATGACTGACAGAGAGACTCGCTCAGAGAGAGTCGTACATGTTTAAAGTCTAACATGAGTCTTAAAACTCTTAAAGAGTTTTGTAATCATTCTTAATAATCATAAATGTTTCTTGAGAAGCAAATCATCATATTAGAATGATTTCTGAAGGATCATGTGACACTGAAGACTGGAGTAATGATGCTGAAAATTCAGCTTTGATCACTGGATATAAATTACACTTTACTATATATTCACATAGAAAACAGCTGTTTTACATTGTAAAAATATTTCAAATTTTTACTGTATTTATGATCAAATAAATGCATCCTTGGTGAGCAGAAGACACTCTTTTTAAAAAACATTAAAAAGCATTTGTCGCCTAAATGCATCCCATCTTGTAAGTGTAGAAACAGCATGGATGAGAAGTGCATGTGCGAGTGTGTGTTTGACGCTCGCTCACACACCTTCACGAGCTCGAAGGGGAAACGCTCGTGGAAGATGCGATTGATTCTTGCTCCTCCAGAGAGCTCATACGTGTCTATCTGATCTCCAGATCCCTCGATACGCTTCTCAAAATCCACTGAGAACTGTTGCACCATCCTGAAACCAACAACATACATTGAGGATTCAGTTCTGTCACTGTGAGCCTGAGGATCTGAGTTTCATTATTCATTTAGCAGATGCTTAGAGAATAAATACAAGCAGAAGAATCTTGAAAATGAGAACGTGAGCTACTGACTGAAGCAGGGCCTTGGTCTTCCGGGACGGATCGTCTGGACGGAAGTTCTTGTATTCGTCCACTTCTTTCTCGATGGACAGCAACTGGCTCTGCAGTTTAGCGCGCAGCCCAGGCAGCGTGTCACGGATGTGATTGGTCAGTTGCTGCGGAAGAGCCGAGAAAGACAGAGATGAGGGTTGAAGACACTAGCTATTTTTATGTGAATTTTGGGATATTGCATAAAAAAATGCTGGATGGAAACGTCAAGATTTGAGGTGGATTTTTTTTTTATCCGATAAGAAGACGTGCACATAAAACTCATGTGACTGTGATTGGATGACTGGACTAACCAGCGGACCAATTGCATCACAGCATCTCAAATGTTGGTTTATTATGTTTTAATTAGCAAGCTTGTAACCATCTCATTCATAGATGGAAAAGACCATTTACAGCAAATACAGGCAATTTACCATAGAAAACATATGGTTTTTAAAGCTTTTTAACAATAATCGAGGTGGAGCCAAAAACCTAGGACTAGTTCACCAAAATTGTTTTTGAAATAATCTCTGATATTTAACGAATGATTCGATGGACAGCGGCGGTCCTGGAGGCAAAGTTGCTCAGAATGAGGAGTTCTATCATGTGGTACAAATGTTGTGGCCGTGTGCGAAAGATTGCTCGATACACAATCCTTTATGTACGTGAAAAACATGAAGGCACCCCGGTGGCCAATTTCTTCTGAATTTCTCACAGGGCTCCAGAGCCGTGAGTCAAACAGGCCCAGCGAGTTTCGTTCCAATGGCCATCGTTAATCTTGTCTGATAGCTGCTCAAATTTCATTGGCTGATGATGTTTTTGAGATGCATCATTGTCCTTATAGGCCATCATGGCACCTCAGACAAAGACACTGCATGCCAATTTTCAAGTCAATCGGACTAACGGCGAAGTAGTTATAGCTGTTTTCATGGTTTTTTTCCTGTTATAGCGCCACCAAGTGGCCAATCACTGTGTCCTTTTTCACATGACCACAGAATGAGCTCTTACATAGGTGTACCAAATTTGGTGAAAATATCTCTTTCCGTTCACGAGTTATAGCCGTTTTAGTAAAAGTGGCTCCGCCCACTTTGAACGTTTTGGCGGCCCTTAGAGACCGTGAATTGAAATTTCAACTTTTTTTGATAATTATTGACAATCAGACTCCAGAGAATCTCACTGCACTGGTTTGGTTCAGATCGGGCCAAAAACCTAAGACTAGTTCGGAAAAGTAGGTTTTTCAAAAAATCCAAAATACCCAAAAATTAACATTCATGACAGGCCCCGCCCCTCCATAGCTTTAGCCTGCAGGTGGTTCACCCACTCAAATGCACTTTGCAGTGTGTATGTGGCCGAAACAAACCAAACAGAGAGTTTAGATCGATGTTTACACACTTCAGTTTGCTCTTCTGGCTGCTCTTCGTCCATCTCACCTGGTTGAGGGTTTTCTGCAGGAACGGCGTTCCCATGCGGTCGGCCAGGTGTCTGTAACTGGGATGAGACAGGAAAAATTTCCTCTCCGCAGCCATAGCGGCGTTAATATCCTTCTTTCCGTCAATGTCTTTCTGACTGCGGTTCACCACACCGATGTAACCTGGAGTCAAATAAACATCATTTGATCAGTAAAATAAGAGTACAAGAGTTTTGCTATGTGGACAGCGGTTCGGATCATTTGAATTTGGTAGAATTTGAGGAGAAATGTTTGAGTTCATACTCGGATTGCAGACTTTAGTATTTCTGCAAACTGAGACATTTATGCATTTACATTCATGCAATTGTTAGATGCTTTATTAAGACGCTGCATTACATTTGATCAGTTCTTGATTTCCCTGGGAGTCGAACCCATGACCTTGCCGTTGCAAGTGCTAAAGAACAGCCTGTTGTTACTCTGAGAGCTTGTTAATTAATCTAATACTCAAAGAAATGGATTAAAGAGATTAAAGAGATCTTGTTTCAGATTTTTCTCTTTCTATGGGTTACAGGGTGTCCGTGGATCTATACAAAGTCTTTTATTTCTTTAAATAAGGCCTAAATTAGCATTTAAATGTCTTAAATCCACTTTTTAAAGTCTTAACCCTTGTGCACCAATTTAATAGAGTTACTGAGGTCCTCAGAGGACAAAAGTGACAGTCAAAAAACTGAATTGAAGCTTAAGTTTGGTCTCATTTTAAAGAAGACCCTTGAATCCAATTGCCTGTATAATACAACAGAAAACTGGAATAAAGCGAGTATTTGCTTTATGGGCCAAATGGCACCATCTGGTAAAAAAAAGGGGGTAAAAGTCTTGCCAACAAAATGAATGCCTTTTAACAAAGATTGCATCATTTTATAGTTAACTGGCCTTGGGATTAAACATTGCAGTTTTAATGGGTTTCAATTGGGACATTTTTGTGCTTAAGGTCCTGAGTGAAACTATTTTGTGTTACTAGAGTAAAATAGATTTATGAAAGGAAATGAGGGTGAAATATTAAAATTCCAATAAAAATACACACGTCTGCCAAAATTTACGCAGTTGGCATTAACACAGGCAAAATGATCAAAAACAAAATTGAAAATGACAAAAATGTCCTTGAGGACACACAAGGGTTAAAAACATGCAACTGAAATGTTATATTACTATTTGTATCCCCAAATAAAAGTGTATAATTATTATTATTATATATTTTCAGTCCAGTATTAATATTACAAAATAGACTTTTTTCTTTAAACACCTAATGTACACAAATGTGAAAAGCGTCCATTGTTCATTTGTATATCTGTGTGATTTGATTTCATTTGTTCGCATTGAAGACGATGGAAAGATCTTGAAAATGGTACTAAAAAGGAAGTGCTGATCAATGCAGATATGAGATTTTGTTTCGGGACTGAGGTACAAATAGAAAAAGAGAGTGAAAAAGAAAGAATATGTCTGGATTAAGAGGTTAAACTCTCAGATTTCTCATTCTAGTGACATTCCTCATGTTTTTGGATCCTTCTACAGCATGTTTGTGGTTTTTCATCACATGACCAGACGACGACGCAGGGATGATGAAGACGCGTTTGATGGGAAAACCCGATGTGTGGAAAACTGGTGCGTCAGCACACTGCACTCAAGAGCTTCCCATAAATATCCTTTGTTGCCGAGCAAAGAAAGAAAGCAACGTTTTTTCCAGATGTGTCAATGAAATGATTCTCTCTTTCCTCTCACAGACTGCAGCAGCGACGTTATTCCACTAGAGGGAAACTGAGAGACGATATCTGATCACGTCAGACTGGAACTCCTCCACGATTACCTGCTTTCAGTTCATCTGTTAAAGCAGTGCAGTAGTTTACCATAGTAAGTGTACTTTTACAGTAGTTACTTGCTTCTCCACGTCAAAGAACGTGATTTAGAGAATCAGATTGATTGAAGTCATTTTTTTACACTAGTACAGGCTTTACAAAGAAAATAAAAGCCTGATAATTAATTAAATCAAACAAATTTACATTATTTAAAACAAAAAACACCAAAACAACAAAATATTTTGTTTACCTGCATGTCATGAGACCATTAGCCAACATCTTTGTTAAATTATTAAAATATTAACATAAAATCTCATGAGTAAATAAATATTTTAGTACAAAAGGGTTGACAAAAACTTTTGGGAATACCAAACGTTTAATAGTTAATAGTTAGGTTAATAATACTTTTTCATTTTAGGACATTCAGTGAGAATAGATTTAATGATATTATTAATAAATAGATTTCATAGCCATGAATTTGTGATATTTGTAAATAAAACATTTTATTTCTGATGAATGGGGAAAATAAGAGGAACCTCACAATCTGAGAATTACGATCTGATTCTAAAATGACTCTATCTACATTTTTTCTTATTAATTAATGATTTTCAGTATCTGAACGTTTTCCATACAAGCGCAGTGAGGGATTATATACACAGTTTATTTGTGTGTGACTGTAATTGAATTGTTGAAGAGAGAATCATAAAGCATCAGAGAATCGTTTTTTTTTTTCGCCCACCCCGCAGTTTTCGATGTGATATATTACGTGTCAGCTGAGGAAATGGGATTGAATGCATTTCATGTTTTCATAGAAAAGTGTTCTGGTTGTGTCAGAGGATCGGCTCACCTCGCCGCAGCGGCAGCAGCTTGTTTTCCAGGATGTCCCGAGCGTCGGTTCCTTCATCCATTAGGTCGAGTTTAGTGATCACACCAATAGTCCTCTGACCTGCTCGCACACACACACACACACACACACACACACACACACATCGTGAACAGAAGTTAAAGCTGCACCACATTATTTCTGGTAATATTTGCTGATGAATATGACGGGGCTCTTGGCTTCATTCAGACGCACTGTGGTGTGGACGCTCAAAAATACTTCATTTTTAGGAGAGTATTTCCTTTAAAAGCCAGCTTCCTCAAGAAAACGTTTATAATAAGCAAACATTAGTTAACTACGCTAGTTAACATTAACTAACAGTGAAAATACTATACTCTGGTATTGTTTATTTGCGGGTCACACTTGTGTTTTTCACAGTCAAAAGTGACCAAACACAGAACATTTTTTATTTTCAGTAAATCAATGTAATATATATATTTTTTTATTTAGTATTTTGAAAGAATTTTATATTACTAATTAATATTTATGCAACAATTATGATACATTTTTCCCATTGAAAATAATACAAAAATTGAAATATTATTTTTCAAGTATGTTTTCATGTTAAAATAAAGACAAGGCCTTTAAAATCCAATGTTTGAAGGCAGATTAGTGCCATCTGGTGGACGTAAAAAAAGAAAAACATGGTGTAAACACTAGATTATATAAAGAGGCTTGTAAATTCTCTAGTGGTTTTTAGATATAATTACTTACTTTTTAAAGATTGTGTATTTAGATATAAATTTAGACATTCTCAAAGACAACTTTTTGTCAAGGTTTAGATATTTTTAGTTTGAAGTGTCAGTTTTTCCATTAATTTTACTACAGTCAAACCTGAACACTACGGAAGAGGATTAGGGTCAAGCAATAATAAAAAAATAAAACCATCTCGAGATTAAAGTTGTTAAATTTCGAGAAAAATCTCGTTAAAATTCGAGAAAAAAGTGAAATAAAATGTTGAGAATAACTCGTTAAATTACGAGAAAAAAAATCGTTAAATTTCGAGAAAAAAGATAAAATGTTGAGAATAACTTATTAAATTATGAGAAAAAGTTGTTAAATTACGAACAATTCGTTAAATTATGAGAAAAATGTCATAATTTAACGAATTTGTTCTCATAATTTAATGAGTTTATTCTCAACATTTTATTTCTACTTTTTTCTCGAAATTTAACAACTTTAATCTCGAGATGGTTTTATTTTTTTATTATTGCTTGGCCCTAATCCTCTTCCATAGAACACAGAGAAAGACATTTTGTTACAAATAAACAAAATGTAAAAAATAAAAAAATTTGGGTTTTTTTTTTTCGGTCTAAAATGACTGAACAACACCAGAGGGTTAATCTTGGTTAATGCTAATTTAGTATTACATTATTAAAAACAAAAGTTATATCTGATAATATAATTTAATGGACATGAACGAACAATGACCAGATGTATTTTTATTAACGTATGGTAATAAATACTGTAAGAAATGAATTGCTCATTGTTAGTTAATGTTAATGCATTAACTAAGATTAACTAATGGGACTTTATTGTAAAGTGTTTTTATTATATTTTAAATTCAGTTTTATTTATTTGAGTAAAGTTTATTTTTTAAATGGTTTTTAAATACTTTTTCAAATGTAAGCAAAAAGACAACGGCAGAACCAATCCGAATCGCAAGCTAACGTCTCGCACGCACCCTGCGGGTCGACTTCTTTGGCGATCTTCAGGGCGTCGGAGTTGGCGAGATCGGAGTTGGCGGGGCGACACGGCCAGCAGAAGGCAGTTGTCTTTAGTCACAAACTGCATCAGCATCTCCTTGATCTGATGCTCGATGTCTGCAGGCTGATCTCCCACCGGCACTTTAGTCATTCCCGGCAGATCAACCAGAGTCAGGTTCAACACTGCAGAAGAAGATACAAGAGTGTACAAGTCTCCGATTCTGTGATGTTTGTGAAAGCAAGCGGCAGTGATCAAGGGGGCGGAGCTTCTGTAATGAATATTAATCACATGCTAAAAGCAGAGCTGTAATCTGACCGTTTGGCGAATAGACGCGCAGGTTGATCGGCACGGGCGAAATGCCTTTATTCTGGCCCGTGATCCGATCCGTCTCCGCCTCGATCTCCTGACGCACCTCATCGAAATCCGTGAACTTCTTCCCCTTACAGTGAAGGAACTCGGCGTATTCTGAGAGGAAACACACACATCGTTACACTAATAGCTGAATGTTATTAACACTGACTTGTGAAATAACAGGAATGTTTCTGAAATGTTACATTTTTGAAACTTAAGACAAATATGAAATATATTTTATTTTATAAAATATTTCTTTTTTTATGTAAAAAATGTGTCCTGCATGTTCACATCACTACCGAAACAGTCACGACCGAAACATGGTGAATTTTCGGTTGTGACATCATTAGTTTTTTTGGTGTTATTCGAAAAAATTTAGTTTTTATGTGTGTACAACTGTTCAGAAATTAATTCTAAATTTGTCACTACCGAAACAGTCACTACTGAAACATTTGGTGAAGTTTCGGTTGTGACATCAGTGTTTTTTGGGTGTTATTTGATCAATTTTAGTTTTTATGTGTGTGTACCTGTTCAGAACTGTGCTAGATAACCATGTGCTGATTAACATCTTTGTGCTAGACTCAAAAGTATCTAAAATTGTCACTACCAAAACAGTCACGACCGAAACGTGGTGAATTTTTTTCGGTTGTGATATGTTTTTTTTTGTTTTATTTGAAAAAAAAAGAGTTTTTATGTGTGTACAACTGTTCAGAAATTAATTCTAAAATTGTCACTACCGAAACATGTCATCATTGTTCTGGTAGTGACAAAAGGAACACATAATCATTTATTTGGTGGAAATAAACAAAATTTTAGTACAGTTATGCAAATCATTAGTGTTTTAGTATGAGAGTTAAATTGTGTCATGTGATGTGGTCACTACCAACACATTACTGTCACTACTGAAAATGTGCATCACAACTGAAACATGGATGATTTGTCAAAAATAAAGTATATTGAATGATCAACTCAGATGTTATTATAGTGTTTGGTTCAATGTTTATTCAAACTAATGAATCCTTCACTTTGAAATCAGTTTGATAAACTTTATGACTTTTACAAAGAAAGATTGGATTCAAAATACAACAAATCTCATAAATTACACTTGAAATATTGTTAAAATTGTAATTGTTATTGATTTATTTTTATAAAATTGCAAAAAATATATATTTACAAGGAAGATGTAAACAAAATCTTAATAGCTCAATGTGACCCTTCTTATTAAATGATTTATTATTGTGTTTCGGTAGTGACACATTTGGGGAGATGAAAAATATTCCAAAACTTTCTGAAAATACAATATGAGAATTAACTGCACAATTGCTAGAAATGTGTACCTTAGATATTATACAATTTACATACATACAAAATTTATGAAATAATACATTCTTTTTCAAGACGTTTCCGACTGACTTTAAACCAATTCTGTAGAATGACCCATATTTATATATATATATATAAGTTTTTTTGTATCATATTTGATACATCAGGCTTTATGCTGATGAATATGACTCATATAGTCTGATATAGTGAGAATATGGAGGGAAAAAAACAGCTCAATTTTATTAAGAGGCTATAAATAAGCAATTCGGTGCAGATGCTTGTATTTATATGGACAAAAAGCAATGAAATTCTGATGCTTGTGATGTAAATCAATGAGATCTTTATAATAGTACAGCAGATACTTACAAAAAATGCATATAAATATCAACATCTGCCAACAATGTCTTAGTAAGATGATATTTAAAAGCTTAGTTTTATGATCAAATCTCTGCAGTTAAAACATATAATGCAATACAAAGATGATTGACAGATGAACAAATAAACCTTCCTCAGAGCCTGATGATCATATTTGATATTCATGATTTTCTGATGTATGGATAATCACGTAAAGTTGCTTCGGTCCAGTAAGTCTTCATCTTGAAATATTACTAACGATATAAATGTTATTCTTACGTTGACATTGTAAAAAGGTGGATGTTTTACAGGAGAGTTTTGATCATGATGTTCAATTAGAGGAATTAAATATGATACAGTAGATTTCATAGGGTTAAACTCAAATCAATTCATAACTAGAAGCTAAAGTTTGTAAACAAATTTTGATGTTGGCTTGAGAAAGCCTGAATGGGCCACCAAATAAATACATTTAAAAAAATTATTGTATTTAGGGCTATAACAAAGTATCGAATATTTTTTGGCCCCACTAAATATTTGGTGTACTAACATTTAAATTAATACAGCTTTAGTTCATTTCTATAATTACTATAGGGTTAAAATCAAGTATCAAATCATAATTATTACTGTAAATGTAAGTACAGCCTGCTACACTAGATGGCAGTGTTTATGAAAGCTTTCAGAAGAACCACTGTTCTGTTTCTGCAGTCAAACTCAGATCGAGAGGCGAGAAGCACCTGATCCCAGACCAGCTGAAGGTTACTGGTTTACCGTGTTGTTAACCTGCTGTTGCTAGGAGACGGGGCTCACCTGTGGGGCAGTTGATGAGCTGCAGAACGAGAGGACGGCGGGTGACGATGCCAGAGCCGCGCGGGAGGAAGTCCCTGTGCAACAGACAGAGAGGTGATTATGATTACAGGAAACACTGAAGCACTCTGGGGTCAAAGAGATGCTGCAGGGTGACGTCTGATCTACACTCTTCTATACAGAACTGTAGGGTGTTGGACTCAATATTAAAGGTTCTATATAAGGAGAAATGTCTTAAATGATTGCATAATACTTTCATGTTATGTCATTTTTTTCCTAGTGATAAAGTATGTTTATGATCTGTTTAATTCATAAACTGTAATCAAAAAGGAAAAAAAGAAAAGAATTGAACTAAATTAATTAATTAAAACTGATTCCATAAAATGACCCCATGATGGAATCATTCTCTATATGAAGCTCCTCACGGAATCTTTAAGGTTCCATATAGAACCTTTTCTTCTAAGAATGTAACATTCAACTACAGTAAAGATGCTGAACGTACTGAAATCAAATCTTGATTTCACTGCAATTTAACTGCAATTAAATTACATTTTAAATTTTAATATCAGTCACATTGCATGTTCATTAACATTACAATAGCTTGATTTTCTTTAAAATGTATTTTATTAATATAATCGATACAAAAATTAAATTCTACTAAAATTAGGTCTAATTAAAATTTGATGCATTTTTAATCCTTTGGTCTGAGAACATGAAGAATTTACAGAACGAATTTTGTTACCGGCACAAATATTGCGTGTAAATAATGTGATTGGATGTTGAACTTACACCAAAAAATATAATAATAAATAAATGTAGTTTAGTGTGCATTGGAAAAGAAATGTTAAA
Organism: Culter alburnus; assembly: GCA_028476615.1. Classification (NCBI taxonomy): domain Eukaryota; kingdom Metazoa; phylum Chordata; class Actinopteri; order Cypriniformes; family Xenocyprididae; genus Culter; species Culter alburnus. The sequence continues at coordinate 369,441 of JAOTNS010001633.1, read as the reverse complement.
ATAAAACATGAATTTAATTGCAATTAAATTACATTTTCAATTTTAATATCAGCCACATGACATTGCATGTTCATTACAATAGCTTGATTATTTTTTATTTTTAAAATGTGTTTTATTAATATAATTGATAAAAATCAAATTCTACCAAAATTAGGTTTAATTAAAATTTGATGCATTTTTAATCCTTTGGTCTGGGGAACAAATATTGTGTGTAAATAATGTGATGTGCTGTAAAGGATTACATCAAATAATATAATAATAAATATTGTTTAGTGTGCATTTCAAAAGAAATAATAAAATAAAACATTAATTTATTTGCAATTAAATTACATTTTCAATTTTAATATCAGCCACATTGCATGTTCATTAACATTACATTATAATATAATACATTATTTTATTAGCATAACTAAATTACATTTACATATAATTGATAAAAATCAAATTCTGGGTTTAATTAAAGTTTGATGCATTTTTAATTCTTTGTTCTGAGAACATGAAGAATTTTGTTATCGGAACAAATAGTATGTGTGAATAATGTGATGTGCAGTAAAGGTAAATAAATATAATAATTGAAATAATAATATTATAATAATGTTGCATTAAATAATATAATAATAAATAAATATTGCTTAGTGTGCATTGCAAAAGAAATGTTAAAATAAAACATGAATTTAATTTTAATATCAGTCACATTGCATGTTCATTAAAATTACAATAGCTTGATTTTATTAATATAATTGATAAAAATCAAATGCTATAAAACTTGGGCTTAAATAAAATTTGATGCATTTTTAATCCTTTGTTCTGAGAACATGAAGAATTTTGTTACCGGCACAAATATAGTGTGTAAATAATGTGATGTGCAGTAAAGGTAAATAAACATAATAAATGCAATAATAATATTATCATATTATAATAATATTAAATAATATAATAATAAATAAATATTGTTTAGTGTGCATTGCAAAAAATGTTCAAATAAAACATGAATTTAATTGCATTATTTTTGTTTTTTAAATGTATGTTTTACCATACTTAAATTACATTTTACATTTTAATATCATGATCGTATATATCAGGCATAAAATGCTCCATTTACACACTGTATTAATGATCTCTCTGCTCTCTATCTAGAAGCTATGGCTGAAAAGCACTGAGAAAACACCCAGTGAACACGGCTGTGAATTCAGCACACCCTCGTTTCGGGGAGCGTTCTGTGATCAGTAAACAGGCCTGAGGAGACTCTGGCGTCCTCCTGCACCTTCACTCTCACTGTGACGCTGATCCGTCCAGATGGCATTACTGCAGGTTCTCGTGACAGCCATAAAAACATGCCATATGGAGCGGCCATATGGACGGCTGCCACCCTCCCATTGATCCACTCACACCAGCCAATAATCAGTATTGATCTGAAGGAAGGACAGAGTATTGATACACACACACAGTGTCTCAAACAAATGTGAGTGATGTTTGCCTGTGCAAAACTACTAATAATCAATGCTATTGCGATATTATTTTCATGACAATTAAACATGTTAATCATTTATTGTTAAATTTGTGAATCAAAAATATAAATTTGAAAAGTATAATTGTATTTATACATTTTTGTAAATTATGTTAAATTATGGCATTTATAATTCTCTCCTTATGTCTTTTTCATTTTGATTTCAGGGTAAAATATGACCTGGGAATATTCACTAAAACGCTGGCATCCCTGCAGCCGTGTGGCTCAGAAACATCCCATAATAACAGCTACAAATCAACAGCGGCAGCAGCAGTGCGTGTTTCCCTGTGAAGGAGACGCAGAGGAGGACAAAAAGAGATGTGACTGTCTCTCTCTCTCTCTCTGTGTGTGTGTGTGTCTCTCGCCCCATCCCCCAGTGTCTGCAGGCAACTGTGATGATGGACAGGCCGATTGGACCCCTCCCCCAATCTAATCCTAGAGCTCCGCCTCCTCCCCCGCCGCATGCAGCGTCAGCGCATCACACACACGACAGTAAACACTGGGATGATTACAGCAGAGGAAGAACACAACCACCAGTAAAAGAGAGAGAGAGTGACAGGGCATTATCTCGCAATTATTATATGCAAATGTGCATTAAAAGCTGAAGGGGAGCGAGAGAAACAGGACAGACAGATAGTAGGGATGCACAATATATCAGCCACCATATCAGTATCAGCCGATATATGTTCATTTTTAATGTTATCATTTCACATATATATTAAAGCCGATAAAAAATGTATTTTTCCTTCAGCTGAGACACTTCAGATGCGCACTGTTCACCATGATGGTTTTGAATTGCTTGAAATATGATTGAAATCACTTCAAAAAGGAAAATACAGCCAATATATCGGTTATTGGTAATTATTGGTTATCGGTATCAGGCCAAAATTTTCATATCGGTGCATCCCTAATAGATGGATGGTAGTCTTTCAGATGACTGTAGTAAATGTCCTGTTGTCTACTGTTAGACTTGGTTAATTCACACCCTACACAACACCACCTGCTCACATTCTGGTGTGTGTGTGTGTGTGTGGTTGAAAAACACAGCAAGAGCTGGCCATGCCAAGACATCTCTGTCCTCTCAATGTCAGATGTGGTCGTACATACTTTCATCATTTATTTGAGCTAGTTCAAATGCCTTTTATGTCTTGTGATTTTATCATGTTTATTATGTACAGATTTCAGGAGAGAACAGTGTCTGAGATGAGACACATGATGTGTGAAGAAAACAGAAAATCAAGGTAAATAATATAGCTGCAAGCAGCGATGACGGGCACCAACCCTGGCGCCACCGCCACCCCAGAAACCTGCGCATGGCGGGCAACATACAATCTTAATTTAATTTAAATCAAACAATTATTTTGCACGATATGAGACACTTCCTGTTTCTCTTTTTTTGTCATTACTTTAATCCCTCGCCATAGCAACACTGTTCGATATATCCTATAATCGTTTACAATTTAGCATCTTCAGTGTCTTTGTTTCATGTTTTTTTTTTTTTTTACAATTTGTTTATTGAGATGTAACAAATTATGCCAATATATTACAACATTATAAAATAAAATAGTTAGATCTCTTTTTACATAGTCTTTGTTTCATGTTGACGAGTTTGGTGGCGATTGCATGAAGCCCCTAAAAAACTCAGAGCCTGATTATTCAAAAAATCCACATTTAAACCAAAATATCTGACTTCCTGTTGGTCGGAGCTAATGACTGTAAATTAGAAAGTTGTCCGGCTTGATGGGAGCAATATATGTACCAAGTTTGGTGACTGTAGGTAAAACTAACCCCCCCACTTTTGTCAAAATGTGGCACTATAGAGCCCCTCCTCAACACCCATTTCTAAGGCTTTGCCAGGCTATGACTTTGATGCACATCCATGTGATCGCCCTCCTACAACAAACACACAGCTGAAGTTTTATCAAAATCAGTCTATGTATGCAGAAGTTATAACACACTTATTTTTCCCTTTTCTCACCATAACTTCGTTTCAACGCCACGGCCAAACCGTTCGAGATATCAAAAATACGCTCAAAAATTAGAATCCTTAATGTCTTGACTTCATGCTTAATCGTGCCCTAAATATCACCTGTGTACAGAGTTATGATATACATCCACTGTATGATATTGTTAGATATTTACATATTAAATAAACTAGTGAGAGTGTGAGAATTGTGTTTAAACCATCTGAATAACGCAGCCTTAAAATAGCCCTTTTATAATGTCTCTGCAGGTATGATGGTGCATTAGTGATCACAGAAGGCTGGTTTTGTGAACAGGTCACACTCTCAGGAGAATGAAGGGTCAGATTAAAGCAGCGAATGAACCCGGGACCATCAGATTATAGGTAATCCTGCTGAGCCCGGCTCACATTCACAACCACAACACTACCAGCACCACAGCTACATCTGAGAATCATACAGACGAGGTGTTATCAATGCATTCACCATCAATACAGTCATACTACACACATCTGAACCATACAAGTGAATGAAACAGCAGAAAACGCCCAAACTGCAGTGTTAGGTGAGAAGGAGCTCTCAGCAGAACATCACATGATGTTTAATGGCTGTAACGAGCCATTTCTGTCCTCGTACAGCGATTAAACCGTCTGTGAATATGAGGTGAGTCAGAATAAATGAAAAACATCATCCTTCATTTCAGTCCAGCTTCTCCTGATGGAACTCAAGCACAGAAACAGCATCGATCGTGAGATGCATTTGTTGTGAATTCAGCGATTAACTGACGTTTTCTTCTCATCTATTTTCAGTTGTTGATGAGAATGTTTGTTCGGAACGTTTCCTACGTTAAATGTGAAAAAATCCCGCAGATGCACATTGAAAGAGGAACCCGAGCCACATCTACAGACCAGAGATCAGGGTTATTTTAGTGTATATTTATAGTTTTCACACACACTAGGTTTTATTTTTATATTTCCCATTTTCATTTGAAAGTTTTAGTAGAATTTAATGCTTTTTTTGTTAAACACATCGATTTTAACACCAATTCTTCAGTAAAATATGTTAAGCAGGCGGGAACAGTGTTATTTTAGTATCATTGAGATACTATTATAGTTTTTATTAATATTTTGAATCGTTTTTATTTTTATAATTCCCAATTTTCAGTTAAATTTTATAATTTTTTTTTTTTGTTTGTTTTTTTTGCTTTTAAGTGCTATGTTTTTATTCATTTTTATTTGAGTTTTAGGTATTTAGTTCAAGTTAAACTAAATAAAATTTGAAATGTTGGCAAATAAAAAATATAATTGATTTTATTTCATTTAATATGTATGTATATAATTTCTGGAATATCATGGAATTTTAAAAGGTCTATTCCAGACATTTCTATTTTTTTTTTTGTCCAAGTCATGGAATATCAGAGAATTTTGTTTGTCGCTTTAAATTTTAGTTTCCATTTATCAAAATGTAATTTTTCTATACCGCATTTTTTTTATGGCATTGTTTCACGTGTTTTGCGTATTCTTATAGTTAGGCTATTTTTCAGCGGCATTTAGTTCCCTTCCTGCTTGTCAACTTCGGGAAGGGAATTTTTTAATTAAAAAACAACAAGTCAAATGCAGTCACCTGTACATGTTAACTAAGGCAAACATGCAGGAAAATGTAAATTTCGAGAGCTTTGGCTACAAAATGAGCACTTCAAAGACTGTCCTGACCAGCCGCGACACGACAAATGATTCTATTTTTGAAACGGTTTCTATATTTCTGGGATTTTGCAGCTAATAGTTCATAGAGAGGGAACAAGGACATAAATGCACAAAGAAAAGTATTTATTACTTACAGTTTGAACGTTCTTGTTTCCTTTTATTTCTTTGCTCTCATAGTGGCTTTTAAAGTCATGCAAAATGATATTCGAGCTCAAAGCGTTTTAATATTAAGCAAAGCTCAAACATAAACATTTCATGACAAAGACTGTATCAGTCACTGAGTATGTATTTTGAATAATGTTTTATGGTTTAATTTTGTTTCGTTTAATTTCGTTTGGTTTTCGTGTTTAGCTGCGAACAGAGCCCGCCCACACGCTGTTATGATTGGCTGTGATTTATGATTCGTCTTGAAGCTTTGTCAAGTCTGGTTAGGACACGGTAAGCTAAAAAAAAAAAGGACACGGTAAGCCGCCTTTTCACTGCGCTACTGTCGCATTTTGCCCCCTAGTGGCAGTCGCACAGAATTTTCAAATTGGTCGTGCGTAGCCGCTACCTTCGTTTATTCACCATGGTAGAATGAATAAATATGAATAAATTAATATATGCACATTGGATAAACTACCAACATTACTTCTGAAGGATGTTATGGGACTTAATTATTTAATAATTATTAATTATTTATTTCAGACTTAAATAATCATAACCATTTACAGAAATAGCCCAGTGTCAAACAGTCCGAGACGGTCTGCAAAAACGTGTGAAGAAATGTGAAGAAATCAAAAGATTGAATGATGAACTTGATGAGAAATCCTCTAAAACATTTAACCCCCGAAAGCATAAAAACTATAAATAAATTTCTGTAGAAAAAGTACAGAAAAAATATCAAAGTGCATTTAACAGGTAAAAGCACAAAAAAAATAGTGTGTATGAGTGTTTAAATTAGTTTTGTAATAAAAACGTCTGTGAACAAGCAAATAAAACTTGCAAATGGATGGATTTAATACTGTCTGAGGCTGATTTTTGTCGGCCTGTTTTTATGTTTATTATATATATATATATATATATATATATATAAGCAATAAGCTACTTGAGGCTGTGCTGTATCATGAATAAGTCACGGCTGAAGGGTGTTGTTAAGGCACGCCGTGAACCCCTTCAGCCGTGATTTATTCACGATGCAGCACTAGCCTCAAGTACCTTATTGCTTTTATAAAACGGTTGCCACACAATACAAATATTAAAGCCAAAATGTATCAATGCAACTTTCATGAATTAAACTTTCACCAAAAGCTTTCCTTCCGCCGGAAAAAATAGTCCCTGACTGTGAACAGCAACAGAAGTTACATTATTACGGCATTAGATGGCGGCAAAGACGGTCTTTATGAGTGTGTCAGTCAGTAGCGAAGACTTTTATATTGAAAAGACTGAACTGTTGTGAAAACGGACCAAGACGCAACTGACAAATGCTTTGACTATCGCTGTCAGTCACGGGAAAACCACTTAACTGTTAAAAGGACAAGATAATACATCGGACATTTAAACAGATTTTTTATTATGAACATAGGACTGACCTGAAGGAAAATGCCAAATCTGAATGCAGGTAATAAACTCACTCATTTTATTGTGAATAAAACACAGCTATTGGCCAATCAGAATCAAGGACAGGAACTAACCGTTTTATAAATATATATATTTATACAACCGGTTAGCAATGCTTTGTCAGCATAACCCTCTTCATAGTATTACAGCTGTGACTTGCATTTTCTTCAGAATTTAAGTATAGTTAATCATTAACCTCTGTTTGATCAGTATTGATGTTCTCATCAGCTCGGCTCAGGCAGGGAATTGTGGGAATGCTGACAGGTCTTCCGGAGCTGTCCTTGGTGCTGAAAGCAGCAACAGCACTCATCTGACTCTGTGAGGGACGTCACATTCTCAACTCCAGTGGGTTTGATGATACGGAAACATTGAGCTGGTTAATGTTTGCTGTACATACATCAGGTGACCAGGACAAGCCCCTCCCACTGCTGCAAACTTCACAGTCTGTGGATAATCAGCCATACTGATTAACTAAACTTTATTTTCAGTTATGATTTTATGGAATTATGGAAAAAAGATAATCAAGATTAAATGATTATTGTGCTGCATTTTATTTTGCAATATAATAATAATACGTTTTATTTTTATAGCAGCTTTCCAAAACTAAAGGTCGCTTTACAAAGTTAGATTTAATAATAATAAAAATAGTATTATAATGCAAGTTTAATTGCAACATAGTTGGTCTTACTTAATTTTATTTATTATTTTTTATTATTTTTATTTCATTTTAAATATTGTATTTGTTTTATTATATTATGTCAAGTCATTTAAATTTACAAAAAAGCAGCTTCACATTAATAAACGGAAATAACAGTGTTAATTCATCAATTATGAAACAGCAATAGTGTCATTCATTCAATTCAGTTCAATGTTGATTCAGTTCAGTTCAATAACAGTGGCGACATCATTATCCAACTCAGTTAATTTCAAATTCTGTTGTGCCATTAAATCACTAATATTAGGAAAAACATGTATATATTTACATTTTATTTATTAATCATATTCAAACATTTTTAATTTTTGAATGTTCAATGCATGCATTAAACAGAAATAACAGTGTTAATTCATCAATTATGAAACAGCAATAGTGTCATTCAATCAATTCAGTTCAATGTTCATTCAGTTCAGTTCAATAACACTGTCGAAGTCATTATCCATCTCAGTTTATTTCAAATTTTGTTTATTTCTGCCATTAAATAGCTAATACTGAGTGAATAAACATGTGTATATATTTACATTTGATTTATTATTCATATTCAATTTTTTTTTTTCAGTTTATGTATAAATCCACTGTTAAAAAAGGTTTTTTTCAATGTTCAATGCATGCATAATGTTTCCAAAGTCAAAATCCTGTTAAATAATCCACAATATTGACCAAACTACCCGTGATTATGATTTTTGCCATATTCAAGCAGCCCTAATCCAACTTTACAAATCCCAGCATTAGACACTCCTACAAGACGAGCTCTCAGGAACACAAGTGTAAGAGTAAATCACAGCCACATCGATCCGGACAAACGCTGTGTAAATCATCTAGTCATCTGCCAGATTTCATAAGACTTCATTACAGCTTGGCAGAAAACATTTGCACAGATTCAGAAGCCAAACAAACGTACTCATTTCACGCTGCTGCTCACAAATTATGATGAAGAACACGGTGTCCCTTAATCAGTGAGAGAGCGACCCTCAGTTTATGTCTTCATATCACACTAACACTGCTGCTCAGAAGGGTTTATTTTAAACATAAACTAAAATGAATGTGGGCTGATGGCTTCAACAGAGCAGATACTATTGATTATTAACAACCTTGAAGGGAAATGAAGGTTTTTGAGCAAAACATTCCAGGATTTTTCTCCATATAGTGGACTTCACTGGGGTTCAACGGGTTGAAGGTCCAAATGTCAGTTTCAGTGCAGCTTCAAAGAGCTCTACATGATCCCAGACGAGGAATAAGAGTCTTATCTAGAGAAATTATGGTCATTTTCTAAAAAAAAAAACAAATTATATACTTTTTAACCACAAATGCTTGTCTTGATGTCTCTGTGATGCTCCACGCATGACGTAATCATGTTGGAAAGGTCATGTGACGTAGGAGGAAGTACAGATCCAGTGTCTACAAAGTGAACGTACAAAGACTAAGTCAAACGGTCTTTACAAAAAAAGGTAAAACAACGCAAATGAGCTCTACCGCCGTACTTCCACCTTTCCAACATGATTACGTCATGCGTGGAGCATCACAGAGCAGTGCAAGACGAGCATTTGTGGTTAAAAAGTATATAAATGTTTTTTTTTTTTTTAAAAATGTCTGATGGTTTCTCTAGATAGACTCTTATTCCTCGTCTGGGATCATGTAGAGCTCTTTGAAGCTGCACTGAAACTGACATTTGGACCTTCAACCCGTTGAACCCCAGTGAAGTCCACTATATGGAGAAAAACCCTGGAATGTTTTCCTCAAAAACCTTAATTTCTCTTAAGGTTGTTAATAATCAATAATATTTGCTCTGGTGAAGCCATCAGCCCACATTCATTTTAGTTTATGTTTAAAATAATCGTGTTTAACAGTGGAATTCTTGGTGAAAAACTACATTACCCATGATGCTGTACAGAAAATTACACCAATCAGAGAGTCAGCAACATGCGCAAAAAGATCTCATTAGCATTTTATATCTTGAAGTTATAGTTTTTTTAGTATCTTGAGATCCGTTTACACAGAAAAGTGTTCCTCTCGTTTCATAAACAAGGCCTTGTAAACCCACATAAAAATACTTTTGGCAGCAGTGCCTTATGGGACGCTTCTTCTGTTAATAATGATGATAATGATGATGATGGCAGTTTGTGATTGTAGACCGACTGTTTCTATTAAAAGTAAAAAGGATCAACAGCTTAATCAAGATTACAAACACTGAAGAGCATCCAATGAATGTGTTCAACAAATACACAATTCACGTCATCTACAGCTTGTAGACGTTATTATAAAGCTTGAACTGTGTTTTCAGTAAAAGAAAAATTATAATTTTAGCCGTTTTGTCACGTTTTTTTGTATTGTAATTTTGTGCAGTTTATGATTGCAATAACAATGGCTTGATATTTTTGTAGATATCCGGTAAATCTCTAAAGACAACTGGTTTATTTCGAGGTCTTTATTTAGATGTAATTAGTAGTTTTTGTGAGGCATTCCAGATTTTGAACAATGAACTCTCGCAGGATAATTGCAGTTTGTTTGACTCGAGGTCTAAATATAGGAAGAGGCTTTTGTTAGAATAGTTTAGTGGTAATGATGGTGTTAATTTTGCCAGATTTAAATAGCAGATTGTGCTTCCTCTAATTATCTGCAGGGCGTCCGTATCCAGAGTCCTGGTCCTTCATAAGAATCAGTGAATTAAAGGGGTCACGACATGACATGAGAAATCAAATTTGCCTCACAAATAAGAAGTCTTTATGCCATTAAGTCATGACATGGATTTTTTTTTAACCTTATTATGCTCCTTGAGGTTCACGTTATTAACATTATAAGTGTTTTGCACAAAAAACAAACTATTGTTTTCAACCTTCATTCTGAAATGATCGGTTTTTAAGGCGCGGCTCCTTTAAGGCTTGTCAGTAAACGCCCACTGATATGATTGGATGACATCACTGCATATGAAACAGTATCAACGCCCACTGCTATTGCATTTTAAATATTATTGCATAATTCATGTGATGTCCCCTTTAAAAATAAAAAATGGCAAATTATTGCACTGACATAATGTGATTTGTCTTTTTATTCTATCAAGCTTTTTATCTAAAATTTTTAGTGACTCAATCTTTTGTTTACAGATTGTGACTGACATCTCAGATCTTCATCTTCACTTCATATCTTCATTTATGAATTAGAAAGTTGTATTTTTATGTAATGTTAACATGCTGAAGCTGCCACAGAAAGTTCATCAAAGTCAATGAAATCAGTAACTGGAACAGAACTAGATTGGATCATTTTCCACTGGCTAAATTAAATTAAAATGCTCAAATCTGGTTAATTTTGCGGTGTTATGTGGCACTCTCAGAGAGCCTCAGTGCTGCACACATGACCTCCGTCAGCAGCAAGAGTTGCTGAATCATCCAGCGTAAGACTTGATATTCACAAACACTGCCAAAAGAACAACCGATTATTCCCCCTCGAGATTTACACCGTCCAAGTCACGCATTCAGAGGAAAACAAGAGCCTGCCGCTGGGTGAATAAGATGGGATGAGATTCTCTCCACTATCATCCTCTTCCTACAAGGTCACATGCTGGACCAGGGTTATTATCATTAACTAAAACTATTTCTGTTAATTGAAATACAGCAGAAATAAAAAAATAAATATTATTATAAAAACTTATAAATGTTGCCTTGAAAATAAACTAAAAGTTTAAGTTGAAGCACTAAAATTATTAACTGGAACTAAACTAAAGCTGAAATAAAAATAAATTAAACATAAAAAGCAAAAAAAAAAGTGAATAAAATGACAAAAGCACATAATAAAATTACTAAAAATATAAAAAATAAAAGCTAATTAGAAAGCTGAGCTGGACTCGTGATGCACAATACATTTCAATTGTAGACAGATTATTTTATGCCTGAAACCAGTCTTTATAAATCTTGACTTCTGTCTGTTATTTAAATAAAAACTACAGTCACAATGAAGCTCTAATGTAGAATTGTTCAGGCTTTAACTAAAATAAGACAACAGAACTTCATACAATACAAGGGTTCGTTTACACGACAACAATGTACTTAAAATGGAAAAGCTTTTCTTTTGCATTTTTCGCACACAGGCAACAACGTTGTCAAAATGATCCTCATTCACGCGGATCCACTTAAATGTCTAAAATCGCTGTATTCTGCTGCCAGGCCAGTAGATGGCGGTGTCACTTTGTAAAGAAACATGCTTGTACATGTTTTTTGTAGTTTACATAGAGATGATAACGGTATCGTATTCAAAAACTTGCGCTTTGAAACCCGTTTTCAAAAGTTTTCAGACCCCAAAACGCTGTTGGCGTGTAAAAAAATGGGCAAAACAAGTAAAAAGTTTTTAGTGACGCATAAACGGCCCCTAAAATGACACATTTTATGCTATTTGAAATGGAAAAAATTAGCCTTCACTCTAAGGGGCCGTTTACACAACACCATTTTTATCTCTTACTTTTTATACGTTTTGGTCATTCATTTACACGACAACAGCATTTGGGGGCCTGAAAACACAAACTTTTAAAAATGGTTTCAAGTTTTTGAAAGCGATACCGTTATCGTCTCCACGTAAACTACAAAAATCATGCGCATGTGAATTACGTCTTCAGTCTATAGGTGCGTAGTGTTTCTTTACAAAGTGACATCGCCATCTACTGGCCTGGCAGCAGAATACAGCGATTTTAATAATTTTAGCAGATCAGTGTGAACAGGGATCGTTTTGACAACTTTGTCATCTGTACCAACCCGATCTCACTGTAATTTGTAAGAATTTTACAAGGTGGATAATTCGTACCAATTTGTGCGATTTGAATTGTACGAATTCGTACACATTTTTAAAAAGTCACTAGGAAGGACCACCCCCTAACCCCGCCCCTAAACTTACCCATCACTGGTGTCTAAACAAATCGTACGAAAACTTAAAAGTGAGGTTGTACGAATTCGTACAAATTAGCCACCTCATAAAATACTTATGAAATTGCTGTGAGATTGCGTTGTCTGTACACGAAAAACACAAAAGAAAAACTTTTCTTTTTAACTGGAAATAAACTAAACTATAGCTGAAATAAAAATAAATTAAACATAAAAAACGATATTTTTAAAAAACAAAAAGTGAAAATGACAAAAGCACATAAAATTACTAAAAATTAAACTAAAATTAACATACAACTAAAAATATAAAAATAAAAGCTATGAAAGCTCTTCCTTCGCATTTTTCGCGTACAGACGACAACATTGTCAAAACGATCCCTGTTCACACATATCTGCGAAAATTATGAAAATCGCTGTATTCTGCTGCCAGGCCAGTAGATGGCGATGTCACTTTGTTACGAAACACGCAAGTGCATGACATCACAGTTTTCATAAATTCGTATTTTTGTAGTTTACACAGAGACGATAATGGTATCGTTTTCAAAAACTTGCACTCTGAAACCCATTTTCAGAAGTTTTTGTTTTCAGGGCACCAAAACACCATTGTCGACAGCCAAAATGCAAAAAAAAATTTAGTTGAAAATGGTGTTGCGTAAACAGCCCCTAAAATGATAAACAACTGCTTTTTGCTATTTGAAATTGGAAAAATAAGCCTTCACTCTAAAGGGCTGTTTACATGACACCGTTTTCAACTCTTACTTTTTATGCATTTTGGCCGTTCATTTACACGACAATGGTGTTTTGTGGGCCTGAAAATGCAAACTTTTGAAAACGGCTTTCAAAGCGCAAGTTTTTGAAAGCGATACCGTTATCATCTCCATGTAAACTACAAAAACGTGAATTTGTGAAAACGGTGACATCATGCACATGCATATTACGTGTTTAGTCTATAGGTCCGTAGTGTTTCTTTACAAACTGACATCGCCATCTACTGGCCTGGCAGCAGAATACAGCGATTTTAGTCATTTTAGTAGATCCGTGTGAACAGGGATCGTTTTGACAACTTTGTCGTCTGCACCAACCCGATCTCACAGTAATTCATAAAAATTTTACAAGGTGGCTAATTCGTACCAATTTGTGCGATTTGAGATGTACGAATTTGTATGAATTTTCAAAAAGTCACCAGGAAGGACCGCCCCCAAACGTACCCATCACTGGGGTCTAAACAAATCATACGGAAACGTACGAGTGTGGTCGTACGAATTTGTACAAATTAGCCATCTCGTAAAATACTTACGAATTGCAGTTAGATTGCATTGTCTGTACATGAAAAATGCAAAAGCAAAAACTGTAAACGTACCCTAAGAAAAGTCTGCAAAGATATGACCGTGTTCATTTCCTCGTATTTTGAATCACGCGTTGCATCGTGTTTTAGGATTAAAGGAAATGTGCATAAATGTAATAGATGAGGTCCTGGCAGCACCTGTTCTGTTTTTCTACGGATTTATTTCTTTCAGTGTTGATATTATGTGAGCGCTGCCAATTCTGAGTAATGCTAATGTTGATTAAAATCGGTCAGTCAGCAATATATCATACATCCTTACCAACACCTGTTTCAGACTACCTAAAAAAAATAATGTGGCATCATCCTTTCCAATATTCATAATGTGTCAAACTGAAAAGCCTCAATTTGTGCTCCACGAAGAGACATTTTACACAAACTAAAACACCACCATGGTGCTAGAGTGGTTGCTAGGGCATTGCTAGATGGTTGCTAAGATGTTCTGGGTTGCTAGGGTGTTGTTAAAGAATCTAGATGTGGCTCAAGTCCTTTAATGTGCATCTGTGGCAGTTTTTCACCTAATTTTTTTTAGTTGCATGATCCTGTGCATGAAATCAGATGCATTCTGTTTATATTGAAACAACGTCACATAACATTAGAGAAAGTCTCCATAATAAACCAGCGGATAATTGTTGTGTTTAATGCTTTTGCATAATCTCAGCTCATTATTATCTGGAGCCAACACAAAGGTGAAACTGCCTCAGCATCCATCTTTCACACAGTGTTTGTTATGAGTTCTTCATCTTACTGACCTTGTGCATTATTATTATTATCATTAAAGGACACAGATTTCACTAATGATGATGCACTAATGCATATTGAAGAATGCACTATTGAGGGGGATTATGTAACTAGATTTAGATGTGTTGTTGTTGAACATGGCTGGTGATTTTCACCGTTGCAGCATATGATCCTCCATCACGCCTCAATAACATTTAAAGGTTATCATCATCACAGTGACCTTTACATATCATTGAGGCATGACTGAGCTGGAATATGAGATTAATGCTATCATATGCTTTATTATTGTTCATTATTGAGCATTTAATCTGATCTGTACTAAATGAATGACTTACTTCCCCACGAAGTTCTCGAGCACGGAGCTTTTACCGGCGCTCTGTCCGCCCACCACCGCGATCTGCGGCAGGTCCAGGTTCGCGTTCTGTCCGATGGCGGAGAACGCATCCTGCATTCGGTTGACCAGAGGAATCAGATCCTCCATCCCCCGGTTCCCCATGGCGACTGACCGGCACCTGCTCGAGCTCTCCCCGGATAAACAGCGATCCCGCTTTCAGGACGTCTTATTTCGGCATTGATTTATTCTGAAGCTTCTACCTGTCTCTCTTTCTCTCTCTGTCTGTTTCTATGTGCGTCTGTCTCTGTCCGCAGTCCTTCTGAGATGATGAGCTGCTTTTCTCAGAGCGCGCGCGCACGGGCACGCGCTGCAGCTTCGCGTTCTCTCACTAGTCGGCGCGCTTGTCAAAGTTACAGTAATTTCATGTCATTCCAATCCTGTGGTAGGTCGAATTGTTCTAAAAAAAAAATATATCAGGAACAAAAGGATTAGCCTTAAATGTTAATACCCCAGTACACAATGGCCGAACACAAAAATAAACGAATGAATAAGGTAAAAACAGAAAAGCAAGGATTTTTAACACATGCACCCAATAAATAAAAAAGGAACACATAAAATCAATCAATTTAGTTTATACAGTAAACAGGTAAAATAAAATAAACAAAATGTGCAAAATATACAATAAATAATACAAAATGCATTTAAGATTTGTGAAATGTGCAAAGCAGAATGTCACTCATTATAACACTTCTAAAAATGCAAATGCAACCTTTCAACATTCTTGAAAAAATGAGAAAAAATAAGTACACTCTAAAAAATAGCTAAAAAAACAACAAATTTACACAGTAAAATACCGTTTTCCATTGAAATAGTAATATACCGTAAAAACCATTAATTCTGGGAAATATTATTTGTCGTTTTCGAGAAAGTAACGGAAAAATGTCAAATATTACCCAGAATGCATTGTTTTTACAATATATTACAATGCATTCTGGGTAATATTATTTGTCGCTTTTGAGAAAGTAACGCGAAAACGACAAATATTACCCAGAATGCATTGTTTTTACAATATATTACTTCTGAATATTACAATGCATTCTGGGTAATATTATTTGTCGCTTTCGAGAAAGTTACAAAAAACAAATATACCCAGAATGCATTGTTTTTTACAATAAATTACAATGCATTCCGGGTATATTATTTGTCGCTTTCGAGAAAGTACCTATAGGCCTCTTTTCTTAAAATGACAAATATTACCCAGAATGCATTGTTTTACAATAAATTAACAATGCATTCTGGTAATATTATTTGTCGTTTTCGAGAAAGTAACCGAAAACGATAAATATTACCAGAATGCATTGTTTTTACAATAATTACAATGCATTCTGGGTATATTATTTGTCGCTTTCGAGAAAGTAACTATATAAAATGACAAATATTACCAGAATGCATGTTTTTACAATATTACAATGCATTCCTCATTTTGAGAAAGTAACGAAAAAACAAATATTACCAGTGCATTGTTTTTACAATAATTAGCATTCTGGGTAATATATTTGTCGCTTTCGAGAAAGTTTACCCAGAATGCATTGTTTTACAATTACAATTCGGGTAATATTATTTGTCTTGTAACACGAAAAAAAACAAATTACCCAGAAAGCAATGCATTCCCGCTTTCGAGAAAGTAACCTATAGGTAAAATGACACCCAGAATTTTTACAATAAAATACAATGCTGGGTATATTATTTGTCGTTTTTGAGAAAGTACGTGAAAACGACAAAATTACCAGAATGCATGTTTTTACAATAAATTACAATGCATTCTGGGTAATATTGTCACTTTTGAGAAAGTAGCCTTTTTAAAATATAAACATTACCAGAATGCATGGTATATCATTGTTTCAATGGAAAAGGTATTTACTGTGTAAATTTGTTTATTTATTTTTTGAGTGTAAAGAGACAATAAAAGTTCAAAGTTATAATCTATAATTTAACATTAGAACATTTAACATTATTTTTAAATAAAATCAAATCCTGATGGAAATTTTTATTATATATATATATATATATATATTATATATATTATATATCTAAATCATTTTAGGGGACTGAAAAGTTCGACGTATGTATGTGCGGGTGATTCACTGTCATGCGCTGCGCGTTTCTCCTCCAGTCCTGCAGGGGTCGCTGTATGACGCGCTGCCGTCACTGCCGCTCTGATACCGGTGAGAGTGTGTTAGCACGGCGCTAATGTGACAGAGGAAGTTTCAACAGGCTGTCGCTCGTTTCTCCTCTATTAAATTCCTAATCCCGGCAGCAAAGTTGGTGAGTAGCTTTTATTCTGCAGATAAACGGACACCAAGGTTCAAAATATCAATATTGTGTGAGAGGTTTGTGGGTGTGCGCTGATGTTGTCGTGTTTCTGACAGCTAGCGCTTTAGCAGATAGCACACAGATAAAGATTATGGCTGTGTCCTAAACCCTGGTGAGTTACCTATCTAGATAGCATCTTGAGGTATAATTGCAATGATTTGATTCCCAAAAATGCTGCTGCGTGCGCTAGGGTTGCTCTAGATGCTGCTGTCTATGTAGGGAACGAGGGTTTGAGACACTCCAGTCAGTCGAGCTGTTGTTGTTTTGTGTTGATTGTTTGTGAAGCTCATTCGCTTTTTCAGTCTTTTAGAAGCCAAAGATCCTTAAATATGACCATCGTCGTGTGAGGAACATTTAAAAGGCATCTATCTTTATAAACACTCAAATTATACAACGAAAAATGATTAATAAAAATCTAAAATTAGCCTCTATTAAGTTATATTATATTTTTTCTACTCCTTATCGTAATATACTGTTAAATTTAAAACTAATTTATATTCATTTTAATTTATTTGATCTATTTAATATATTATATTATTATTATTATTATTAATATTTTTTAATTTTAAACACCACTGTATTCTAGGGATTAATCGCGATTAATCGTTTGCAAAATAAAAATCTGTGTTTACGTAATATGTGTGTGTTTTGTGTATAATAATTATGTATATATAAATACACACATATATATAAATTTAAGAAATATATGCATGTTTAAATAAATATATATATTTATATATATTTTATATTACATATAAATATAAACATTTTATATATAAATCAAATTTTTTTCATATATATATATATATATATATATATATATATATATATATATATATATATAGGTGTATACATAATTATTATACACAGAAACACACATATATTATGTAAACACAGACTTTTATTTTGCAAACGATTAATCGCAATTAATAGTTGCACATCCCTACTGTATTCATTTATTTTAATCTAATTTAATCTGTTTAATTGATTAATAACTGGCCATTTTTAATCTCATTTTTATTTAATTATTTTAATCTAATTTAATCTATTTAATAGATTTTTTTTTAATCACATTTTTATTCACTTATTTATTTTAATCTTTTTTTGTACTTTTTATTTTAATCTTATAATTTATTTATTTATTTATTTCCTCTGAACTTCTCCACAGACTCAATATGCAATATGAGATGTTCAGATCATATCATGTAATATTACAGCTCAAATCATAATTGCAATTGCCAAAATAATAATTTTATCTAGGGAAAATAGGAATGAGGGTCTGCTGAAGAGGGTTGTATGGAGTAACTCATCTCTGTTTTCCCCAGGCTGACGCGGTGTGGTGAATCTCCGAGCGAACCGTATTGACGACCAGACGTCAGGAGGATGTTCAACCCTCATCAGCACCAGCAGCAGCAGCAGTTTCAGCAGCATCTGCGTCAGCTACAGCAGCTGTTTCAGCAGCAGACGCCACCGCCGCCTCCGCCACCGCCGCCACCGCCGCAGCCTCAGCCCACCCATCACATCACACACCACCATCAGGCCGCACGGTGAGAGTTTCAGCATGATTGCTTTCTTGACACTTTTCATGAATGCAGTAGGGAGAGAATCATTTGATTTTATGTTATCACAAGTCCTGAATTTTGGCACGGGATTGCGCATAGTTATACTCATTCCCGCAGGTTCCGACAAACGTTAATGCACTACAGCATGTAGGGCTGGGTAAAAAATATAGATTTCTCGATTTTAATCGATTCTCATATTTACGAACCGATATCGATTCTTAAATCCCAAGAATCGATTAGTCTAGTCTGTTTTCAGTTGATGAATGAGCAGAATATGTAGCGCCTCCCATCCAATAAATCACAATAATCTTTGTTACTTTTGATATGAAGCAAAGTCTCAGATTTCAAATGACGTCCATCTTATTATGAGATTCAAAAAATAAATACCGTTTTGGCGCTGTTTAATGTGGCGTGACAGATCGCTTTAGCGCCTCAGTTAAAGAGAAGCATGTGATCATCCTCTCCTCCGCTTTAATACCAGTTACAGCGAAATAAACATGCATGAACATCTGAAGGTATGTTAAAATATACAGTACAACTTACTGAAATCCGTATCATGTCTCGTGTAATCGCTCAATCAGTGCTTCAACCTCAGAAAGACGTCAATAAAACAGCTTCAATGTCACGTGACGTCACATTTACCTCAGAAAAACATATTCAGTGACCATAAACTCATTAGTCAGCTAGAAAAGTGCTCTAGAAAGCAACATTCTGATAAATATAGCTATGCACCGTTACATATTCATTAATATTCTTCAATATTTAATGCATATTTGAATAAATCAGCCACGATTTAAATGTTTATATTAAAGAAAAAATTGGAGTAGAAATATGATTGTGTAATTCTAAACTTTATTTATAATAAAAACATGATTGAGTGTAATTTAAGTGTTTAAATAAGTTAATTTAATCTTCAATATTATTATAGTAGCACCAGCTGACTCTCATGTGTAGTTTACAGCATTAGTTGAGAGATTTTTTTTCCTCTAGAAAATTTGCCATGTACTGAAACTGAAATACTACATCCAAAATAATCGATATCGAATCGAATCGAAATTGTAATCGAATCGAATCGTGAAAATGTCGATCAAAATTGCTATAATTTATAAATAAAAGGCATTTTTCCTACCCTGATTTTAGCGCTCTGATTTGAACGCTCTGTTTTAAGGGGCGTGTCTGCTGTGAGACTTCAGTGTAAACGCCCACTGCTGTGATTGGCTGACATATTTGCGTATGAAGTAGCTAAGTTTAACTCTCGTTTTTACTATTACAGCTCTCAAGGTTAACTAATCGTGAAAAGCATTACATTTAGATCGTGGCATGAAAGGTTGCAGTGATGAACATTGTAGTCGATCACAGACATGTTGTTGAGCTCATGAAAACAGTGATCTCATCAATTTCTGCACACTAACAAATGCTTTCATCATAACTAAAAGTGCAAACGCGATATAACTAAGAGATTTGTTGAATAAAACGGGAGTTTTGGTGCGAGTCCAGAACTCAGACACTGATAAACTCACTCTGTTTGATTGACAGCTCCAGAGATTGTAAAGGGAGCGTTCTTTATATAATTTAATCACAGTTTAAATAACAGATTATTTTCATCCTACTAAGAGAAACAAGGTGAAGTTGGTCGTTTAGTCACTGGTTTGATTTACTGACACACAGACAAAGATCATCTGACTGTACATGAATCATTAATATCAGATCAGGCATTAGAATTAACACAGTTACTGACATGTTGTTGCATTACTGTCGAGTTCATATCATAAAAGTCCGAAATGTGATTGATTTATCACAGTGAAATGTACCGAATACAGATAAATAAAGCTCAACTGAGACATTCACATTGATGAAAATAATAACCATATTCCTGCATTAGGATCCTTAGAAAGGTAATGTTATTTTAGTCCTGTATCGCTCTTCTCTCCTCCTCATCTCACTGACACACCAGTGGGCGGGGCTAACGCTGCAATGATGGAGTAGGCGTTGATTTCTTCTGCGGAGGCGGTGTCTATAGACACATTCCAGGATCAGTCGTTCTCTGGGCCTGGTGTCAATAAAAAGCTTTTATTGGACGAACAGGAAGTTTTCAGTTCTGAAACTTACAGGATATTCTTATAGTATGATGACCTCTTATATATTGAAAGCTTAATTCATGACCCTTTTAAAAAAGATGCAAAAGCATCACAGAATAATCCCATGTGACACGTGTCGTATATTCCAAGTGTTCTGGGGGTTTATGATAGGGTTTGGTGAAAAATAAACTGAAATTTAATGCATTATTTAAAGGCGCCCAAGAATGCTTTTTCACAAGATGTAATATAAGTCTAAGGTGTCTCCTGAATGTGTCTGTGAAGTTTCAGCTCAAAATACCCCATAGATTTTTTTTTTATTAATTTTTTTAACTGCCTATTTTGGGGCATCATTAACTATACACTGATTTTGGCAGCGCGCCGCCCCTTTAATTCGCCTGCTCCCTGCCACACGAGCTCTCGACTATATTACAGCACATTTACAAAGTTCACACAGCTAATATAACCCTCAAATGGATCTTTACAAGATGTTCGTCATGCATACTGTATGCATGCATCGAATTATGTGAGTAAAGTATTTATTTTGATGTTTACGTTTGATTCTGTATGAGTTTGAGGCTATGCTCTGTGGCTAACGGCTAATGCTACACTGTTGGGGAGATTTATAAAGAATGAAGTTGTTTATGAATTATACAGACTGCAAGTGTTTAAAAAATGAAAATAGCGACGGCTCTTGTATCCGTGAATACAGTAAGAAACGATGGTAACTTTAACCACATTTAACAGTACATTAGCAACATGCTAACGAAACATTTAGAAAGACAATTTACAAATATCACTAAAAATATCAAGATATCATGGATCATGTCAGTTATTATTGCTCCATCTGCCATTTTTCGCTATTGTTCTTGCTTGCTTACCTAGTCTGATGATTCAGCTGTGCACAGATCCAGATGTTAATACTGCCTTTCCTTGTCTAATGCCTTGAACATGGGCTGGCATATATGCAAATATTGGGGGCGTACATATTAATGATCCTGACTGTTACGTAACAGTCGGTGTTATGTTGAGATCCGTGTGTTTTCCGGAAGTCTTTTAAACAAATGAGATTTACGTAAGAAGGAGGAAACAATGGGGTTTGAAACTCAATGTATGTCTTTTCCATGTGCTGAACTCTTGTTATTCCACTATGCCGAGGTAAATTCAAATTTTGATTCTAGGGCACCTTTAACAAAATGGTCTTCTGTGCTTGACTGCACGTTCATGAGACTCTATTAGCGCCGCAGTTCACTCCGACTCGCACAGAAAAATGTGACATGAAATACAACTCCTAGAAATCCCAAAAAAGTATGTGTACACACTGAGTTGAACATCTCCGGACAGGAGCTCTGTGTGTCAGATGACGGTCAGAATGTCAGCTGACAGATGTGAAGGCGATATCATCTTATGATGAACACAGGAGATATATTCAACTCAGAGAAGAATTGTATTTCATGTCGCGTTTTTATTAATCTTAATTTCTCACAACTTTTCTGTGCGAGTCGGAGTGAACTGCGGCGCTAATAGAGTCTCATGAACGTGCAGTCATGCACAGAAGACCATTCTGTTAAATAATGCATTAAATTTCAGTTTATTTTTCACCAAACCCTATCATAAACCCCCATAACACTTGGAATATACGGCATGTGTCACATGGGATTATTTTGTGTTACTTTTGCATCTTTTTTAAAAAGCTTTTGTGAGCACGAGCAGGACGCTTTTTAAAAATTTCTCCTTTTTTGGTTTAAGAGAGTAAATGATGACTTAATTTTCATTTTAGGGCAAACTAACCCTTTAAGTCTTGCCACTTAAAACATTCAAGAATTTTTAAACATGCAAAAAAAAAAGTTTGTAATTTTAACTGTAAAAATGACACAGTAAAAATTAACCTGTTAATTGGTTAACGGTAAGTTCCCTTACTGTATACGGAAAAACCTGTAATAGATCTAACCTTACATTTCTTATAATTTTATCCTAAATACTGTTAAATGTACTGTTTTTGAAATAAAACAAAACATATCACCTTCTAATTTACAGTGAAAAGCCATAAACTGACATTCCCTTTGAGACGCTTAACATTTTAATAATTGTCTTTCTTCTTAGTTTTGTACATTAGGGTTTTATGGTACGTCTTATGTTGTGAAATTAATGTCTAGTGTGACCTAAGAAAAATGCATGAGTTTATGTCTTGTGTTTGTGTTGTCATTAAACAGGCCTATGGCGGTTCCCGCTCCAGCACCTCCATCTGCCCGCATGGTCAACCTCTGCTCAGCCACTCAGACCATCATCGCACCCAATCCCATGCTGCAAGGGGCTCTGCTCATGCAACAGATGCAGGGTAAACCGAGGCACATGTTTTGTCATGTCATCCTAATATAGCAAGCACTATATTAAGGTACGTGTAGTCACTTAAAACCCGCAGAGACCGGCGTTCCTCCTAAACTGCACGCATTCACGGACGTGGACTTCTGCACTGACAGGGAAGAAAATTGAGAATGAAAGAGAAGCTGTGAGAAATGTGTGTAAATTACTGGAGATAGTTCAAGTTCATAGCCGCACATATGGAAGCTCACGGACACTATACACGATTTATGATCTTTTTCTTTTCGAATAATATTCCCTTGATTACTTATTATTAATTATAATGAAGTTTTACCCTAAAATAAAGCTGCTTTTTTAGGATTATTATTAAGACAACATTATTTTAATGTCAATTGAAAAACATTTTCCCTAAAATTCTCATTTCTGTAAGGCATTCGGACATTTTACTTTTAAATTTTAATATTTAAATTTACTTTTAACGCCATTCATTTTTTCAATAAGGAAACTGATTTTGAATGATTGAACTTATAAACCTGTAAAGACAGACCTATTGTGAGCTGCAAGGTTGTTAATCAATAGTATTTGCAGTTGAAGACGTCAGCCCACATTATAACGTTTAACTGCAGAATTCCTGGTGAAAAACTACATTACCCATGATGCTGTACAGAAATTCCACCAATCAGAGAGTCGAAAAAAGCTAAATACACCAAAATGTTTGTAATAATCTTAAAATATATTGTTTTTTCTACATATATTCGACATTTGTAAATGAGTAGTATTATATTTCTCCATCGTTTTTTAATTTGATTATGCTGTTCGCAATACTTCATGGGATTGTAGTTCTTTTGTACTTTTGTCTTTTCAAAAACATTTTTGCTTCAAATAAAAGTTTGTAGTGTTGTGATTCTCCTCGTAGCTGGTTGGTTTAGTTCATGGCTTATAACTCTTTAACAAAGACTTTTTTAAAAATCTCTATGGAAAAATTAATAAAGAAAAAATACTTCTGGATCCAGCGCTGCTAAAAAAGGGAGCGGGTACTAATGCACACTATTATTCTCTGTAGTAATTCTCATTACTCTAATACAATAAAAGACATACGTGTGAATTCAGGTTGATTGGGACACTTTTCAGTCATCTCAATGGCATAAAGTGTCCCAGTCAACCTGAATTCACCCCTAATTTTTGTCATATATTTCGTGAGGTCCACTCATTTCGTCCCGTGATGTTTGTTTGTCCTGTCTGTGTCCTGGTGTTGTTCATGTGGCGTGTTTATTTCTCTCCCGTCTGAAGCAGGTGGTATGCGTGGCTTTGCTATGGGTGGGCAGCAGTTTCCTCAGTTCTTCACTCCCGGATCCAGAGCGTCTCTGCTGGGGCCCGTTCCAATGGGAGTGGCCATCAAAACTCCACACATGGGATTCCCGCGACATTTCACTCCACACGCGCGCTACTTCAGCAATGTAAGTGTGTTAGTGCTGCACGATAATGATTCAACTGAAGTTGTTCCAAACCTGTGTGAGTTTGTTTCTTCTGTTGAACATGAAAGAAGATGTTTTGAAGAATGTGTGCAAACATTTGTTGGTCCCCATTGACTTGCATAGCATGAAAAAATACTATGGAAGTCAATGGGGACCAACAACTGTTTCGTTACCCACATTCTTCAAAACCTCTTTTATGTTCAACAGACGAATGAAACTCAAACAGGTTTGGAACAACTTGAGGATGAGTAAATGAGTATATTTTTGGGCAAACTATCACTTTAATAAAACACTGGAAAGGAATTCTAAGCTGTTTGCGGGATTTAAACTCTTTAATCTGGCAACCGCAAGCATTAACTAACCTATTGGTGATGATTTGAACAAACCCCTAACCCAAAATAAAAACTTTATCACATAACTAGTCATTTAAATATATTTTTTTGCCATCAGCTTTTGGATTGTGTGACTGAACTGACATACATACATTTTTTAACAAATAAATTACATATTTGTTAAATCATGCTATATTTGGTAAATCTGTCACTGTCTGAACATACACAGGAGTTTCAGGCACGTCAGCCAGAAAGGAAGAGGGAAATTGAGCAGAAATCAGCGGGGACCAGCGACAGCCAATCAGAAGCCAGCAGCAGCAGTAGCAGAGGTATTTTTGGAGGTCAAATATATTGTTACCAGCTCTCTTAACTGTTTGTTAAATTTTTCGGCCGTTTTTGACCGAAGAGGACCAGAGGTGTTAAACTTTCTATTCATCAAGTCCTGAAAAATAAAACACATGACGATTTCCTTAAAAATATGAACATTTGTATTAGAATCAGTCTGTGATTTGTGCTTTGATTTGAACAGCAGATGAAGCCGCCGCTGTGGCCGATCCGGGATGTCAGGATTCTTCAGAGCAGCCCGATGAACCAGCGGCCAAAAAACACAAAACTGACGAGTCAGTGAAGTCATAAAATCAAACTTTAGTTTACAAATGCATTTCTTGTCTTATCTAAAATGATTCATCAGTGCACCTTAGTGAAAAGTTTGACATCTTAATCCTTCATCAAGAGTATAAGATCACACAGGTTGATTTGAATCGTTGTTGCATTTAAACAACCAAGTGATTTTATCATGTGGTTTCTGTTGTGGTCCAGGTCAGAAGAGCCTGTGGAGACAGAATCAGCTCAAAACACTGAATACAAGAGCCCAGATCCTGGAGGTAGGGAGGATTTCACCTGTAACTGATCATCTTAACTGTGTTGAGGGGCATTCTGGGTTTTATGCTTATCATCAGCTATGTTTATCATCCATGTTGTGCTTTTGAGGTGGAAATACTTTTCTAGAAGGATAAACTTCTGATTATGTGTTATCAATGTGTGTGAGATCCTCATGCTGTGGATGTTGTTTCAGACTGCACACTGCAGGAGGGAGGCAGCGTGGACGGGCCGCTCGCTGCTGAAGCCGATGAACAGAGTCAAGTGGCCAAGGTTCGTCCCGTCATCTCTGTGTGATCCAGTGTGCTTTCCATAGAGATAATTATAATAAAGCTGTGTCTCTGTGGATGAAAATATTTGGTGTTAAACATCTTTATTACAGCTCCTAATAGTTAAAGTTACTCATTTGAATTATTGTTATTATTTTATTTTAACCTTGTAAGGGCAATTTTTTTTTGTCAAATTCTTACATAAAATCAAATGTAGTTGGAATTATTAAGACAATTTAGGGTTGTTAGCAGTCAAATGAAAACAAAATCCATCTTTGAACTGCAGAAGTGGCACAAAAACTGCATCTGAAGTGACATTTAATGCAGCTCAGAGATGGCAAATGCAGTAACAAATGCATAAATAATGCAATGAGATTAATATTTTAAATATAAAATTTTGACATGAGTATTGAAATATAAATCAATAAAAAATTATTATATAATATTTGGGATATCAGGGCTCAACGCTAAGGATTTTTAAAATTTTTACTTGCCAAAATGTTTTACTTGAACCAAAATGTTCACTTGCCCCACAACAAAAAATTAATAAAGTAAAAGAAAAGAAAATGGACCTATAAAATAAACCTAGTTATTGTTTTTGTGGTTTTTGATACCTTAATAAATAGGGTTATGACACCAAAAGCTACTAGATTAACTCACTTAAATTTTAAATATTGTTAGACGAAATAGTAAGTAATAAAATAGGAACAAATAATCAAATTATGAGTAATGGCAAAAATAAATAAAACAGAACAAACATATAAATGAAATAAACTCTGCTTTTCAAGTTTTTCAAGTAGGTTTAAACAGGAGGTACAGAAATTGTAATCTAATGTATAGCTAACTATAGATTAAACTTTATTAAAGTATATCAGTCAAGAGCAGTTACAGATGCGTAAATGATGTTAAATACTGTTTAAATAATTATTTTAAAAATGAAAAGACACTTTAAATGTGAAATTAAACCTGCCAGTAGGTGGCAGTGAATCACGGTTAATGAGCGAGTCATTGAGATTCAACCGATTCATTCAAACGGCTGATTCAGTCAGTAAGTGTTTCTTAGAAACGCAAAACAATGATGTGGACTTTAGAACTATTTTTGTAGGCGAAATAGAGCGAATTTTGTGTCTAAAATGTCACTTGATATTAGGTTCTTGTTCATTAAACTGTACGCTGAATAAAATCAATATCACATTTGTAATCATGCTGATATTTGGAGAAAAATGGCGCTCTTTGTTTAATATTGGTTAACTATATTAGTTATATAAATATAAAAGATATACAGGGGCGTTTTTTATTAGAATCTTGAATTCTGGGGCATTCTAGAGGCATTTTAATAGACTAAATCACGCAGTGAAAGCGTACACTCTAAATAAGCACGCGCACTACTCTAACCTTCTAGGCTACGTCACGTAGTGCATGAGTGCACTCAGTGGGTGTTTTGTTTTTGTAAAGTGAGGAACAAACTCAATAATATCAGATCGTTAAATCAACAATTACGATATCATAGATGATATATATCGCACACCCCACAGCACTGACCCGATCGGGCAAGTGACCGTTCCCTCTACTGTCCCGAGTGTCGTTCACACTGGCCCCGGGCCATCGGGCAGTCCTTATTTTCATGCCCTGGATATTTAATTACAGTTCAAATTCTATTAAACCATCAAAATATGAGAAAAACATTTTATACCGCATTAGTACAGCTACAGGATTTATTTTACTATGCAAAAACTGCATAGAAAAACAAAAAACTGGCAAGAAAAAGCATACACTGACTACAACATAATCAGTTATTAATATGTGTGCTATGTATGCATGTACATAATTTCTTTGTATGACAGTCTGGATGAAAATTATGTTCCCAAAATTTGGCATGTTTCATTGGGTAATCATCACAAATAAAACACTTGAGTCCAAACACAACTACGCAATATGCGTATAAAATTAATAATATTTGAATAAAGGGTGAAAATATCAATTATCCTTAGCGATTTGTTAAAAATGGCCGATTCATTCAGAAACGTCACTGTCTTTATGAATGAGTCATTGAATTATTCACTCAATCGATTCGTTCAAAAAAGCTGATTCAGTTAGTAGTTGTGTAGTCATATCTATGAAAGAAGCACTCATATCTTCTACAGATGATATAAAAATGTCTTTTTGTTTGTTTTTTCTTCAGCAGGTCGAGCATACAGAAGCTCCAGATAAAGACACGGAGCAGCAGATCAGTGACAGTCCAGACGATGCCACAATCTCCGATTCAGTCCCTGAGATCAAGGAGACCAGCGGTCACGAGGAGGTCAAAGACGGAGGACCAGAGACCTCCAGCAAGTTCTTCTGCTATATTTGCAACATCACTTGCCATAACCAGCAAGTATGTATAATGAAGAATCATTCATGACAATATCAAAAAATCAGCTCATTCTTCCAATAAGAACAACATAAGAGAACCAAGATTTGAATTATTTTCTCCAGTTTTGATGTTTTGAGTAAATAGACGCCACTGAAGGTGTTTACATACCCAAAATCTGGATGATGGAAGATATCTGTGTGTGTCAGATGGTTATTCCTTTTACAATTTATGACCTTTTGCTGCTAAAAAAAAACCTGAAAGTGTTGACATGACCTCACACTTTGAGAAAATAATTGGTGTAAGACTTTATTTATTCATGTTGCTTTTGATAATGCAGTTAATGACTTTTTTCCTCAGTATTTGTGTCTTGTTTTTCCTATTGAAACATTCTTAAATCAAGATACCTTTACTTGAATTGGATATTAAGTCTTGTTTTCTGAAAAATTTTTTAATGTTATCAAAAAATATCTGCTATTTGTGATCATAAAAATAATTTTGTTTTCCTTTTGAATTATTTTTCTGACGCCACTGATAGATATTTTTCTTCTTTTAATTATAAACTCACTTAATTTTGATGTATTTCAATTTCAAAAGTCACAACATTCCTCATTTAAATAATTCATACGCAGAATAAAGGGGCAGGGCCTGGTTGAGTTAGTTAGTAATGTGTTGAAACTGGTGGTTATGGTAGGGGCGGGACATTTCCCAAACACCAATCACAACACACTGCTCCAGCCGACCAATCAGAGCACATTGTGCTTTTCAGAGGGAGGAGCTTCATAGAGACAGGAACTAAACGGAGCGTTACTGACAGACTGGGAAGAGAGGAGCTGCAACAATGTCAAAAATAACATTCAAGCATGAAAACCTGTTCTAGTCGAGCACAAACTCAAATAAAAACTTTGAAAAAGGCATAAGTCATTTTGCTTCAAGTAAATGTATCTTGATTTAAGAATGTTTAGATATTCGTGCTGGAAAACAAGACAAAAACAAGTAAGAAAATGCAGAGTGATGGAAAGTTGAAATCTTGTGTGTGCAGAATTTCCAGAGCCATATGAACGGACTGACGCACCAGCAGAAGATGATGGAGATCCAGCACATGAGTAACGCGTGTCTCGTCACGCTGCTGCCGCGAGTCCAGGAGTCCCTGCAAGGAGCTCGCAAAGACGGGTGAGAGTTTCTGATGCCATCGCACGTGCTGACAGTGGTATCTGTACCTTAGAGAACAAATAAACCGCCTCAGAGGACTGATAAAGCTGTAACATCATGGCTGACTTCAATGAACACAAATACGGCATGTTGAATGCATGCTTTTTACTGGATCAGTTGAAATATACATTAAATCTGTCATGTACGGGCAGATAAGGCTGATCTCTGTATCAAACGGGACCACTGAGCGAAGTGCGTTTGTGCTTGTGACGAACACGGATGACGTTTTCATGTGCAGATTCGTAAACATCAGTAAAGAAGGCATCACATTATTGGGTTGCAGAAGAAACTAAGTTCATGTTGACAACAATGTTGCGTGACATGAATATAATGAAGTATGTTGATGGTTGAAAACATCAGAAACAATCTCTGTGACAAGACATCTGTGCTGTGCATTAAGAATAATGGCGGTAATAATAATACTAAATAACGTAAACGGGAGTGAAGAGGTTTGCTCGTGCCATGTGATCATCTTACTCTGATTATTGGAGCACATGTAAATGTAGTCAGTGATGCGGCGATTAATTTTCATAGCTCTAAACCTGTTGTCTCTGTTTTTATGCTTCATGTTGCCTGACCTTCTGACCTGACCTGACTGTGACCCTCCAGTGAGAAGAGACCAGGCCTGCAGAGATGGTGCTCCACCTGCCAGACTCACTTCACCAGCAACGTCATGGACCATCGCAGAACCAGAGAGCACAAGGTGAACCAGCAGACCTCATGCACTCAGCTGTTTTAGTTGATTATAGATTTATTAATGTTTCGAATTGAACTTTTATATTTTGTTTAATTTTAGTTTAATATTTAGTACTTTCGTTATGTGCTTTTTGTCATTTTATTACTTGTTTTTTTTTTATATTTATTTATTTATTTTTAGTTTTGGTTTTTATTTATTTCCAGTTAATAATTTTAGTGTTTAAACTTAAACGTATTTCAGTTTATTGCCAAGGCAACATTTCTAATTTTCTCTTAGCTTTAGGTTTTTCAGCTAATATTTATATTTTAGTTTATTTTTATATTTTTAGTTTTCATGTTATTTTTTTGTCATTTCATTATGTGCTTTTGTTATTATTTTTTTATACTATTTAGGTTTAATTTATTTCAGTTAAGCTTTAGTTTTTATTTATTTCCAATTAATAATTTTAGTGCTTAATTTAGTTTAGGTTTTTCAACTAATATTTTATTTTATTATTTTATTTTATATTTTAGTTTCATGTTATTTTTTAGTTTAATTTTTAGTCAATTTGTTATGTGCTTTTGCCATTTTATTACTTTTTTTAAAAAAATATATTTTTAAATATTGCTATTTAGGTTTAATTTATTTTTTATTTCAGTATAGTTTTCATTTTTTTATTTCCAATTAATAATTTAGTGCTTAAACTCAAACGTATTTCAGTTTATTGCTAAGGCAACATTTCTAATTTTGTTTATTTTAAAATTTTCAACTAATATTTGTTACATTTTATTTATATATTTTTAGTTTTCAACTAATATTTGTTTTATTTTTTGTATTTTTAGTTTAATTTTTAATCATTTCATTATGTCCTTTTATCATTTATTAGTTTTTCTTCCTTTAAATATTGCTATTTAGGTTTAATTTATTTTTATTTCAGTTTAGTTTTAGTTTATTTATTTAGTTAATATTTTAGCTCTTCGTTTATTGCCAAGGCAACATTCTAATTTTTATTTAGTTATATTTATATTTTATTTGAGCTTCATTTCCGTTAACAGAAATGTTTTTAATAGTTTTAGGCCTGGTTTCACAGACAGGTCTTAGATTAAGCCGGGATTAGGATTACATACATTTAAGTATCTTTTATAAACATGCCTTAGAAAAAACATTACTAGTGTGCATCTTGAGAAAATACAATGGCACTGATATATTTTGAGATATGCTTTCAGTCAAAACAGCTCAAACATGCATTATAGTCTGGGACTAGGCTTAAGTCTTGTCTGTGAAACCAGGGATTCGTTTTTGTCAACAATAACATCCTTCATGCAGTCACTCGACTAGTGACCATTTCTGTTGGCATGCTTAAAAACTCCTCATTTAGCCATAACCTGATGTAAATAAATCCTCCTTTGTGTGTGTGTGTGTGTGTGTGTGTGTGCGTGTGTGCAGCGCTGCAGTCACTCGTCCAGCACCAGCTGTACCGTCTGTAAGCTGCACTTCAGGACGGCCAGAGAGTTTGTGGAGCACATGCAGTCGACGGAGCACAAGCAGCGGGTCGAGCAGGTGATGATCAGATACGCTTCTAATGAGGCTTATTTGTATCAGTACGGTGAAGCAAAACTGAACTTTCACTCTTCAAAAGTGTTGGGGAGGAATGTAAATAATAGAAATGACCAGACTGTAAATACGAGATGTGGAATTGGTCACAAAAGAATTTTAAATTTTACTACTCTTGTGTTGTCATGAACATGATGAGACTAACTCTGTTGAACCTGTTGAACATTTCTTTATTCTGCAGGTGTGGAAGGAGTCTGGTAAAGGCGGCGCGGATCAGCTGAACGCTGCCATGTTATTGGGTGAAGAGGACGGTGATTGCAGTGATGACGAGAGGGAGGAAGAGGAAAACGGGAAGGTAAGCTACTACTCATAAGCTATGTTTGAGGTCGATGGATGATGGGTAAACGTAATCTGCCTGTGTTACTTACAACAAGGACCAGCAACATCAACACTTCCTGTGGAGTTTTTTTCTGTGATCAGCTGACTAATTAAACGTGACATGTGTCTTTCAGGAGGGTCTGGCTGCGCAGATGGAGGTCACACTAGAAGATCTGACTGAAGACGAGGAGTTTGACTCAGACACAGTGTATGGTGGGTAATAATTAGCCACTGAAATATAAAATGTTACACAATATACAAACACGATACAGTGTTCTTAAAGGGGTCATGACATGAGAAATCAAATTTCCCTTGATCGTTTGACATATAAGAGGTCAACATCCTGCAAGTTTTAAATTCCTCATTATAAACAAAGCATTTCTTTAATCAAGCTCCAAAACTGGCTCATTTGGATATAGCGGGATCTGTGATGTCACACGGGCAAATACATTTGCATATGCCCGCCTCCAGTTAAGACATCGACCAATAGTTACATTATCACACAATAGGCCCCGCCTACTGATGTTCAGTCACTTGACGGCTGATATTTGCCTCCACTGATTATAATGTCTTCAGTTCGCTTTTGACGCGACGCTCACATCACTTTATTTGTTAGTTGTTTACTTGCCAAACTGGCATTAAACAAAAATATCTGAAATTACAGGCAACAACTGCATTTTAATCATGATCCAATATAAATATATTTATTTATATATACATACACATGTGACACTGAAGACTGGAGTTTGTAATGTCAGTGTTTGAAAGGATCAAATTGCCTCCTCCTTTCAGTGTTGTCTTTTTATTCAGAACTCTAATGTTGACGACATCTTTAATTCTAATATGTGGCATTATAAATATCATGTTGTGTCCCAGGCTCTAGTTTTGTGGTGCCTGTCGCTGGGTTTCTCTGTCGACTCTGCAATCAGTTCTATCACTTTGAGTCCTCGGCTCGACACACGCACTGCAAGACGCTCAAACACTTCGAGAATCTGAAGGTATGATTTGTGAATAGTGTTTCATGTTGATAATAATAATACTTTATTCTGTTATATCATTTATTTTAACCCTTGTGCGGTCTTTGTTTGGGAAGTCACACTCAGGGTCTTTGGGGTTTCCACAGACACCAGGCAACAAAATGTAATTTTGTAACAAAATAATTTTGTTTTTTTTAAACAAATGTAATTTTACTCTGTTTATTAATGTTTTTACTCCACATGTGTGCAGTTTTTGGAGGATTTATCATATCTTTTGAATTTTTATAAATAAATTAAAAAAATATTTTTAAATAGGTTTTTATACAAAAATAGCTTTTTATGTAAAATTCACTTTATAAAAGACCCACATTTCTAACTTTCATTCATGGATAATTTGAATGGTTTAGTGTGAGATTTTGTCCATCTTTTGGAAAATGCAGTTTTAAAAGTAAAAAATGATCACTTTATCCAGTAGATGGCAGCAGAGCTCCACTATTTGCTATTTGACTGACTGAAAAACATCTTTACACAAGTATTTTCCAGTTGGATTCTTATCTAAATATTATGAAATCACAATTATAACAATAAAAATGACTTTTTGTCAAAGTTTAGTGTTTTTTGTAATGAAAAAAAAAACAGTTTTTCAATATTGTTACATTATTATGAGACCCCGCTTAGAAAATGGACAAAATTCATCCTCAAAATCAACATTTTTGTTAAAAAAAATGCTAAACTTTGACAAAAAGTAGCTTTTATTGTCATAATTGTGATTTCATAATATTTCGATATAAATCCAACTGAAAATACTTGTGAAAAGATGTCTTTCAGTCAGTCAAATAGCAAATCTGCTGCCATCTACTGGATAAAGTGATCATTTTTTACTTTTAAAACTGCATTTTTCAAAAGATGGGCAAAAATCTCACACTAAACCATGTCAAATTATCCATGTTATCCCCATGAATGAAAGTTAGAAATGGGGTCTTTTATAAAGTGAATTTTACATAAAAGCTGTTTTGTATAAAAACCTATTTAAAAAAATATGTATTTATTTATTTATATAAATTTAAAAGATATGATAAATCCTCCAAAAACTGCACAAATATGAAGTAAAAACATTAATAAACAGAGTAAAATTACATTTGTTTTTTAAAAAACAATTATTTTGTTAAAAAATTACATTTTGTTGCCTGGGGTCTGTGGTCTTTGGGGTGACTTTTTTTTCTACACTAACATAAAAACAAGATATCACTCCAATTTTTTTTTATTTGTAGATCTTTAAAGTGTTAACCACTGTACAACATTTCATGTCATTTGGACAAAGAGAACATTTTTTTTTTTTTTTTTAGCAAATGTTGTTTGGGGTCTAAAAAGACCCTATAGGGGTTAAAGTGCTTTAGAAACGCATCAGTATTTTTGTTAGTCATGTTACATTTGCAGCTGTTGTTTATAATGTTTATTTGTCGTCGTTCAGCGTTACAAAGCCTTAAGGAAGCATGAAGACTCTGGTTCAACCTCAGGAGATCCAGCAGACCACATCAGTCCAGATGAAACCTCCGAGGGAGGATCTCCGTTTACCTCATCCGCGTCTCTCACCCCCAAACCAGCCCTCCAGACCTCACCGTCCAGCAGCAGTACCTCACTTCCCACCATCAGCATCAGCAGACTGAGCAGCAGCTCCATCGTCCAGAACACACCAGCAGCAGCGGACAGGACGACGACCTCGGGAGTGTGACGCTCCCACAGGAAGAGGCCGTCGCGGGAGAGCCGGAGGAAGAGGACGCTCCCGAGGGGAAGGGCGTCCGGGGCCGAGGCAGGACTCCTGCTAAGAGACGAGGAAGAGGAGGAAGACGACGCTGAGGGCTGATGTCTATCCTGAGAGACCCAGAACTTTATCAGGCCCAGAGGACCGTAGTGAAACCACCCCGCCGTAGACAGTATGTGTCTTTCCTGCAGTTCAGAAGGGTTTGTGCCACAATTACAAGCCTCTAACCCTGTTTGTACAGTAGCTGTTTTCATTGAGCACAAGAACCTCAAGACGCCATTACTGAACGATTCGTGCTTCGGCTGAAGGGTGAATCTCACCATCCCATGATCATGTCCAGGTCATATCTCTGACCAAAACAAATATACACACACTACCAGTCAAAATTACTATTTTTCATGTTTTTGAACAAAGTCTCTTCTGCTCATCAAGGCTGCATTTATTTCATAATAAATACAATTATATTGTGAAATATTATTAGAATTTAAAATTATGGTTTTCTATTTTAATATACTTAAAAATATAATTTATTTCTGAATTTTCAGCATCATTACTCCAGTCTTCAGTGTCACATGATCCTTCAGAAATCATTTATTGTCAATGTTGGAAACAGTTGTGCTGCTTAATATTATTTTATAACCTGTGATACTTTTTCAGGATTCTTTGATGAATAAAAAGTTAAAAAATATCAGCATTTATTTAAAATAGAATCTTTTGTAACAATATACACTACTGTTCAAAAGTTTGGGGTCAGTCATTTTTTTCTTTCCTTTTTTGAAAGAAATTAATACTTTTATTCAGCACGGATGTATTAAATTGATAAAAAATGATAGTAAAGATTTATATGTTATATTTTGAATAAATGCTGTTCTTTTAAGCTTTTATTCATCAATAAATCCTGAAAAAAAGTATACAGGTTATAAAATAATATTAAGCAGCACAACTGTTTCCAACATTGATAATAAATCATCATATTAGAATGATTTCTGAAGGATCATGTGACACTGAAGACTGGAGTAATGATGCTGAAAATTCAGCTTTGATCACAGAAATAAATTATACTTTAAAGTATATTAAAATAGAAAACCATAATTTTAAATTGTAATAATATTTCAAATATTATTGTTTTTTCTGTATTTATTATTAAATAAATGTAGCCTTAATGAGCGTAAGAGACTTCGTTCAAAAACATTAAAAATAGTAATGTGTCCAAACTTCTGACTGATAGGTGTGTATATATATATATATATATATTATATATATTATATATATATATATATATATACAGTACAGTCCAAAGTTGGAACCAAGATTTTTAATGTTTTTAAAAGAAGTTTCGTCTGCTCACCAAGGCTACATTTATTTAATTAAAAATACAGTAAAAAACAGTAATTGTGAAATATTATTACAATTTAAAAAACTGTTTTCTATTTGAATATATTTCACAAAGTAATTTATTCCTGTGAGCAAAGCTGAATTTCAGCATCATTACTCCAGTCTTCAGTGTCACATGATCCTTCAGAAATCATTCTAATATGATGATCTGCTGCTCAAGAAACATTTAATGTGTACAATTGTACAAAATTTTGTGTACAATATTTTTTTTCAGGATTATTGATGAATAGAAAGTTCAAAAGAACAGTGTTATCTGAAATCTAATCTTTTGTAACATTATAAATGTCTTTACTGCCACTTTTGATTGATTTAATGCATCCTTGCTGATAAAGTATTCATTTCTTTAATTCTTTTCAAAAAAATAAAAATAAAAATTCTTACTGACCCCAAACTTTTGAACGGTAGTGTATAATGCTACAGAAGCTTTGTTTCAGATAAATGCTGTTTTTTGAACTTTCTATTCATCAAGGAATCCTGAAAAAAAAAGTACACAACTGTTTTCAACATTGAAATAATCATAAATGTTTTTGAGCAGCAAATCATATTAGAATGATTCTGAAGGATCATGTGACACTGAAGACTGGAGTAACGATGCTGAAAATTCAGCTTTGCATCACAGGAATAAATTACTTTGTCAAATTAAATAGTACACAGTTTTTTAAATTGTAATAATATTCACAATATTACTGTTTTTTACTGTATTTTTAATTAAATAAATGTAGCCTTGGTGAGGCAGACGAAACTTCTTTTAAAAACATTAAAATCTTAGTGGTTCCAAACTTTTGGACTGTACTGTGTGTATATATATGTGTCAACATTTGAAGTGGATCAAAAAAGTTCATCAAAGTTGTCCTAAAACCTTCTTCTTTTTGATCCACTCCAAATGTTGACTATCTCACACACACACACACCTTTTTAGGACCATTAGGATTGAATTATCTTCTAGTTTTCATGATAATTGCACACACACCCTCACCAATTCTCAATACTTTAATGTGAAATGTTAATCTCATTACCATAATGCAAAAATGTCATTATTGCAAAACTTGTTTTACTGAATTGAATGTATGCCGATTTCATTTTAATATTAAAAAAGTAATAATGTCATCCAGACAGATTGAATTAACTGCAGTAAATGAAACTGCTGCATCATGCAAGCAGCGTCACAATGCAAAACATCTTAATAGTTCTTCATGCGCAGTACGGTTTGTTTTGGCTCATGATCTGAACATGAGATTCACCCTCGCTGATGGAGCGGCACGTCTGCGTTGACGTAGAATGTAGCAGCACTGAAACGTGAAAACCATGATTGTAGTTCTGAAATCAGTGTCACACGAGGCTGTAAAAGAAGGGAGACGAACCTTATTTAAGGAGGTCACACACGTGTAACACACTAGTTCTAGAGCCGGATGAATTTATGACAGTTATTTTCTTATAAACATCTTCAAATGGAGTTCTGCCTTAAGTGCAAACGCTCGGATGGAGCCGTGTTTAAAAAGCATCGCAAAACCAGCGATGATCGTGTTTTCAGCTGCTAGACTTAAATGTGCTGCGCTGTGATTGGCTCACACTTTCAGATAGCATCTCATATCGAATGCTAAACATTTCTGGTCGACGGTGTACGGGTAAAACCGTGAGTTGCGTGATTCCACCAGTTGTGTTTAGCTTGATTACTTGACTTGTTTTAGGGTTATTAAGCGCACACATGACCTGGACGTTATCTTACAGTGCAGAAATCTCCAAGAAACTGAGTTTATAGAAGACTTGTGATATATTCTCAGTAAATGTGGGTTTGTGCAGATCTAAATATTCTGTTCCCAAGCTTGTGGAGCATCCAAAATGTTATTTTTGCACCGACTTTACCTGGTCTAGTTTTCGCTCTGACTTGCATCGGTTCATTTGTACCGTCAGTGAAAACTGATGCTGATTATATTCTGGTCAATCTCACAAAGAACAAAAAATAAGCCCTTTAGGATGTTTCTGTTGTGACATTATTTTCATGACAATTTGGCACATTATGAAAAAAAACATTCTCATCGCTTCAATGTGAAAAAATTAAAAATAATAATATATTGCAACTGTAATGAGAATTAATAGAAACAGTATATTTTTTTGCATCACCATATTAAAATGTGCATAATTGGCATGAAAGTCACAATGCAAAAAGTCTTCATGGGACCTAAATATTCTTTATTTTTCTGTATAACTTTATTTCTTCTTTTTATTTAGGAGTGAAATCTGACCTGGACTCGTTTTCATCTGTAGTATTAACTCTGTTCGCTTCATCTGCTGTTTGTGTCCCTGATAGAAACCGTCACCTGTTACTTTGTCACTAAACGGAGCAGTTTTATGAGGATTGGCATTTTTGATTTCGATATGCATCATCTCGTCATACACTGGAAACTGTGCTGATGCAGAAGCATCTCCGTCTCTAATCATGAGCTTTTATCTGACGACAAAACACTAGCAAATGCATCTGTTCACATTCATGATCATGTTGCATTTCCATCCAAAATCAAAGAGAAATCGAAAGTTTTTTTGCATGGTCATATTATTTTTCAGCCAATACTCTCTATACAGAACAACATCCGGGCATTTTACTTGTTTTGTCATTTTATTTTCATTTCTGTAATGCAGTATTTTTACCCTCAGGCTTCACATGCAAATATAATTGATTTATATCCATTGGTTTTGGGACGAAATGTGACCAGATCCATTCAGAAATCCATGCATCATGTTTTCAACACCATTTTTCATACTGAATTCAGATCAGGCTGAAATGTTATTGATTGTATGATTACTGACAATGATTTGAGGTGTACTTTTGATTTTGTGTGTCTTACAGAAGGGAACTGCTCAGATGTTTCACTTTATGTTTAAAATCATGACAAAAAGCCCTAGTCAGGTTGGCAAGAACTGATTTAATGCGGCTTCATCTTCAGTAGTAATTCAGAGAGAATATGGTCAGTCGGGTTGTTTCATCTGCAGCAGCTTATAAACCGCATGTTGCTGATGAAAAAGCACAAATGTACCGAGAGTTTTCCCATCATGGAATAATGATTTGTCACATGATTTGAGCTCTGAAAGAGGAAGGTCAGCGGGACGCTTTGTTTAAAGGCAAGCTAAACACAAACTGTGTTTCATATTCTGACAAACTGAACACAACAAAAGTGTTTTATAGCAGCTGGAAGTTCATGTTTTTCCAATGTTTGTTTTGTGCATTTGGCTCATTTTAATTTCTATTAAAATATTTGTTGATTACAAGGGCGACTGGGTTATGTTTTCACCACAGAATAGGAAATAAAAAGGTAATTTTGACTTTGCAATTCTGAGTTTATAACTTTTTGTTCTCAGAATTGTGAGGGGAAAAAGTCAAGTACTTCTATATCAATTTGTTTACATCCTTGATAACTATTTATTAAAAATAAATACATTTCTCATTCACATTGCATATCATATGAAAGCAATAAGGCACTCGAGGCGGTGCATTACAGTGATTTTACCACATTTTAAAGGGGTCCTTGATTATGATTTGACTTTTGTAACTTTAGTTAGTGTGTAATGTTGCTGT
Organism: Culter alburnus; assembly: GCA_028476615.1. Lineage (NCBI taxonomy): Eukaryota > Metazoa > Chordata > Actinopteri > Cypriniformes > Xenocyprididae > Culter > Culter alburnus. The sequence goes on along the minus strand of JAOTNS010001633.1, from coordinate 329,509 downwards.
TTGATCATAAACAACATCTGCAAAGTTACAACACTCAAAGTTCAATGCAAAGAGAGATTTTCTTTTACAGAAACAAGCTTCTTCCTGGGTTTGTGACATCACTAACCCTAAAATGCACATAAACTCCGCCCCCGAGAACATGCAACAAAGGGGGCGGGGCCATGTTGGGCTGCTTTAGAGAAGAGGAAGAGTTGTTGTAGTCGAGTGTTGTTACATAATCACTATCTCATGTGCATTATTGCTTTCATTTAATACAGTACAGTTTAGACAAAACCAACACAAAGACATTTACACACATATATTCTACCCTACTGGTCCACTGAGACGATAACGCAGGTATTTTACATCTGAATGCATGAATAAAACAGGAAAGAGTCTGAGGATGGACGTCAGTGTCTAGTCTTCGGTCTGCGTGTCTCTGGACGCTGGATCTTCTGCTGGAGGAGGAGGAGGAGGAGGAGGTTCTTCATCATTCAGCTGTTGTCTGAACTCTCGTCGGGCTTGTTTGTTGGACTCCAGCAGCTCGTGCAGTTTTCCGTTCAGAGCATCATTTCTGTCCTCGATGTCGTCCAGACACGAGTTGATCTGGTCCAGCATGGAGTCGATCGCTGCATATTCTGATCAGAGACCAATCAACACACTTATACTTACATATAAGCCGATAAATGCATACTTTTGTCACCAAACAGGCTGATATCTAGCAAAAGGACAATCAAACATTTTATATTTATACTTATATTTACTTAAGTTGTTCAAATATTATAACATTTTCCATGTTTTATAGCGGTTGCACCGAATGACCTGATGTTTCGGGACATGCGTATGAATAAGTGAAAACATGAATTTTTCAAATAGTTAAGAGAGAGTTCATGACCATGTGGTCCTTTGCAGGCGTCTGAATGATGTCACATGATACTGACCACATGACTTGATCCAAAATGGTCCCTTTATATTGGTTACTCCGAATGACATCAATGAAATTAATTTTTCCGGACATTCTTTCTCATAACAAAGCATGACTTATGTTGATATATGATGTTATAAAATCATGCCAGAATAAATAATATATACATTTATTACATTTTACGATATTTTAATCACAAATGAACGGTTGGACAGTTAAACCAAATGACCTTTTGACACTTTAAAATCTTTAAAATACCTTTATATGTAGCAAAATATAATTAAAACCTTTAAAATTCAATAAAACTACCTTTCATACTTTGGACGTCATAACTTTGTTTTATTATTATTATTATTATTAAAGCCTTTAGACAAAAAAATTACCCATCACGTCATTGACCCATATATATAAATATATATCCAACGAATAATAAAAATGTAATTTAAAAAAAAAAAAACAGTAGTTTTATTGTTAGTAGTAACTAATAAAATGATCAAAAGTAAAACATATTACAGAATGAGATGATTATTATTATTATTATACCTTCTTCACTGAATTCATCTTCATCCTCGATTATTCCATCATCAACTGAAATATTGGGATCTCCGTTTGGTCCAGACATATTTAACTTAAAATAGTACAATGCAACTCATATAATACTGTCAATAAAAATGTATATATTTACAGAGTAAAAGACCGAACGAAGATTAACAGCTCAGTGTCAGCTGACTGTCACGAGCGGTCTAACAGCGCCTCATCAGAATTATAAATCATCTGCTGTTTCAGCTCGAAATATTTCATTATTCAAAATATCTATGAGGTAAGATGCAATATAGCAATTTTATGATGACTTTAAGATCTCTCATGCTTTCGCAGCTTTAAAAAGTTTTATTTCTGGCATTGCGATAGACAGCCTTCGGTCTAGCGTCAGCGTCGTGTCTATATGACGTCATATTGTAGTTTTTGAAACGTCGCGCTGCGCAACGTGCAGCAAAACAAGCGTTTATCCATTTAGTTTAGTGTGTTTTTACAGCGGTTTTGTGTTATTTACTTCAGTATCAGGTTTTGCCCTCATATAGATTTAGTTTGTTTATGTTTTGTTTATGCTGTCGACATGGAGGATTTACCAGAGGATTTGAGAGCATTTCTACAGAAGCATCCTTGTTTTCAACTCACAGACTCTAAGAAGGTCAATAACGCAGAATTATGACACATTTCAGCTGTTAAAATAGAGATAAAGTCGTGAATGAATGTCGTTTAGACACTTTGAATGTCTCTGTTTATTCAGTGAATATTATGTTTGTGTTTTCTCAGATCAAGTGTACACTGAACGAGCACGAGTTTCCCTGCAGCCTCGATGAACTGCAGCACTTCACTTCAGGAAAGAAATACAAGAAACTGAGCGCTGAGGCGGAGTTTGACTACAAGCAGTATGAGCCCCATGTAGTCAACAGCACTAAACAGCCGTAAGTACACTAGAGTACAGTACACTTTAGTTCTCAGTATACTACATTTGAATTTAAAGGGTTAGTTCACCTAAAAATGAAAATTCTGTCATTAATTACTCACCCTCATGTCGTTCCACACCCGTAAGACCTTCGTTAATCTTCAGAACACAAATTAAGATATTTTTGATGAAATCCGATGGCTCAGTGAGGCCTGAGCAATGACATTTCCTCTCTCGAGATCCATTAATGTACTAAAAACATATTTAAATCAGTTCATGTGAGTACAGTGGTTCAATATTAATATTATAAAGCGACGAGAATATTTTTTGTGCACCAAAAAAACAAAATAACGACTTATTTAGTGATGGCCGATTTCAAAACACTGCTTCAGGAAGCTTCAGAGCGTTATGAATCTTTTGTGTCGAATCATGATTCGGATCGAGTGTCAAACCGCCAAACTGCTGAAATCATGTTACTTTTGCGCTCCGAACCACTGATTCGACACGCTGATTCATAACGCTCCGAAGCTTCATGAAGCAGTGTTTTGAAATCGGCCATCACTAAATAAGTCGTTATTTTGTTTTTTTGACGCCAAAAAATTCTCGTGGCTTTATAATATTAATATTGAACCACTGTACTCACATGAACTGATTTAAATATGTTTTTAGTACATTAATGGGTCTTGAGAGAGGAAATGTCATTGCTGGCTATGCAGGCCATCGGATTTCAATAAAAATATATCAATTTGCATTCCGAAGATGAACGAAGGTCTTACGGGTGTGGAACGGCATGAGGGTGAGTAATAAATGACAGAATTTTCATTATTAGGTGAACTAACTCTTTAAATTTACTTCACAACCATTAAAAAAGTATGTTTTTATATATAAGCTGCGTCTCATTTCGGAGGCTGAATCCTCCGGAGGTCGCATTTGAAGGCTGCATACGTCATCAAAGATGTCTAATTTAAGAAAAGTAACCATGATAACATTGACTGCTGTTCTTCGTGAGGTGTAAAATACTGTAATTTCTTTCTTACTTTGCAATCTAACGGTTATTTTTCTCAAATGAGACCGCCTTGATGACATATGCAGCCTTCAAATGCGACCTCCGGAGGACGCAGCCTTCGAAATGAGATGCAGCTATAGTATGAATAAAATCCGGAGGTACTACATCCGCCATGTTGTTACCATCACATGACCTGCCAGCATCAGTTACATCCCTTCAACTCCATTCACAAATCCTCTCCCATGGCCTCATGGGATAGTAAAGTGTTCATGCGCACTTCAGAATCTCGCCGAATATAGTAAATCATCTGGGTACTTTTCGCCTATTGTTTTTTTGAATACTATGATTTCGTACATACTACTTTGTTCGCATACTATATAGTAGAGAAGTATTCAACTTCGGATGCAGCGTTAAAGATACAATATGTAAAAATTTTTTGTTCAAAATTGACAATTTAAATAATGAGTCAGTACATTGTTAATACTTACTCAAAACTGTTGTTGATTCACTATGGCAAGCCTGTTATATTTTAGAACTTTCAGGATTTTTTTCGCGGGAAATTGCGTACATGCGTCACTCACGCGTGTCTCGTCATAACCGAAAATAGTGAAAAGTTGCTCCGGTGTCGTGAGAAATCGAGTCCCCCCTTGGAATCGGGTCTCATTTAGGACCCAGGTGGTAATGCCTGATCAAAAGTTGTTGTCGCGATGACTAATAATAACCTATTTCACTATTGTATGATGTTTATCACATTAAGTGCACAAGCAACATGCTTGAAATATAAAACAAATGCCTATGTATTGCATAATAAAACAAACTAGAAACGGATATTGGAGGCAAAAAACATGCCTAATATAATATAAGCTAAGCTAGCAAGCTAATCGGGTAGATGTATGCTATGCTAGTACATAAGCTAACTAAAAAACAGTAAGAATGAGAAATGCTTGATTTCACTACCTATAGCTTCAGTTATACACTAGTATATGATCCATGTCATTAATGGTCATTATAACGCATTTTAAACAATTTAAATGTGATTTTGCGGGAATTATAATCGGGCGTTTAAAAATACTACCCATTAAAAGTCTGTTGAACTAATAGGATCACTCTGGGTCCTAAAGGAGACATGATATTCCTGGCAGGACTCGACTTCTCGCCTGTGTCTGGTGTGTAATGACAGAGCTCGTAATAAAACATGAATCAACATGAGCTCGGCTTTTCAGAGATGGAGAGAACTGAGGGATTTGAAATGTTGTGAAAGCGACGCTCATGAATATTGTCGTTCTGTTTTCCTCAGTAATCATCTCTTCTGCAAACTCACGTTACGTCACATCAACCGTGTGCCGCAGCACGTTCTACGCCACGTCAACGGCAAACGCTACAGGAAGGCTCTAGAGCAGTGTAAGTACAACCTGCACCGTGTTGTTTTCCTGATTAAAGCTGTTCATGACATTAACGTGCAGCACTTTGTCGCTGTGTCAGATGAGGAGTGTGTTCATCAGGGGGTGGAGTTTGTCCCGGTCCAACTCCGACGGAAACGGAGAGTCAAAGAGCACGACGAGGCCGCAGGAAGTGAGCGACAGCCCAAGAGGAAAGACGACAGCGGCATCTGTGCTCTGAGCTCGAGCGGCGCCGAGGACAGCGACTCCGACGACAGCATGTCCGACCTTTATCCACGTCAGTACCACGCTTTTCTCACGCGAGTCAACAGACCGGTGTTAATTTAACTTTTTTTATTACTCATAAAGTTTTGATTTAGAATAGCATGCACCGATGAATTGTGCTTATTTGCTATTACAGTTTTTATTAATATTTTGAATGAGCTTTTATTTTTTTAAATTTTTTCATTTTAATTTGTTTCATTTTTAGTAATTGAATGTGGTTTTGTTAATTATTAGGTTTTTTTTAAATATTTAAATACAATTAAAAAAAACTTACAAAATATTTAAACTAATATTGTAGTTTTTATTAAAAATTATATTTTGAATAGGCTTTTACTTTTATATTTTCAGTTTTTTGTTTTTATTTTAATTTTATTTTAATTTTTAGAAATTGAATGTGCTTTTGTTAATTATTAGGCTTTTTAAAAATATTTAAATAAAAATATTTTTAAAAAACTATTTAAATATTTGGAGACTAAAACTAATATTTTATTTTTTTTTTAAGTTTTGGTATTTTGAATAGGCTTTTATTTTAATTTTTTGAGTTTTCATTTTCATTTTCATTTTTAGTAATTTCATGTGCTTTTGTTAACTATTACTTTTTTTCCAAAACATTTTTTTTTTCAAAACTAATGAAATATTTTTAAAAACTAATGAAATATTTAAAAAACTAAAGCTAATATTTTAGTTTTTATTAAAGTTTTCATTTTAATATTAGTTAAATTTTTAATGTTAGTAATTTTATGTGCTTTTGTGTATTAGTTTTTGTTTTTAATATTAAACTAATGAAATATTAAAATTTTATTTTAGTTTTATAGTTTTATTAATATCTTGAATTGGCTTTTATTTGTTTTCATTTTAGTTGTTTTTTTGTAATTTTATGTGCTTTTGTTAATTATTATTTTTTGTATTATTTAAAAATATATTTAAAAATCTAAAAACTAATAATATTAAAAAAAATATATATTAGTTATTTATATTTTAAAGGTTTTATGGTTTTATTGATATCTTTTAAGCTTTTGTTTTTATATTTTTAGCTTTCATGTTAATTTTAGTTTCATTTTTATTAATTTCATTATGTGTTTGTTACTTTTTTTTTTTATTTTTTTATTATAAAAATATATATATATAATAAATATATATAATATATAATAATATATATATATAGTATATTAGTTAAGGTTCATTTATTTTTATTTCAGTTTAAAGTTTTTATTTATTTCCAGAATTCCATTTAATAATTTTAGTGCTTCAACTTTCCTAATTTTTTATTTCATTTCAGCTTTATTTCAGTTGTTAATGTTAAGTGTGTGTCGTGTTCTCTGCAGCGTCGATGTTCACACAGAAGACGGAGGAAGAGCAGAACTTGAAAGACGGGGAGGAAGATGATTTTGAGACTGATGATGATGATGGTGAAGTATCTGAAATGGAAGTAGAAAACCAGACACAGAAACGCAAAAAGGTCAGTGTCACTGATTTGATTGACATGCATGTGCATTATATGAAGTATATGATGTTAACACTGTTATGAAGGTTTGACACATATATCTCTACATGTGTGGCACCTTGTGAATTCACTGTATGCAAATTAAATATTAGTTCACCCAAAAATTAAAGTTCTGTCATTAATTCATCAATAATTCAATCATTCTGAAGATGAATGAAGGTCTTACAGGTGAGTAAATGATGACAGAATGTTAATTTTTGGGTGAATGAAGCCTTTAACTGCACGAGGTGTGAACCGGCGTGACGTCAGGTTTTTCTAGACTTTAATGTGTGTCTTTCCTGTTGTTTTTTCAGGTTAATTCTTCTGGCTTCACAAAGAAATTTAAGAAGAACAGAAAGAAGAAGGGTTTCAAAAATGTTGGCAAAGTAAATGGGAAATAATAAAGTTTGTAACTCCATTGAAATGGTGCTTTTTTTTCTGTCAGTGTTTCTGGAGATGGAGCTGAATGAAGGCATTTTGTTCAGTTTGACAGCAGAGTTATATTAATATCTTTGAGATGCTTTTATAGTTATTATTCACTTTTTATTAATTATCACTGCACAGACTCCGCCTCTAAATGATGCTGTAGATTATGATGTACACTAGATCAGCTCTCTGTAGTTTGTTCTTGAGTCTTTTCTGTCAGATTGTTCATTCGATCATCTGCTAAATGCCAAAAACACTTTTACTGTTCAAATACAAATTTGTAAAAGTATTATTATTGTCCAAAAATAAAGGTTTTGATGATTAAATTGTCAATTTACTCCAGTAGTGACTATAGAGATATTACTTATGATTTGTTGACATTATTATATGAAACTAATTGATAAAGTTATGGATTTTGCATGATCTTGACTAGTTAAATGATGATTTTTGTAGTCTGAATGGGTTGATTTAGGCACACACACACACACACACACACACACACAGGTTGTTATTGTGAATCCTCAGATTCTTCATCAGAGCTGTAATGATCGTCAGTGGCTGCTGTATGTTTGATATTGTTGATCACGTGTGTAATATTACAGACACGTGCTCATGAAGCAGATGCAGCTGTTATAATTATGCCTTTTATTGTTTGATTTATATGAGGGAGCATAGATAATATTAAAGAGTGTGTGTGTGTGTGTGTGTGTTTTACAGCTCAGTCTGATGAGGGGCAATCTACATGATTTTGTCTTGTGATTCTGTGTTTTCCTCACAGTAATAATTAAAATAATTATTATCATCATTTTTATATTATAATAAATTTTCATACTAATAATAATATTAATAAAACTATAATTTATAATTTATATTGTTAATTAAGTTATATTATTAAATATAATTAATAGTGATAATAATATTAACAATAATTGTTTAATAATACTAATTAGAATAATTATTGTCATTATTACTTTATTTTCTTAGAATAAAATTTATTTAATACTACTAACAATGTTACTAATTATTTTTATCTTTATTATTATTCATAACTTATTTTATAATACATGTAATTTATTAATACTACTAATATTAACATTGATATTAGTATCTATCATTTATATTATAAAAAATTTATTATAATTAAGTTAAAGTAATAAATATAGTTTAATACTGATAATTATACAAAAAAATTATTATATAAATGTAATTTATTTAATACTACTAATATTAACAATGTTATTATAATTTTATATATGACTAAAATGAAATTTATTAATACTAATAAATATATTATAAATATTAATACTATAAATTAATAATTTATACTTATTTGTAGTATTATTTATAGTTTTTATATATTATAATACATATAATTTATTGAATACTACAAATATTAACAATATTAATCATCATATTTATATGATAATAAAATTACAATATTATAATTTATAATTGTATTATTAATTATTAAACTATTATTAAATATAGTTTATTTAATACTGATAATAATATTAATATAATAATAATAATTATTATAATTGTTATTACTTGTATTTATATTATTGAATCAATATAATTTATTTAATACTAGGCCTACTACTGATAGTAATACATTAATAATTATTATTTTTTATAATAATTATGTATTTATTTATAATATTTTTCATAATAATTTAATTATTCTTTTTTATTATTATATTTACAATAATAATAATAACGAATATAATTTATCTATAGTATGCACCTTTTTTACTGAAATATACTAAAAACTAAAATACATTGTTGAAAAAGTCTTTTATCGAACTCTTTTGCCGTGCGCGCGCGCGTTTGAGTATACGTGGCTTGCGGGAGGCCAGTGTGCGCGCGCTCGACGATAGGGGATCTTTCGTAGCAAGCGCGCTGCATTGTGGGACGGCGGCGGAGGCCTAGACAGGCAGCAGCAGTTCAGAGTGTTTAATACACGTGTGTTTATATTTTTATTTTCATATCAGTTTAATCGCAGCGATCCGTGAGCGATGGGGCAGGAGGATCTGATGAGCGCGGCGGAGGACGTGGCGGATCAGGTGCGTCAATCAAATCTTCACCATCATCATCTTCATCATCTCTTATATTATTAGTGTGTATGCATGACATTTATGTTCTTATGCATGCGAAGTGTGTTTGTTAAAGCTGTCGGGGGGTGTTTCTGTGCTGTACTTTGGTTTTGTTACTCTATCAGGATTTTATTAGCAAATTTCATTATTGACGTTTGAAATAAAATGCATGTGAATGCATGGAGTAAAGAGGCAGATATCGGTTGCTAAATGATTTTAGAACATGCAAAACAAAATACACATTTAATGCAAGCTCGTTTAAGTCGAGCAGTCACAGCTGTTGAACTTTACTGTACTTTTACCTCATTGATTTCTGCACTGAAACAGCTCGAGGAGTGATTGCTCAAGCTCACAGGGTTAGATAACCTCCTCAAAGCTCATGCTTTCTTCTGAAATCATCAAACATGACACATATCAAGTGCTGTCAGGCATCCTCTGTAGTGCACTTGCTTTTGAAGTGTGCTTCACAGTGTGCTTCTGATGGTTTGTTTCGAGATGAAACCTAAATCTGGAGTCTAAATATGGAAAAGTGGAGTGAATCGCAGGAGTTTCGGGTTACTGTGAGCACTGGCTGGAGCAAAGTGCTGTAATGCAACAAAACCTTAAAGGAGTCCTTGATTATGATTTGACTTTTGTAACTTTAGTTAGTGTGTAATGTTGCTGTTTGATCATAAACAACATCTGCAAAGATGCGACGCTCAAAGTTCAATGCAAAGGGACATATTTTCTTTTACAGAAACGGCTGGTAGGGAATACAATGAGATTCTTCCCGGGTTGTGACATCACAAACCCTAAAATTTACATAAACCCCGCCCCCGAGAACACTCAACAAAGGGGGCGGGGCCATGTCGGGCTGCTTTAGAGAAGAGGAAGAGTTGTTGTAGTAGAGTGTTGTTGACATGCCGTCATTTTACGCCGGACTGCTTCACAAACGAGGGTCAATTCAACACAAAAGATGAACATGACGACACATGCTAGTGGATGAGTTGAATCAACTCCACAGCAACTACATCAATTTATCCACTAACCATTCAGAAACGTCTAAAAGTTGTAACTTCTTCCTGAGTCTCTCCATCAGTGTCGACTCCGGTTTGAACAATGTAAGGCTGAACACCGTCATCATTTTGGCTGCGTGAGATTCTCCAGCTTTGTTGTTTGAGCTGTTAAAGCTCCGCCCTCTTCTGGAAAGTGGAGCTCATTTGCATTTAAAGGGACACACACAAAAATGGTGTGTTTTTGCTCACACCCAAATAGGGGCAAATTTGACAAGCTATAATAAATGATTGTGGGGATAAACAGTTTAGGACCCTTGAGACCAGATATGTTGAATAAAGACCCGGAGTCAAAGTTTTAAAAAAATTAATAAATTGATGAGGGAACCCTGAATTTAGGTACCGGATGTCCTTTTGGGGTCATGACATGGCGTCTGCTGGTCTCAAGCACAGTGCCAGTTTATCCACCAGTACAAAAGACCTGCACTGAACACTTAGCGTACATACAGATACACAAGATTCGTCAAGGTTGAAGTTGATCTGAGTAGGAAACTTTCCCAAAACATACTGATAACATGTTCTTTTCTCTCAGTGAGAGGTGCAGACAATATCCAAACTTATTTTCTAGTGTTTGAAAAGGAAAGTGTTGAAGAAGTCATTCATAACAGAAAAATAAATGTTGATTAATAACTTAAAAGATATATATTGAAGCGGCAGTGGATTCCAGAATCCACTCCTTCAATGATCTGTGGGGTATTTTGAGCTGAAACTTCACAGACACATTCTGGAGACACCAGGGGCATATTCTTCGTACCTCGCTTAATACATCTGAGATGATTTGACAGATGCCAGATCTTCTAATCGTGATAACTGAACTCTGGCTAATTTGAAATAATCTGGCTAGTTCTTCAAACGAATTTGCAGATTGGATTAAAATATCTGGATTAAGTTGTCTAAATCACTGCGTGTTCTCGTGTTCCATGAAAAGGGCAGATGTATCGATACACGAAACCACGATCAGCAATGCAGCGATTGGCTGGAGTCAAGATGGCAACGTAATGACATCATAGAATGAGAAAAGACACCTGACGAAAAACTTGACGAATTTCTAGACATTTCTAAGGAAACAGCCAAGCGAATAAATGACAGAAGAAGGACATAAATGTTATAATAGATAAATGAAATGTGCACTATTTTTTTTACATGATTATTTAGGCTATATTCACAATTTCTAGTATTTGTACAGGCAATTTTTTATTTCATTGTTGTAATTAGCAACTAATTTACCTTTGAAGCATATTTGACAGCATTAATTAAAGTTTCTTAAGGGTCAAGATCAAGTTATCTGCATCTCCTGCGCTTCATCAAGCCACTCCCATAATATCTGTCGCGGTTCAAATGCACAAATGCATGTACGGCATAGACATCTGTACATCATGTGACTCCAATAAAAATTATTACGTAATTATTCCCTCACGAATGAATCTCTCAAAGAGTAAAACTGTCGGTGTCTATATTATGACACTACACGGCATTATAGTATTATTTGCGAATTATTTTTAAATCATATTGTCCCTGGTTTACATTAGGGTACTCCTGTGGGAAAGTAGCAGTGGCTGGGACAGACTTTAAGCATCACCTCCGCTTAAAAAGATGCAATCTAATCCTGTTTACATGAAATAAGCCTGCTCCCGAGCAGGTTTAAGCTTACGGACCTGTTGCTATGACAGCAAGTCCAGGATGAGCGTCGAAGAACCGAACAATCCAAGATCATGCCAAATCGCCATCAGTCAAATCCAGCTAAGTGAGTTAGCGACGTGCGAAGAATATGCCCCAGAGACTTATATTACATCTTGTGAGCGTTACAGGTCTCCTTGAACATAAAATATTTGATGCTTTAAGTTTGAGCACTGGCTGCATCTGAAATCGCACACTTCCCTACTACATAGTAGGTGAAAAACAGTGTGAGATTGACACTGACACCGGTAGGTCACATGACAGTGACGAGTATATTCAGTGCATTACTATTTGTTAGGTTGGAAATGGAATGCCGGGTGCATTGCATCATGGGATTCTGTGTGTAGTACTGCAGTAATAGTATGGTTTTGAGCTGTTCTGAACATAAGCGATGGGATGAATGTAACCATAACAAATTAAATAAAGTGAATCCAGTTATAAATGAAAGAAGTGACCCTTGCTTTAATTTTGAAAATATAAATGAACAGACTGTGTATATGAAATGTCTTAGCCATGTACATATATATTGTTACTCCCTTTAAAAAGTAACTAATTATGTTACTTTTATGGAAGTAATGCGTTACAATTGTGTTACTTTTTCCTCACCTGGCTTTGCTTGTTTGTTTTTTCATTGAGGAATACTCAATGTGTTTTTGGAAAATATATTCTGTAGTTTTGTTTTGCTCAATAGTTCAATAGGGAGCACATGATTAACTCTCATGTGGTCATGAGCTCTGATTGGCTGTCAGTGTGTGGTCAGTGATTGGCTGCCGGCAAGTGTTGTTGTGTTCTGTTTATATCTGCTGTTATTTTAGCCGCACTAAATCAACGAGTCGCTCTCGTATTTCACAACATGACTGATCTTGGTTGCGATGAGTTTGTTCATATATCATTCGCCTGATTTATACAATGGTTTAAATGTATTTTTTTTCTGTTGAATCTGTAAAAAAATCAAAATGAACAAGTATGAATTTTGAACCTGACTTTATCCAATATTTAGATTTCTGTTCTAGAAATGTATGCAAATGCATTCATAATTAGATTTGCATATTCAAACATACCATTTCAGAAAACTTGTAACACAAAACGATTATGCTGTGATAATGCTCAGTATGAAGGTTTTTGAATGAAAAGTCCCTCAGGAATCTCATTGGTCTCTTGAGCGGTGTGTGTGTGACTGTGAGACTCTCTCTCTCGTTTGCTGTTGCAGTTCCTGCGGGTCACGAAGCAGTATCTGCCTCACGTCGCTCGCCTGTGTCTCATCAGCACGTTCCTGGAGGACGGCATCCGCATGTGGTTCCAGTGGAACGAGCAGAGGGACTACATCGAGGGAACCTGGAGCTGCGGATACTTCCTCGCCACATGCTTCGTGCTGCTCAACCTCTTAGGACAGATCGGTGAGACTCACACACACACACACACTCACACTTGCACACACACTCTCACACTCTCATATACACTCTCACATGCACTCTCACACACACACTCGCACACTCACACACACTCACACATGCACTCTCACACACACTCTCACACTTGCACACATACGCACTCTCACACACGCACACTTGCACACTCTTACACACACACTCACTCTCACATGCACTCTCACACACACACTCGCAAGCTCACACACACTCACACTTACACACACTCTCACACACACTCTCATGCACTCTCACACACACTCGCACGCTCTCACACACACTCACTCTTACACACTCTCACACTTGAACACACATGCCTCTTACACACACACTCTCACATGCACTTCACACACACACTCGCACGCTCTCACACACACTCACTCTTACACACACTCACTCACACACTCACACTTGCACACACATGCACACTTACACACACACTCTCACATGCACTCTCACACACACTCGCACGCTCACACACACTCACTCTTACACACTCTCACACTTGCACACACATGCACACTCTTACACACACACTCTCACATGCACTCTCACACACACACTTGCACGCTCTCACACACACTCACTCTTACACACACTCACACACACACATGCACACTCTTACACACTCACTCACATGCACTCTCACATGCACACACACACACTCTTACACACACTCTCTCACACACACTCACACTTGCGCACACACACACTTACACACACTCTCTCTCACACACACACACACACACACTCACTCTTACACACTCTCACACACTCTCACACTTGCACACTCTTACACACACTCTCACACTCTCACATGCACTCTCACACACACACTCGCACTTACACACACTCATCTTACACACTCTCACACACACACTCACACTCTTACACACTCTCACACTCTCACATGCACTCTCACACACACACACCGCACGCTCTCACACACACTCTTACACACACTCTCACTCTCACACTTGCACACACATGCACACACACACTCTCACATGCACTCTCACACACACACTCGCACGCTCTCACACACACTCACACTTGCACACACATGCACACTCTTACACACACACTCTCACATGCACTCTCACAACACTCTCACATCACTCAACATGCACTCACATGCACTCTCACATGCACTCTCACATGCACTCTCACGCACTCTCACACACTTGCACTCTCTCACACACACTCACACTTGGCGCACACACGCACCTCTTACACACCTTCACACCTCACATGCACTCTCACACACACACTCGCACGCTCTCACACACACTCACTCTTACACACTCTCACACACTCTCACACTTGCACACTCTTACACACACTCACACTTCACATGCACTCACACTTGCACGCTCTCACACACACTCACTTTACACACACTCACACTCACACTTCACACATGCACACTCTTACACACACACACTCTCACACTCACATGCACTCTCACCACACTTGCACGCTCTCACACACATCACTCTACACACACTCTCACACTTGCACACACGCACACTCTTACACATACACTCTCACACTCTCGCATGCACTCTCACACACACACTCGCACACTCACACTTACACACACTCTCACACATGCACTCACACTCTCACACACTCTCACACTTGCACATACGCACTCTCACACACGCACACTCTTACACACACACACTCTCACATCACTCACACACACACTCGCACGCTCTCACACACACTCACTCACACTCTTCACACCTCACACTTGCACACACACGCACAACTCACACACACACTCTCACACACCTCACACTTGCACACACACGCACACTCACACACTCTCACACACACACTCGCACGCTCACACACACTCACACTCACACACTCACTTGCACAACGCACTCGCACACAAACACTTGCACACTCTACACACTCTCACACGCGCTCACCACACACACCACACTCACATTACACACACTCTCACACCACACACACACACACACACACACACACTCTCACACCACACTCTCACACTGCACCACACACACACACACACAACACACACACACACACACACACACACAACACACACACTCACACTTGCACCACACACACTCTCTCTCTCTCACACACACACACACACACACATACACACACGTTGGTTTTCTATGTTTTATGGGGACTTTCCATAGACATAATGATTTTTATACTGTATAAACGGTTCTATCCCTCCCCCTACCATCACAGAACACTTTCTGCATTTTTACATTTTAAAAATATAATTTGTATGATTTATAAGCTGTTTTCCTCATGGGGACCAAAAAATGCCCAAACAAGGTCTAAAATTACTGTTATTACCATCCTTGTTGGGACATTTGGTTCACACACACTCTCACACACGCACTCTCTCACACACGCACACACACACACACACTCTGGCCTCATTTTTAACCTTGTTCTGGATTGGTGTGACAGTGAATTAATCAGAAACTGCAGTAATGTGACACTGAAGTAATGTTGATTATAAATGTTTAATATATTTTCTCCATTTGAGAATTAGAATTTTAACAGATACAACTTTTGATTTTAATAATGTTTTAGTAAATGTTGAAATTAACATTGATTATTGAATGTTTTAGAAGTATTTTTCACTGTTAGTTCATGTTAACTAATGCAACCTTATAGTAAAGTGTTACCAACCATATAAACACTATAAACGTGTATTTTAGTGCTACAAATATACAAGATAGACAAAGTGCAAAAAACAATATATAATATAGACAATTTGTATGTACAGTTATGATGTGTGCAAATTAGAAATATAAATAAATTCAACAGCATATGGAACAAAAATGAAAACTAGAAGTATAAAATTATAGTGGAAATCATTATAAACACAAGCCTGACCAAAACTGAAACCCACAATATTAAACATTTCTGTATGAATCCACAGACCAGTCATTTCTATTTCTCCAGCAAATTACTTCATGCATGAACCCATATTTACTGTCATTTACCTGCAGAAAGACACAAGAGAGGAATTGGGAAGAGAAACAAGACATTGCATGTGTTGCAAAACTATTATTTTTATGCAATAATGGCTTTTTACTTCTCTCGTGTTGCAATATCCTTGTAAAACGGCAACCTTCATATGTGCAAAAATGTTTGTTGTGCTGTACAACCATTTAAAATGAGCTGTAACTTTATTATGATTGGATGATGAATAATCTGCATTGTGTGTGCTTTGCATTAAATGAGTCGCAGCACATTTCAGATGTTAAAAACGTGCCTTTGATTCAGTGTTTGACTGATGTAAGTCTCGCCCGCAGGTGGATGTGTGCTGATCCTCAGCAGAAACTTCGTTCAGTACGCTTGCTTTGGGTTATTCGGCGTTATCGCACTACAGGTGAGTGAAGAGCGAGCGTCTGCGCTGGAGTTTCAGTCTGTACCTTCATATTTGAACACTGATCAGCGCTCTCTGTGTTTCAGACGGTTGCTTACAGTATTCTGTGGGATCTCAAATTCCTCATGAGGTGAGTTCAAATCCAGTAAACATCTCATTATAAAACCAAATTACAGCAAGACACTAGCAGATATCACCATATTTCCCTAGTTTATTAATCACAGAACTTTAAAAAAAGTCGTGATGTTGTTTTTGAGCTCTACTAGAGCAGGTTTTCATGCTTGAATGTTCCTCATTTAAATAATTCATGAGCATAATAAGGGGGCGGGGCCTGGTTGAGTTAGTAGTGTGTAGGCATGTGACGGTATCAAATTTTCATGTTACGATTAATTGCTAAAGCTTTTATCACAGTATACGGTATTATCACGATATTGAAATAAGTTGCAAAAAAAGTGTTGTCAGTATAACAGGTTTAAGAACTTTTTTTGTAATAACAATGTTTAGATACAATAATACAATACACCAAAAATATATAAACTAAAATTTTCAGACAGATTAAAGAGCAAAAGAATATAAAGAACAACAGGAAACACTTTACAATAAGGTCTTATTATTTAATGCATTAACTAAGATTGAGCAATAGCTACATTTGTTACAGAAAGTTTTATTTTGTTAATGTTAAGAAATACAACTGATCATTGTTAGTTTATCTCAGCTCCATTAAATAAGTTCTTTTGATTTTAGTAATGTTATTAAACAGTAACTAAGAAATTAACATTAACTAAGAATAATTAATGCTTTATAAGTATTTTTCATTGTCATTTGGTAATAATGAATTAACATGTTAACTAATGAAGCCGTATGTCTCAAAGTTTTGCTGAACAATAACAAATAATCACAACATTTCTAATCATTAGGGCATGTTGTAGTCCAGATTAAAATATAAAAATGTTTATGTGTAAAAATAAATAGCCTATTAAGTCTTTAAGAATTTGGTGCTGATGAACAACACTGAGATTACAAAAAAATGAATGTCTGTTTGAAGCATTTTAAAAACGTCTCTAGCACAGTTGCTTTGTTTGCAGAGTTTCCGGGGTAACCGCTGCATTTCTGCTGTTCCATCAGCGCCCTCTGCTGTCAGAGAGTGAACGTGCACTTTCATTCAGCGCGTCTCCTTCACTCGTTCCAGCATGTGCTTCATGCACATCTGAGCGCGTGTCCCTTTGATACAGAATACAGCGGTGTTGTGCATTTTATACGGTTGATGGGGAAAATATTCTTAATGCATTATAAAAATTTTAATAATTGGTAATAAATATTATTATTTACGGTATTTTGAAGTGCCTATGATAACAATATCATGCATATCGGCCCATGTCTAGTAGTGTGTTGAAACTGGTGGTTATGGTAAGGGGCGGGGCATTTCCCAAACACCAATCACAACACACTGCTCCAGCCGACCAATCAGAGCACATTGTGCTTTTCAGAAGGCGGGGCTTCATAGAGACGGGAACTAAACGGAGCGTTCTTGACAGACTGGACAGAGAGGAGCTGCAACAATGTCAAAAATAACATTCAAGCATGAAAACCTGTTCTAGTTGAGCACAAAAACAACATCAGTGCAGAATATGGGCTCTTTGAAGGATATGAATGACCCTTTTCTGTGTTCCTGCTAGAAATCTGGCTCTTGGTGGAGGTTTGTTGTTGCTGCTGGCCGAGTCTCGCTCTGAAGGGAAGAGCATGTTTGCCGGCGTGCCGTCGATGGGCGAAAGCTCTCCCAAACAGTACATGCAGCTGGGCGGACGCGTTCTGCTGGTGCTGATGTTCATGACGCTGCTGCACTTCGACGCCAACTTCTTCTCTGTAAGTGTTTTAAAGTCTGCATGAAGCAGAAGTTGCGCTAGTCTTTTCTTCTCTATTGAAACGCTTCGCAAACAAGAACAAATGTAGGGCGGGGCTTGATTTTATTCATGGGGAATTGATTGGATGGTTGTGGTTTGCTATTGGTGGATCTCATATGAGTGACAGGTTGCTCCGCCCTCATCATCAGAGAAAAGAAGAGATTCTGATTCAAGATTATGAGAAGCATGAATTCAAACAAAAATACTGATGTGCACCAATTAGTTATTATAAACACTGGAATAATGCATAAAAAATAAGAACTGTTCATTTTGATTTCATAACATTTCTTGATAGTTTGGCGAGTATAGTCTATATAAAGTTGTTTCAAAGCAGCTTCACAGTGATAAACTGGAAAGTAACTTTGAAGCTTTGAGTTTTAACTTCTTTCTGCGGATTGGAATGAATGAAATTCGACACAGAAGCTTGAAATGACTGTGTGAAGACCGACGACACGTTTGAGCTGCTTTCTGACATGCGCTCTGAGATCGTGAACCCAGGAATCAAATGTCATGCAGATATAGTAGAGCATGAAACACTCATTCATACTCGTGCAGCTCTCAATAAATACAAATATATCTGTAGTTCATCTCAATATCACTGAAATTTCCCAGTTTTAGTATCAAAGCAGCGATGTGTTTGATCCCTGCTGCTGTTGGTGCGTTCGGTTCAGATTCGAGTGTATTTGTGCTCAAGAGTTTGTGTTGTTAATGTGAAAATGATCTTGTGAACTCACACTAGTTTGATTCAAACTGTATGAAAACAATCCAGCCTGACATGCAGAAATGAGCCGCTGCTGAGGAGATATAATTTGCATGTTCCCAGTCACATATTAAAGCACGATATAGTTCATATATTGTTAATTACTTGTTGCAAAATCTAACTGTATCATCACACAGCTCCATACATACAGTCCACTCACATAAAGCGATATATACTTGTATTTTTCAAATCTCAACAGCCTGATTTCTTGCAAAATGTAACTATATTATGGCTATGTAAGTTTATACAACAGTTTGTTCTGGTTTTCGAATCTGATTGGCTGAGAGGTTTTTCCAGCAATGCGATATTCTACCAGTATCGCCATGGGAAGCGTTTCACCGTGTCGACAGAATGTTGTTTTAAGAGTATATAGTTGTTTAGACCTCAGATATGCAATTTATATGTAAACATATAGCGCCTATTTGAAAATTTGTGAAGACGCTTTCGGAGACGTGAGCTCCTGGCCGTCAGCGGTCGTTCAGAGCTTGTGTACCCGCTGAGAACAGCTTCATCTCGGCCAGTGCTTCGGGAATTTGCCGCTGGCTCTTATGTAGATAGTGTTTAAACATGAGGTATAAATCGTTTTGGGGATATCAAATGGTGTAATTTTTGGTTTTATTAATCTATTACTTGTTCCAGAGCTAATAGATTTAGCTTAATGGCTATATTCAGTTTCATAACTTTATATTTACATTGAAATTAAATCCTGTACTAACTAGAGCGCTGATTTTGTGTTTGACTGAACTGTTTGCTTGTGTTCCTATTTTACTACTTATACTGTTATAATGGCCATTGTTGTTACATTAAATATTATTGTTCAATAAATAATATTTTATATAAATAACAACATGCCATATTTTTTGGCATTGAGGAAGAGTCCATTAGTGATTTCGACTACAGTGAAAGTTACATTAATATGCCATTAGATGGCCGCAAAGACTCTTTATGAGTGAGTCAGTCAGTTGCAAAGACTTTTATATTGAAATGGACTGAAACAGAGAAACAAGGACGTTGTTTTTAATTTAAACATCTTATGAGATGCAAAGACAAATGCATTGACTAGCGCTGGCATGGGAAATCCTCTTAAATGTTAAAAAGACAAAGATATCGCTTTCCTCAGCGGACATTCAAACTGATTTTGTGATTATGAATATAAGATTGACCTGAAGAATATCAGCTAGATGCAGGTAATACACTCGCTCTGGCGATCTCTCTCTCTCTCATAATACTCTGCATATTACATGAGTTTCAATGAAGCGACTTAAAGTTTGTTCGTTCATTACTAGTTGTAAAGGCTTGGGCTCAACTATTAAACTTGAGATTTGAATCCGTGGTGGAAGGAAGTAGTTCCTCACAAAAGAGGGTTTTTAAAGACGATCCGTTGTTGTTTCTTATTTATTTACACACTCGTGCTGTCGAACTGTTGTATAAACACAATATCACACCCCTAACCGTGCAATATGGCTCCATATCAGCACGGCTGTGATTACCTACAATTACCATATCGCACGGCTACTCATGTGATATTGCTCATATACTCACATAAAAATAAATGTTCCAAAATTTTTTTTTTTTTTTTTTTTGCAGCTGATGCCTTAGAGCAGTGGTCGGCAATAAGTGGCCCACAGGCCAAAACTGGCCCGCCAGCAATAATATCTGGCCTGCCGCAGCCAGATTATTTTGATAGCGGCTGGTTCTGAAATATATCTTCGTCTCGCGGTGCCATTGAATATTATCACCGTGTCTACACCAGACGTGACTTTTTTCCGTGTCGCATTGTCACTACTCCACTTTATTAATTTATCCAGTGTAAAACCCAGACACTGCCTCACAAATGTGGCTTTTTGTTAATGACTGTCCTACTGCAGGATTTAACACAGAGTAACAGATCAATACCAGTTACAGCCAGGGATGCGCTTGACCTGGAAATATCTGACTGTCAAATACCACCTTCTGATTTTAAACCAGTAATTAATTTATATATAACTAACAAGTGGCAGAAAGAATGGGATGAAAATAAAAATAAGCTATATGAAATAAACCCTAGTATAAAAAGAAGTACCTTCCATAATTTCAAATCAAGACATGATCAAGTCATCTTCACTAGGTGTAGACTAGGGCACTCAAGACTTACCCATGGGTTTTTATTAATAGGTGAAGTTCCTCCTTTATGGCTCTCATGTAAAGTTCCTTTGACTATTAAGCATATTCTGTTGAACTGTAATTTTGTGATGCTGCTAGAAAACGCTTTATTCAGAAACATGCTTGCATGGAATATTTTCAAAATGTATCACCTGAATGTATTTTAGATTTTCTATCTTTTATGTTAAGTTGAAATGTTTTATATAATAATGTAAATTTTATGGATGATACTGACCTTTTTGTTTGCCATGTAAATAGCCATGATGCTAACATGGCGTTAAAATTTAATAAACAAACAACAAACAAACACTACCAGTTACAAAAGACACTGTTACAGTCTGTCACAGGCAATTCTAGTTGCATTTTTCATCAATTAATTTAAATTATCTTTTGACTATGTTCTGGCCCGCCATCTAGTGGCGCAAATTTTTTTTTTGGCCTGATCTTAATTGCCGACCCCTGAACCATTTTGTGTTCCCCAAAGAACCTTTCAGTGATCAGTTCTTAAAAGAACCATTTTTTCTTAGTGTGAAGAACATTTTAATAATCTAAAGAACCTTTTTCCACTTCTATTGAATGAAAAGTTTCCATGGATGCTAAATGTTCTTCATGGAACCATCAATGCTAATAAAGAGCCTTTGTTTTTAAGAGTGTTGAATCTTTCCATTGCACAAAAGGTTCTTTATGGTGTAAAAAGATTCTTTTAAGAACTGATCACTGAAAGGTTCTTTGGGGAACCAAAAATGGTTCTTGAATAGAATTGCTGCACAACCCCTCTTTTGAAACCATTATTTTTAAAAGTGTAGAAAAAATATTTTTGTTTCCCCATTTTTTTCATGCAATGGATGTTAAAGGAACCATCAATGCCAGTGAAAAACCTAAAAGTGTATATATCAGATTTCAACTGCTTGATTGTTTATATCATCTCAAAATGTATCTACATCATCATCCAGCTCTAGTCTGCTAAATGCGACTCTAAGGCATGAATATATTATTGCTTTCTGTAAAGCTGTAATTAAATCCGTTTTGTCTCCCAGATTCTTCAGAACATGGTGGGAACGGCTCTCATCATCCTGGTGGCCGTCGGATTCAAGACCAAACTGGCGGCGCTCACGCTGGTGGTGTGGCTTCTGGCCATCAACGTCTACTTCAACGCTTTCTGGACAGTGCCTGCCTACAAACCCATGCACGACTTCCTGAAATACGACTTCTTCCAGACCACGTCGGTCATCGGAGGCCTGCTGCTGGTGGTCGCTCTCGGCCCGGGCGGCGTGTCTATGGATGAGAAGAAGAAGGAGTGGTAAGAAGACGAGTGTCTTTCAGTTCACCGCCCGGGACGCAAGAACTCACACACCGTTACCCTGTTCGTCCTCTTCATTACGCCATTGTTTTCTCCACTTCCTCTTTATTTTAAGTGCATTGTTAAATACTGGAGTTTTATTTGCCACACGCCACTGATTGCAACAAGAACTCCGTTTATTTTTGTTCACTTCAATCACGTTTCCTTGCATTAGTGTTTCTAATTTGTTTTTGGTATTTAAAAGCGCTGTTGAGAGATATAAGTATGTGAAATGGACTGAACAGGTTGTGAATGTGTCTGACTGGTTGTCCGTCAAAACGGAGCAGCTCATCAAATTCCTCATCTTCATCTTTCTGGAGTCTTTATAATGTTTGTGGTTGAATTTCATCGGAAACTGCCATTGGATAACGTTGATCGATGATGTTCTTAAGGGCCGAATGCATAAGACGTTTGTGTCGTGCATCGGATGTGAACTCCGTACTGTACGCGTCTCAATCGAGTTAGTCGTTCGTCTCGAGTCGCAGCAGCGACGGGGACGTTTAATTCTGTTATCTTACGATCTACACAGGCTGAGTAGGACGAGAGCTCCTATTCTTCAACTTGATTTATTGTCTTGCCCAAGTGTTTTCTGTTGATTATATATGTATATTAAAAAAAAAAAGTAAGTCATTATATTGATTTTTCAGAAGTTTATATTGTATTTTTGATTTTTGGTTTTCAGATCATGGCGGAAAAATAAAGCAAAACCAACAAATAATGAAAATGTGTTTGTGTTCTGATGTGATTCATTGTCTCAGTTCTTTAACATGGTGGTTCTTCTCAACCAATGATATTAAAATGAGCCAAAAACAACATAAAAATGAATTAAAACATGCTAGCAATGTGTTAAAACATGTTAGCAATGTACCAAATCAAGCTAGCAATGCATTAAATCAAGTTAGCAGCATGTTAAATCATGTCAACAACATGATTCGGATCACGCGTCAAACTGCTGAAATCACGTGACTTTGGCGCTCCGAACCGCTGATTCGACACGCTGATTCATAACGCTCCGAAGCTTCCTGAAGCAGTGTTTTGAAATCGGCCATCACTATAGAAGTCGTTATTTGGTTTTTTTTTGGTGCACCAAAAATATTCTCGTGGCTTTATAATATTAATATTGAACCACTGTATAACTAATTGTTATATACTTGCACTAGCATATTGTATATGACAATTTAGTTCAAACTTTGACCTGTGGAGGGCAGTAATACACTTAGCAGCGTCTACACTGCCGGAATTCAAATAGAGAAGAAGAAGAAGAGAGCTAGTTCAAGATGAGCATTTATGGGTAAAATGTATAAAATGTTTTTTTTTTTTTTTTTTATAAAATGAGTGATGGTTTCTCTAGATAAGACTCTTATTCCTCGTCTGGGATCGCTGTAAACTGTAATTTTGACCTTGTCCATTGAAGTCCACTATATGGAGAAAAATCTTAGAAATATTTATAAAAACCCTTACTGTAATTCATATGGTGCATTTGAATATTATTGTGGAGCAAAAAAGGTTGAGAACCGCTGCTTTAACAAATTACAGGCTGTTCTGATGCTCACTGAGGTAAACAACTATTAAAACGAATGTGAAAATAAACATTGCAGAAACTTTACATAATGTAGAGTGTTTTTGTCCAGTGCTAATGAAATGCTGGAATAAATCGAATATGGAGTTGATAATTCAGGTTATGATGTTTGGACAGTTGATATGCAGCGTTTAATTTACAGTGTAAGTGTGAGTTTTTTTTTTTTTTTTAATCAAAAGCGGTTTGTCAGATATCATGCAAACACAATATTACCATGTTTGCTCTATTGGACTTTGTCCATTTTTAATTAAATTAATAAATTAGATTAAAAATATTTTTTTAACACATTTTCCTTTTTATGACTTTGAATTTCCATTGTATATTCTAGTAAGCAGCATTATCAATAATGAATGACTTTGCATTACAGAATGTTTCATTAAAGCAAATATTCTCAAATATTACATCATTTTCATTATTTTAACGTTTTTAGTACTTTGTTTATATCCCACTTGAAATCTGTTGTATGGCTGGATCTGATTGGCTAAGCGCGGCCTGGGTTGACGCACCCCTGACGTTGAGCGTGAACTGATTGGGTCATGTGGTCGAGGGGCGGGGCTGCGAGCATGCGCGTGATATCAGACCGCGCGCACGCTGCAAGCGACCAAACTGGATTTGGATTCGGAGCTGGAAGCTTCTTTTCTTTAATTCATTTTTATTTCCTCGTGTTTTTAGGTGAGTTCCTGCTTCATGTGTCTTGTGTTTATGGTCACTGTTCATGTGAATATGAATTTGACGTGATTTATTTATTATTTATTTTACATGACGCAACATCTGGATCAACATGCACATCTCAACAGGTTGTTGTTAATGTGAACGATGATTTAAAATGACGTTTCATTGATATTGTTGCTGATTCTCTGTTATTTCTGCATGTGTAATTAGAATTCAAAGTGCAGTTCGATGTGTAGAGTTAAACTGGCTCAGTCATCAGACTGATGCTTTTAATCATCTGCTTCTCTGTTAAATTCAGATGCATTGAGCTTTACTGGCATTTCAGAGTAAAGATACTCTCAGTATCATCTCAGGCATGACTGATCCACATGATCAAAATACAGAGTTCTTCTTATGGCACCAACATTAGACTTCGGTAAAGTTGGTTTTATATTCGCACATTCGGACTTCTGATAAATTCAGACTTTCCAATAAATGTGCAATAAATTAATGTTTGCGAATTTTAAGCAGCGACATGATATTGACAACCAACGATTGTCAACTTACAACATTTTTCACAGTCGATCAAAATAGGCAAGTATTGTTTTAATGGCATATTTACTTGTGAATGTCCACTGTAGTGTGATTAACAAGGCTATTGAATACGGATGTCCGAATGTGCGAATATAAAACCAACTTTACCGAAGTCAACATTAGCTGGCATGACTTGAATGATAAGTTCAAAAGATTGTTTAATTTTCATAACATCATATTACACATAAAAGCCTTAATCTATCCCATTTTGCATTCTTTTTTATATTTTGCGTTCTATACCAGCATAATATTTGGGATGCAAAGCTGAAATAAAATATTTTAATATTAAATGTATGTTTCAGCAACTCAGTGGGCATTTTGTTTTGCATTATTTTTTTAATTTAATGTAATTTTATTACATTATCAGCATAATGTCAATGCAAAGCTGAAATAGCATGTTTTAGTATTATATTTTAGTATGTTTCAGGGCATTTTCTCATAAGTAATGTCTATTTTATGTTCTATTTTGCATTCTTTTTTAATTTAATGCAATTTTATTACATTATCAGCATAATATTTTGAATGAAAAGGTGAATTAGAATGTTTTAGAATTATATTTTAGTATGTTTCAGCTAATCAGTGGGCATTTTTTATAATTAATGTCTATTTTACATCCTATTTTGCATTATTTTTTAATTTAATGCAATGTTATTAAATTATCAGCATAGTATTTCAATGCAAAGATGAAATAGTATGTTTTAGTATTATATTTTAGTATGTTTCAGGGCATTTTTTTCATTAATAATGTCTATTTTACGTTCCATTTTACATTATTTTTTAATTTAATGCTGTTTTATTGCATTATCAGCATAATATTTTGAATGAAAAAGTGAATTAGAATGTTTCAGCATTATATTTTAGTATGTTTCAGCAGCTCAGTAGGCATTTTTTTATAATTAATATGGCTATTTTACATAATTTTTTATTAAATGCAGTTACCAGCATAGTATTTTCAATGCAAAACTAAAATAGTAAGTTTTAGTATTATATTTAAATGTTTCAGCAACTCGGGGACATTTTTTCTCATAATTAATGTATTTTACATTCTATTTTACATTTTTTTTATTGAATGCAATTTTATTACATTATCAGCATAATATTTTCAGAGCAAAGCTGAAATACTATGTTTTAGTATTATATTTTAGTATGTTTCAGCAACTTGGGGGCATTTTTTCATTAATAATGTCTATTTTACGTTCATATTTTGCATTATTTTTTAATTTTAATGCCATTTTATTACATTATCAGCATAATATTTTGAATGAAAAAGTAAATTAGAACATTTTAGTATTATATTTTAGTATGTTTCAGCAACTCAGGGGCATTTTTTTAATAATTAATGTCTATTTTATGTTCAAATTTTGCATTATTTTTTAACTTAATGAAATTTTATTACATTATCAGTACAATATTTTGAATGAATAAGCTGAAGTAGAATGTTTTAGTATTATATTTCTCTATGGTTTGTGTTTTGCAGCACTGGAGCAGTCACATGATTAATGACACTCATTTACTGACATGTTAAAGTGTTCAGGCTCATGTTAGAGTTTGACCTCCAGATGTTGATGTTCCTCTGTGTGTTTTGGTGAAGGTCACCTGCGGGTCAGAGATGTCGAAGGGTTCGGTGGTCCTGGCGTACAGCGGCGGTCTGGACACGTCCTGTATCCTGGTCTGGCTCAAGGAACAGGGTTACGATGTCATTGCTTACCTGGTAACTCCACAATTTCACTATTCATCAACACATGACCTATTGGCATAAATCACAGATAATTTCCTTCAGGGAAACTGTGATGACTGTTAACAGGTGAGGTCTGAGAGACTTGAAATGCAGGAAGATGTTTCATGAAATGATTTTATTCTCATGAGCCACACAGTTCAGCCCAGGCTTGTGAAGACTTGCTCACGAAGCGTTTTTCCTGTTAATCAGGCGTGAATCAGTCTCTGCTGCGCGTTTGTGGTTTAAGGTGAACCTCTGGCTGATGTAGAGGAAAGCATGTGTGCGAACGCTGCTGTTTTCATGGCCTGATCCCCGGCATGATGCTTTACTGACACGTAACAATAGTGGCGTCGTCATATACGGCTGTGAGGAACAATGAGCCTGTCCGCAGAGATCTGAGTCATGAGCTCAGGAACGCACTGAGCGTTTGTTTCATGTTGCATATTAACACATTTTGTAAGGAACACATTCAGAGCTGCACAGTTGTGTTATTTTATGATCATTGATAAACTGCTATAGATTTCCTTAACTCTTTCCCTGCCATTGCTTATGCACAAAAACTCTTATTTTCTTAGCTTTTTGTTCAAAATGTTGCTTTTTTATAAAACTTGCACACATTCAAGTGTTGATTAAAATAAGAATGCATGAAGCTAGAATAAAATGGGTTTTGTTTGTTTAAAAGCAGAGGCTCTGTCTTTTTTTTTGATATATGCATGTTCAGATATTTAAAATATTCTGGAGAAAGTTTTGTGAAAATGATCAAAAATGTTGGCTCTGGTTGGCAACTTTAAAAAAAAATGCTGGTGGGGAAAGAGTTAATATTTAGAATTAAAGTTTTTTTGTATTTTAATTTTTGTTTTTTTGTCATTTTTTTTTTTTTTTATTCATTTTTATTCCAGTTTTATTTTTTTTAGTTAAACTAAATGAAAATGAGAAATGTTGCTTTGTAAATATTTTATTATATTTCGGTTAATATGTATATATCATGTTTATTTCAAGTAAAAATCTTTTTTTCTGGGTTAAGTAAATTACTTTAGTTAACAATAATGAACAATGACAAACACTTAAAGCATTTATTAGTCTCGGTTAATATTGATTTCACATTTACTAATATATTATTGTTGTATCTGTTAATATTTTTTAATGAATCTGAGGTAACATGAACTAACAATAAAGAGTTTATGAAAATATTAATAAATACTGTAACATGTATTGCTCAATGTCAATGCAATTTTAGTTTTATAATATTGTAAGGAAATTATATATTTATTTGTCATGTTAATTTTAGTGTAATTTTTAGTAATTTTTGTTATTGTATTAGTGTTTTTGTTTTATTTAAATATTGCTATTTATGTTCAATTTTTTTCTCAGTTTTAGTTTTGGTTACTTTTCATTTTTATTTATTTCAAGTTAATTATTTAAGTGCTTCAACTTAGACTCATTTCAGTATATTTTATTTTATTTTTGGCAAGAGAACATTTCTAATTTTTATTTAGTTTAAGTTTTTCAACTAATATTTATATTTAATTTTATTTCAGCTTTATTTCAATTAATAGTTTTAATTAACAATATTATTCTCGCCATGATATAGCCTTTGAAGCTGGTATAAAAAGAAAGAAAGAAAGAAAGAATTAACAATATTGCTGAATGCATTAACTGACTTAAACTAATGGACCTCATTGTAAAGTTTTAATCCAGTCAGACACACAGATTGACTGATTCACAGGTTTTATTGATGTCTCATGATAAACTACATCCCGCTGTGTGTGTCTGAAGTGGACTTTGGTAGATTAATGTTTAATGTAAAGCGTAACACATCTGATTAACTTCAGTACACGTCTGAAGGACTTGCATGAAGTTTATTAGTTGTTGATTAATCATCTTAACAATTGGAGTTGAAGTTCATCTCAAACTTGCATTGTGGCTCATAAAGATTGGCCTGATTGGCCTCATAAAGCTGGTGAAATGTTTTGCATTTATTTCTATAGCGCTTTATACAATACAGATGAAATGCTGCAATGCAGAGAACCATAATTATTCTGAGAAGTCTGAGTCCGGATGATGATAGGCCTACATGGTGAAAAAATAGAGTTTTTGGAGTGCATTGAGGAAGTGCACTAACAGTTGTCAAGTGTGTGATTTGAGGTAGTGAGAGACAAGTGATGATGCTGTAAATAGTTTGAAATTGTGTAACAACTAGAACAGTAATGAATATATTCTTGATTCTTTCCCTGTCTGAGTTCATCTGCATTACATTTCTACATTTCTCTGAGTAAAAGTATTCTACATTTCTCAAAGTAAACACTGGATCAGTTCATGCATTCATTCAAAGGTTTGTTTGAGGAAATGCAAAACCTGTGGTTTGAGCTACAGAAATGCCAAGTGGTTGTGGTTTGTACCAGATGAGGTTTGGCTACACCAGACTAGGTTATTTTTCTTCTTGTTGATGATCTGTTTTTGTTTTGTTGTGACTTTTTATCTCACAATTCTGACTTTATATCTCGCAAGTCTGACTTTATATTTCGTAATGCCGACTTTACATCTCGCAGTGCCGACTTTATATGACGCAGTGCCGACTTTATATGACGCAGTGCCGACTTTATATGACGCAGTGCCGACTTTATATGATGCCGACTTTACATCTCGCAGTGCCGACTTTATATGACGCAGTGCCGACTTTATATGACGCAGTGCCGACTTTATATGACGCAGTGCCGACCGCAGTGCCGACTTTACATCTCGCAGTGCGACTTTACATCTCGCAGTGCCGACTTTAATGACGCAGTGCCGGGATCCGAGATCTCGCGTGCCGACTTTTATATGACGCAGTGCCGACTTACATGCCGACTTTATATGACGCAGTGCCGACTTTATTCGCTGCCGACTTATTTATGACTTATATCTCGCAGTGCGACTTTATATCTCGCAGTGCCGCCTTTATATGACGCGGTGCCGACTTTATATCTCGCAGTGCCGACTTTATATGATGCAGTGCCGACTTTATATCTCGCAGTGCCAACTTTATAATACTCAATTCCGACTTTATATCACTCAATTCTGACTTTACATCTCGCAATGCCGACTTTATATCACTCAATTCCGACTTTATATCTCGCAGTGCCGACTATATATCTCGCAGTGCCGACTTTATATGACGCAGTGCCAACTTTATATGACGCAGTGCCGACTTTATATCACTCAATTCTGACTTTACATCTCGCAATGCCGACTTTATATCACTCAATTCCGACTTTATATCTCGCAGTGCCGACTATATATCACGCAATGCCGACTTTATATCTCGCAATGGCGACTTTATATCTCGCAGTGCGACTTTAGTGCCGACTTTATATAGTTATATCTCGCAGTGCGACTTTATATGCAGTGCCGACTTTATATCTCGCAGTGCCAACTTTATAATACTCAATTCCGACTTTATCACTCGACTTTACATCTCGCAATGCGACTTTATATCAATCCGACTTTATATTCCGACTATATCTCGCAGTGCCGACTTTATATGACGCAGTGCCGACTTTATTGACGCACTTTATATGACGCAGCGACTTTACATCTCGCAGTGCCGACTTTATCTCGCAGTGCCGACTTTATATGACGCAGTGCCGACTTTATATGATGCAGTGCCGACTTTACATCTCGCAGTGCCGACTTTATATGACCGCAGGCCGACTTTACATCTCGCAGTGCCGACTTTATATGAGCAGTGCCGACTTATATGGCAGTGCGCTTTATATCTCGCAATGCGACTTTATATCTCGCAGTGCTTGACTTTATATCTCGCCGACTTTATATGACGCGGTGCCGACTTTATATCTCGCAGTGCGACTTTATATGATGCAGTGCCGACTTTATATCTCGCAGTGCCAACTTTAATAATACTCATTCCGACTTTATATCACTCAATTCTGATTTACATCTCGCAATGCCGACTTTTATCACTCAATTCCGACTTTATATCTCGCAGTGCCGACTATATCTCGCATGCCGACTTTATTGACGCAGTGACTTTATATAGTCCGACTTTATATCACTCAATTCTGACTTTACATCTCGCGACTTTAATCACTCCATTCCGACTTAATATTCCAGTGCCGACTGCAGTGCCGGCAGTGCCGACTTTATATGACGCAGTGCCAACTTTATATGACGCAGTGCCGACTTTATATCACTCAATTCTGACTTTACATCTCGCAATGCCGACTTACTCTCGCATGCCGCTTTACATCTCGCAATTCCGACTTTATATCACTCATTCCGACTTTATTCACTCAATTCCGACTTTATTCACTCAATTCTGACTTTACATCTGGCAGTGCGCCGACTATCTCCACATGCCGACTTTATATGACGCAGTGGCCTACTTTATTGACGCAGTGCCGACTTTTCAGTTGCCGACTTTATATCACTCAATTCGACTTTACATCTCGCAATTCCGACTTTATATCACTCAATTCCGCTTTTTCACTCAATTCCGACTTTATATCACTCAATTCTGACTTTACATCTGGCAGTGCCGACTATATCTCACAATGCCGACTTTATATGACGCAGTGCCTACTTTATATGACGCAGTGCCGACTTTATATGACGCAGTGCCGACTTTATATCACTCAATTCTGACTTTACATCTCGCAATTCCGACTTTATATCACTCAATTTATATCACTCATTCCGACTTTATATCACTCATTCCGACTTATATCACTCAATTCTGACTTTACATCTCGCAGTGCCGACTATATCTCACAATGCCGACTTTATGACGCAGTGCCTACTTTTTCGCATGCCGACGACGCGCCGACTTTATATCACTCAATTCCACTTATTCACTCAATTCTGACTTTACATCTGGCAGTGCCGACTATATCTCACAATGCCGACTTTATATGACGCAGTGCCTTTATATGACGCAGTGCCGACTTTACATCTCGCAGTGCCGACTTTATATGACGCAGTGCCAACTTTATATCACTCAATTCCAACTTTATATCACTCAATTCTGACTTTACATCTCGCAATGCCGACTGTATATCTTGCAATGCCGACTTTACATCTCGCAATTCTGAGGAAAAAAAGCCGGAATTGTGAGATAAAAAGTTGAAATTACCTTTTATTTTTTATTTCATGGCGGAAACAAGCTTCCATAGTTTTCTTACATAAATCACTTCATTATTACTTTGAAGGCCAATATTGGACAGAATGAGGACTTTGATGCTGCCCGGAAGAAAGCTGAGAAACTTGGAGCCAAGAAGGTAATGACGATAAACACTAATCAATCACAGCTGAAGTGCACTAGAACATGAATGAACGTTGGCTTTGATAATGTATCAGTGATTATGATAGGGCTGCATGATGAAGCGTTTTTAATCAAGATCATGATGGAGTATAACGATCTCAACTGTGATATTTTGTCTGCTCGTCAGTTCTGTTCTGAAGGAAGTGATGCGTGTTTGTGGTTCAGGTGTTCATCGAAGACCTGCGCTCCGAGTTCGTGGAGGAGTTCATCTGGCCGTCAGTTCAGGCCAACGCCGTATATGAGGACCGATACCTGCTGGGAACGTCCATCGCCCGGCCGTGCATCGCTCGCCGTCAGGTCCAGATCGCTCAGCAGGAAGGAGCTCAGTTTGTTTCTCACGGAGCCACAGGAAAGGTGCTGACATTATGTATTATTACTAATAATTGAGTTCTTTAACTGGGTTTGGTTCAATTACAGAGTATATATATTCACATAGAAAACAGTTGTATTAAATTGTAAATATATAAAATATTATATAATATTGAAATATTGAATATTGAAAATATTTCATATTTTTGCATGGCCGAAATATTTCATATTTTACTGTATTTTTGATCAAACAAATGCAGTCTTGGTGAACAAAAGAGACTCTTTTAAACATTATAAAATCTCAGCTGTGACATGTTTCAGCACTAGATGGCGTCAGACGCCTGTTCTGTGACTCTGATCAGTGATTAGGAACATCTTCTCTCTACAGCAGCGATTCACAAACCGAAACCCTTTGACTGATGATATTAGCTTGTGCCTCTGAGATTTTAACTCCGTATTTCAACAATTTAACACATACTCGCATGTTTACTGTTCTCTGATGTTGGTTAATGGTCACATGACATGCAGCTAAACCAATAAAATATTAACTTCATTAGTGTTTTATTTATTTTTTTAACTTTTTTAAAATTAATTATTAGCTTTCATCAAACCCTTCTCTTACTGTAAACACCTGTAAGTAAGAATACATTATTCTGTATGAATTGCACACCTCATAACTTATAAAAACACACACTACTTTAAAAAATGTGATTTCTAGACCTGGATAAGTCTTAATAAAATCTTCAATCAATCATGTAAATGAATAAAATCTTAAAAGGTTATGTAAATTAATAAGAAATTAAAATGTCATAAAAAATTAATAAATCTTAAGTCATGTAAATTATAGATATAAAAAGTCATAAAAATTAATAAAATCTTAATAAATTAATAAGATATTAGTCAAAATTATAAAATCTCAAAAAGTCATGAAGATTAATAAAATCTTAGTCATAAAAATTAATAAGATCTTTAAAAGTCATGTAAATTAATGAGATTAAAGTAAAAAGTTAAAATCTTAAGTAAAAAAAAATCTTAGTCATAAAATTAATCAAATCTTAAAAAGTCATGTAAACTGTAAAATTAAAGATATAAAAAATTAATAAAATTAATAAATAAAATTAAGTCATAAAAAGTCATAATGAAACAAGATATTAAGAGATATTAAAAATTAATTAAAAGTAATAAATCAAAATTAATAAATCTTAGTCATGCAAATGAACAAGATATTAAAAGAGAGATATTAAAAATTAAATAAAATTAACTATAAATCAAAATACAAAAACTTTTAAAAGTCATGTAAATTAAGCAAAGGAACAAGAAATTAAAAAGAGATATTAAAGATATTCATAAAAATAATAAAAGTAATAAAATCAAAAATAATGCAAGTCGCATGTTATTACATTAGATATTAAAGAGATTAAAATTAATAAAAAAGTAATAAAATAAAATTAATAAAAATTAGTCATTAACTTGTAACAAATATCTAAGAGATATTAAAAATTAATAAAAAAAAGTAATAAAATCAAAATTACAAAAAATCTTTAAAAAGTCATGTAAATTAACAGGATATTAAAGAGATATTAAAAATTAATAAAAAAGTAATAAAATCAAAATTAATAAAATCTTACAGTCATGCAAATTAACAGGATATTAAAGAGATATTAAAAATTAATAAAAAGAGTAATAAAATCAAAATTAATAAAATCTTAGTCATGTAAATTAACAAGATATTAAAGAGATATTAAAATTAATAAAAAGTAATAAATCAAAATTAATAAAAATCTAAGTTATAAATTTATAAATCTTAAGTATAAAATTAATAAATCTTAAAGTCATGGAATTAATAAGATATTAAACAGTCATATAAATTTATAAAATCTCAAAGTCATAAAGATTAATAAAATCTTAAGTCATAAAAATGAATAAGATCTTAAAAAGTCATGGAAATTTCTATAATAAAAATATTGATTAATGTGGAATTCCAGCTGTAAAGCAGCTCTTCAACAGTGTCATTAATCAGATCAGATCAGTTCAGCTCAATAACTGTGTGAAGTTCATCAGTTATTTTAATCATTATGTAATTTCCTGTATGAATGCACACCTCCGCTCATAAATGTGAGAGTATGTATAAATGAATTGTTTTTATTTCAGGGGAATGACCAGATCCGCTTCGAGCTGACGTGTTACGCTCTCTACCCTCAAGTGCAGGTCAGTTCACATGATCCATCTGCATCAGAAACCATCAGCTGTCTCTCAGTTTCTGACCTCTCTTCATTCCTGAACATCAGATCATCGCTCCCTGGAGGATTCCTGAGTTTTACAACCGCTTCCGTGGCAGGAAGGACCTGATGGAGTACGCAGAGGTGCGGTTTATCAATACATCACTTTAACCTGTGCTCACACCTCTGATCCAAGACTCATTAAAATAAGCTAAAACATCTAAAAATCAGGATATAAATTGGTTTTATATTTCTTATTTTAATTAGTTTCCTTAGTTGCCTTTTTATTGAAGAACCAGGATTCACATGACGAGGGAATGTTAAAAGTGTGATTTCTAGACCTGAAAATTAATATATTTTTTTTTAGTTATATTAAGCTGTAAAATATTTTATCAGGTGGAAATTGCTGAGAAATTGGTGTTTGCGAGTTGTTAATAATAATAATATGAACCGATCACAAATAAATTACTAGACAAGTCATGCAAATTCATAAAGAGTGAGAACCCTGATTAACTTTCACTTAATTAATTATTTTTATTGAATTATTTTAATATATTGCCACTTCTAATTTCTGTAAATAAAAAATCAGCAGCTTTGACATTACTGTAGAATACCAGAAATATTGTCTAGGTGTTAGACAATATTTGTTGTTATTATTGTTATTTATTACAATATTTATTTTATTTTAGTATAAAATAAGATATTATTATAGTTTTTTATTTTATTATTATTTATTATTTTATTATAGTTTATTATTTTAGTTTTATTTTTCTTAATTCTTTAAATTAGTTTTTATTTTTGCATTTTCTTTTTTAATTTTTAAAGTTCTGTTTTAGTAAATTTGTTGTGTTTTTATTTCATTTTTATTGGTTTGTATATATTTGGTTTTTTTTTATTATGTTTATAGTTTTTATTAATTTTTTTTCTGTTTTAGGTATTTTAGTACTTCATGTTAAACTAAATGAAAATGAGCAATGCTGCTTTGGCAGACAGCTGAAATTATTTTTTTATATTATTTATAAAAATATATAATTTAAATTTTTTTTTTTTGTTGCAAATAACATTTTTTTATGGTTTATTTAACTAAAACAACCCTGAGGGGTTAATCGTCTTTAATTAACCCTTTACAACCAACAAAATATAGACTGCACCCGTTGTAAATAAGCGAAGATCCACTGAATTAAACCCCAAACCCTCCAAATAGAGCCTCAGGTTATTTTCAGACGCTCACCTGATTCAGTCCACTAGAGGGCGCTCAATGTCTGGGACTGAATCTGGAGTTTCTGATTCTTAAAATCACTTTTCTTCAACCTGCTGTTTTTGAGCATTCACTCTCAGTTGTGTTTTGATGACTTTGAGTTTATTTTTGTGGTTAATGAGACTGATAAATGTCACTCATGTTACTTATGAGTAATCAGCTGCTCTGTATATATAGAGTATCTACATCAGAAGTGTTTGTGAACAATAAACAATAACAAAGCATCACAAACAAAAGTTTAAATGTGTTGCTTGTCATTTCTTTGTGAAATTTACTAGCAATTTCTAAGCGAAAATTGTAAATCCTACACAATTTCTTTCCAGTGAACGGGCTCCTCATGTGTTTATTTATTTTGTGTTCGCTCAGAAACACGGTATTCCTGTGCCGGTGACGCCGAAGGCGCCGTGGAGTATGGATGCCAATCTCATGCACATCAGGTGAAGCTCATCACACTCCAGTACTGTACATACAGTTTCCTCACTGCCGTTATTGCACTAAAACTTAATAAAAACCTGTCTTTCAACAGCTACGAGTCTGGAGTTCTGGAGAATCCAAAGGTAAGAGATCAGCGAGCGACTCAAAATCCATTCGTTAGTCTTCGATGTAGTTCAATCCATTCTTAACCCTTATAGGGTCTTTCCTTTTAGACCCCGAACGACGTTTGCTAAAATAAATAAAAAATGTCTGCATTTGTCCAACATGACATTAAACTTTGGACAAAAAAACTTTGTACAAAGTTAAACTTTGATCTCTTGTTTTTATGTTATTAAAAAAAAAAAAAAAAAAAGTCACACTCAGGGTCTTCGGGGTCTCCACAGACTCCAGGCAACAAAATGTAATTTTGCAACAAAATAATTGTTTTTTAAAAACAAATGTAATTTTACTGTTTATTAATAGTTTTTACTTCATATTTGTGCGTTTTTGGAGGATTTATCTTATCCTTTAAATTTATATAATAAATACATATTTTTTTAATACAAAAAAACAGCTTATGTAAAATTCACTTTATTAACGACTCGATTTCTAACTTCATTCTGGGGATAACATGGACATAATTTGACATGGTTTAGTTGGAGATTTTTTATTTATTTTTATTTTTTTTTGTCAAAGTTTAGCATTTTTGTACTGAAAAAAAATACGTTTTTTCAAAAATGTTGGTTTTGAGATGAATTTTGTCGCACGTTACTCTAAGCGGGTCTCATCTATAATGTAACAATATTGAGGAAAAAAGCAAAAAAAAAAAAAACAACATGATTTTTTTTTCTTTGCATTACTAAACTCCTAAACTTTGAGTGCAAATAATTGGTAGCGCGTTTATTGTCATAAATGTGACTTTCATAATACAGTTTACGAATAGAATCCAGGCTGAAATATCTTGTGTAATGGCCGAGATGTCTTTCAGGTCAGCATCAAATAGCAAATCGTGGAGCTCGCTGCCATCTACTGGCTAACAGTGATCATTTTTACTTTAAAGCGCATTTTCCAAAGATGGGAAGTGATCAAAAATCGTCACAGCCTAGAACGGCTATGTGCAAATTATCGTCATGTGAATCCGCATGAGATAAAGTGTAGAAAATGTGTGGCTTCTTTCATACAAATTGCATTTACATAAAAAAAAAGTGCTGTTTTGTTATAAAAACCTATTTCTAAACAATATGTTTTAATTTATTTATTGAAATTTAACAAAAACTGGCCCCTTATCTAACAGCAAAAAAAAAAAAGCCGCAAAACTGCGATGCAAGCTTGGAGCTAAAACAATTAATTTAAACAGGTAAAATTACATTTTGGTTTAAAAAAAAAAAGAAAAACAAAAGTAGTTTGTTAGCTGAAAATTACATCTTTGTTAATACATTTGGGACCCTGAGTGTACTTCCCAACATGAATACGCATCCCAGGCGTTTAATAATAAGCAAGAAATATATCTTAATCAGCTGACTCAACTTAAAGGGATGGTAAATATGGTAAATAGAAATTATGGAGTTCATTCGTGAAACTCTTAGAGGCCGCAGGCGGGAAATCGGCTCCTAGTACATGGGCAAACACTGATCATTATCCCACATGACATAGCTGAATTGGCACAATGAGATTGCTTGCTCAACCAGTTTCGTTCAGTGTTTGCAGTGAATGATCTTTCCTCTGATACGCCGGCATCCACGGCTCTCGCCAGCAGTCCTCCACCCTGTCCTAAGATTTCTGCTACGATATATATCTGTAAATAAATAGGGCTAGATTCTAATGTAAATAAGTTTGGGGCTGCTGTTGTATAATATTTAAGGCCTTTTAATAAATGAGGCGATAGTAGGATCGCGAATAAGTAGGTATTTGCGCTGCTGTATAGTATTGAATAAAAAAGAAGTATTTGGAGTTAGATTGTTTTTCGCTAAATAAAATCAAATCTATTATCATGGATGCAATTCGCTCTGAACGGTAATTTGCGGGTCTCCTTTTTTCTTTTTAGTTAAGCAACTGAATGTTATTATAAAGTAAACAACTGAAATAAAAACTAAAAATGAGCGAATAACTATGTTGCAAACTAATCATGATTGCAAAAACAACTAAAACATAAAAACAATCTCAAAATTATTTAAGTTAAAAACTATAAGATAGCATCTGCATGTGATGGCTAAAATTAACATCTACAGACTTTGAGGAAATCTTTAGTAGGGATTCAAGCCAACCGATCAGTTTAAAGAGCAGGTTACGGCTTTATTCCCCCTCTGCAATCGTGACCTTGGCACTTAAAACACACGCGGAGCACAGCTAGGATTCCATGAAGATTGGGCTCGTCTTGGGGCCTCGGTGTTCCTTTTTGTTTCTTGTTTGTCCATTGCTGTTTTGCGCTGCAATGTGGGGAATAATGCGAGGACACACAGACTAGTGACCGCGTCATGCCAGTCAGCGCGTTCGGCGAGGGCATGTTCTGATTTCATGGGAGCCTGGTAATTGTGGGCCCGGTGTGCTTGCATCTGTCTAATAATGTGTGCGCTCCGGGGCCGTATTGCGAGCGTGGCGGTAGGGGATGCTCTCCTGTCAACCTCGGGGCTATAACCTCCGACGGTCATCATGGACTTAGTCCGGATTTAATTCATGTCCTGTAGAGCAGTGAGCTTGCAGCACGTCTATCACTTATGAGCTTGTGAAGGCGAATCGAAAAAACCCTTGCGATCCTCACATTGTTGGGCGAATCGTGATTCGGGACAAGTCAGCGGTCATCAAACTGGCCGAGTCACGTGATTTCGGCGTAAACGGCTTTCAACTTGTCTGTCACTGTTTTCGAAAACGTTTGGTCTGGATTATTCTTCTG
This sequence comes from Culter alburnus, assembly GCA_028476615.1. Classification (NCBI taxonomy): domain Eukaryota; kingdom Metazoa; phylum Chordata; class Actinopteri; order Cypriniformes; family Xenocyprididae; genus Culter; species Culter alburnus. Next base: position 289,846 of record JAOTNS010001633.1, on the reverse strand, counting down.
TGAACGCCCTGGAGCAGATCTGACAGATCATTTTATATCAATTTGTAGATCATTTAACTTGACTATGCGTTGTTAATGAAAGCATGAAGGCTGTGTATTAAAAATCTTCATAAACATCAATACATAAACAAGCTCTACAATTTAACAAAATAATCACATATATAAAGACAGCTTCATATGTATGGTATCTTGTACTGATTTGTTAATTGGCATGTTAATAGATTACACTTTAAAAAACGAGTTGTCAATTGGTTTGTAAGAATGTTTTTGCAATGCACTTACATCGGTTTTGACAGTGCAGCAGGGGTCGCAGGTCGTGGTTGTTTCCAGTGTTTTTCGGCTTTGGAATCAGATGAATCATTTTGGCAATTGTTGCAATTGATTCAGAAAGGCGTTTGAAAAGCGTCGTTCCTGCCTCATCTCCTTGTTGATTTTTCGAAGAAGCTGATGTGGAGTCTTAAAGGCTAAAATACTCATCATTTGAATCACATCACGCCCTTCACGCTCTTTGGATGGTATTGGATCATATATATATCTATACTAGCTAATATATTCTATATAATATATACACCGGCTTGATGTGCCTGGTTTTTTTGAGGGGATGGCATATTTGCTCCGTCAGGCTTTTAATGATCCATATATTAGAATATATATAGCTATTATATATCTATATATATATTATATATATGTGTGTCTATATGGACCGAATAAGGTTTATGTTAAAAGAGTGTTAAAAAAAAAACTATTAATGAAGATAAATTAATTTTCGAGAGTTTTATTAATGTTAACAATGAGATTAGTGGTCTTTTTACTAATCAATTAAGGCAGGCTTGCATATTTGGTCACTCAAAAAAGTCATTTCGGTTGTACACCACCATTTCGGCCTTTTAGCGGAATTCAAACAATGGCATAACAAGGCCTAGATATCATTAGCTAGCTAGCAAAAAGGAACAATCAATACTCTTAACATTTTATATTTAACCTGTTAATTTACAAGATTATTTAAAAAAAAAACGAAAAAAAAAAAAAATGAGTACGACATTTTTCCATGTTGTAATATCGGTTGGCAGGCCGAATGAACCCGCATGTTTCGGGCATGGCGTAATGAGTAAACATGAATTTATCAAATAGTTTGAGAGAAGTAGTTTAGCTTGGCTTCAGACCATGGCATGGTCTGCATTTGCATGAGGTGTTCCCCCCCCACCGCAAAAAAAAAAAACGAAACCGGTCTGCTTTAAGGATGTCACATAGCTCTGTCATCATGCTATTCGACTCTGGGGGCATGATTGATCAAACATGGTGTGCCTATCTATATTGGTCTACGTTCTGCCGATGAAATTTCATTTGCCGGTTATTCATTATTTGCTGCAATAAACAAGGGCAACAGACATTGCTAGTCTATCAGCAGCATTCGAATATCATTTTCGCACGATTATGTTGTATATGATGATTATAGAAAATCATGGCAGAAATAATCAACTTAATATAACATTTGGGTTACTTTTTTAGAGATGTTAATACTCGACAAATGAAACTGGGCTGGATTGGCTGCGTTGAGGAGGGGGCGGGGGAGGGGGGAGTGGGGGTAGTGTTAAATATATTAAAGCCGAATGACCTTTTTACGATTAAAGTCTGTCACAAATCTTTAAAAGCACTTATCATGTAGGAATAAATGATAATTAAAAAAACCTTTAAATATCTCAATGAAAGAGGAATCCTAGTTGATAGGCTACCTTACATACTTTAGCATTTCGATATCTATTAGGTTTTTTTTCTTATTATTAAGGCGCCTCTTAGGACAAAACAATGGACCGGGCGTAGTGGGGGGGGGCTGTGCTAGGCGGGGGGGGGGGGGGGGGGGGGGGGGGGGGGGCGGGGTTGCGTCAGTCGCATGCATCGATGTGGGGACCTATATTGAAATTATGATAATAATGAGTAATATTAGAGGTAACATCATTACTTATTCAGCAGCATGAAAAATGTGCATTCCCGGTGGGCAAACGCTTGATAGTTATAGGAGGAAACAAGACGATGAAAATTCTGATCGGGGCTATGTGAAAAAAGTGTAAAATGGCAATGAGTATCCCACTTTATAACAGTACAGTTGCAGAAACTAAACATATAAATACCAATATAAATCTCAAGGCATCTTAGTAAAGTTTAAATGCTTAGTTTCGTTCATGCGTAGTTTTAAAATACATATAATGCAGTATGACAACAAGATGGAACAAATAAACCTGATCATCATATTTGAGTAGCGTCATGACTTTTTGTAGAAAAATGAAGTCTGATATACAAATAAACATGCTTTCAGTCCAGACATTGCAACATATTATGACAAATTTTCACAGTTATCTGATCATGTTGATAATTTCGAGGCCTATATAAATCGAGCTTTAAAGGGTTAAACGACGCATCGATCTTTTTAAGCACGTTCAGCGGAAATCCTGTTCGAGATGGAATTGTCATAATCACCGTCCTGCTTTATTTGCAGATGGATAATTTTCTTCCTCTCCTGGGGGGGTTTAGTGCGGACGGGCAACAGCTTCAGTTATCAGCTTCAGGAGGTCCGGACCACGGCGTATTTAGTCGGCGTGGCACTTTCCCATCCAGTGGCCTCCGATCTCACTGCTTCACCTTTGTGTTCAGCATGAGTTCTTCACTAAAGATGTCATTCTTGCGCACTTTTTTCCCCCTCGCTGCTTCTCTTCACCTCTGGGATGTTGATGAAACTTAAGGTCAAATTGAGGGGCGCTATAACTTGTGGAAATATAAAAGAGAGAAATTTACTTGCTCTATGTTTCATGCGGCTAGGCCTGTCCATCTCAGATGGGCAAGCTCATGAATCGCGCCTCCGAGACAACATATAATACGGTGCGCAACTGAATAAGACAGGCAACTCATATCGACGTAACGCCGCGCATCACGGTCGAACATGATGGTTCTCGTTCAGCGGACCGATATTGTCCACCGAATTCTGTCTCTCTGGCCGCGCTGTCGTTCTCAGATCCGTGGATTATTTCTACTCGTTCGCACTGTCTTGCGGGGTTATAGCAGGGTCAGACATCGAGATCGCACCGTCTAGGGGGGTCAGAATTGAAATTCATTGATTCTCGCCATTCACTTATATCAAGGCGCTGAATGTGTTTTGAGTCTTCACCTGAGGTGACAGTCTTTGTCAAACTATGTATTTACCCTATGTGCGGCCTCTTGGGTCGCATTTGGTGAAGGGCACTTCGTGGACAAATCTAGGCAAAGATGTAATTGTTGTAGCTAAAATAATTGGGTTTTTTGTAAACAAATTGTATTTATATTTAACTTTCTGTTATTAATGTTTTACGCGAGGGCATGTTTGGCAGATTGTTGGGGATTTATCATATGTTCTCTAAATTATATAAGCTAAATTTATAAAATTATTTTTTAATAGTTATTGTATAGTGCAGAACCCATCCCGCGCATTTTAGGTAAAATTGTACAGCCTAGCTAACATTTATTTTTGGCAGTCAGTCAAAAAATGGCTAAACTTTGTCAAAGTAATTTTTATTTTCATGAATTGTAATTTGCTATAAATATTTAGCATATGAATCTAACTGAAAGAGATAGCTTGTGAATAGACGTCCTTTCAGGTGCCGTCAAAAATAGTCAAATAGTGGAGCTCTGCTGGCCTATCATACTGGTAAATAATAATTTTATTTTTTACCTTTTAAAACTGCATTTTGGCGCAAAGATGGGCTTAAAAATCGTCTACACTAAGACCGATGTCAATTATGCCATGTTATCTTGCCCTGGCATGAATGAAATTAGAATATGTGGGTCTTTTTGAAAGTGAATTTTAGCACTAAAAAAAGGCTGTTATCTCAACAGAAAACAACACTAAATATTTATTTATTTATTTATAAATAGAAATTTTAATAAGTCGATGGATAAAAAGACGGCTCATAATGATCATGATTCTGTTTGATCATCGCACCGAAATACGTCGGCCCATCATTTTGCACATTTATCGGTTTGATTCTCATCATGAATTTGTTATATAAAATCAACGCGATACATACGTCGCAGCAGAGAGTATCCACCCAAAACGTTTTGCACACATTTTGTTTCCATTTGATTATTGTCCGGTGGGCAAAACAGTCATTCGGTCTCTTCTCTACTTTGGCGATGATGGGTAATACAAACATCATAATCATCATTTTCTACAAATTTCAAGTGACTGCATCTCATACAAGCTGGAATGTATTTGCGTATTATCACAACAATATTGGACTGTTTATTTTGATTTATGGGTAGACAGGTTTGGGACACAAAAAGATTCATCACATGTGAACCCTAACCTGCCTGGGCTATTTCACTAGAATCGAACACTTCACCTGGCGATGGCTTTATAAACTGCTTGAAACAATTTAAAACACTAGGCATTTAGACGTCCATAAGTCTTTGTGATGATCCACATTCTACCGCTGAGACGCCACCCCCACGGACTAATTTCACGCCCTTCGCACGTATCTAGTTCTCTTCAAATGGCTTTTGTAAGCCGTTTCTCCAACGTCTTGTATTTGATCGCGGACAAGTACTACATGAAGTGGGCAGTAAAATAAAAAAGCTAGGCGCAGCGCGGTCAGAGACGCGTTTCTGTTAAAGCGAGGGGGAGAGGTAAAGATCGTACGTGGCATCCTGGACTGAGATTATTATTCGCTATTTGATGTTTGTTGTCCTGGTACAGGGTTTCCATTAAATTGCAAGATGCAACCTGTGGTTATTCTTGGGGCATAGTTCCGCCGCGGATCCGCGCATGGGTCAATTTCTCTTCAGGCTGGAGACATCCGCCCCGTTCATCATTGCACTGTGATCCAGATTTGGTACTTGAGGAAACATACGGCATCTGATGTATGTTCACACACACATGAGCACACACGACTGAGCATGCACACATCATAAACACTACACACACATTGATGTGCACGACGACCACTTGTATCGTCACACACCTAAATACCATAAACGGGCTACACAGCGCATAAACACACACTACATGGGATCGCACCACACTACACTAAGACGGCGCACGACATACACACAACACTACACACACTGATGCAGCATCACAGCATACTAACCTCTAACACACCCACTCGCCTACGATTTAATACACACAGCACATATAACACAACAGCTGACGCACACACAGCACATAACACAGTCGCGTAACACACCAACACACAACACAACATTGATGCAGGCACATTCACATAAACGTCGCACACACATCATAGACCAGCATCATCATCTATTGACGCACAACACACATAACACACCTCACGTCCTGACGCACCCAAGCTTCTACGCCAAACAACGCCCAAAGCACACACATCGCAGCACTACATACAGCACACATTGATGCAGTCAGCCTGCACTGACGCATAAACACCCTCCGGTCAGGCCACACATAGTCTATAGTGAGTTCAGCACATTTACACAGTAAACTCACATTGCATCCTAAGATAGCAGCAGACCTGACACGCACGACGGACTATTACATACACAGACAGTCCGTTGGGGCACACTACATATGTTGCACACCCATACTACATCACACACCTATATCACACTACTGAACTCGTGCAACTGACGCACTAACTGACTAATATACACACATCTGACGGTCACAGCACATAAACACCCACACTGACGGGCACCACACATAGACACCACACGTTCGTGCACACACATAAACATCACATACTGACGCACACACATAATACACACACTGACGTCTAGGTCACACTACACACACTGATGACGGTTCCGCAGCCTAACACAGCACACTGACGGCACCACACATAAATAGAGTCACATCTAGCTAGAGCACACGACATACATTAGCAGCCCCACAATAAACGGCACTGATGTCACGAGCTATTCATTGACGGGGCACCGGACACGATAAATACACACACTGACGGCAAACACGTATGCACTTACTTACACTGACACGGCATCAACAGCATAAATAACACACACTGACGCACACACATAAACACACACACTGACGTCACTGCAGCCTACTTAATAGCCTTAAATCCGTATCTAATAATATAAAGTTGAGGCATCACTGACGCATCACACACAGCACACTGACGCATTGCCACACATAATACAGCACACTATACGCATCACACATAACTACACAACACTGATGCACGACATAAATAAGGTGCACACACTGACGCAGCACACAAATACACACACTGAGCTCTACAACACAAATCAGCCCACAACTGACGGGGTCACACACAAATAGCCACCCGACTGGGTCACCCATCACATAAACACACTGTACGCAGTTACACATCTAATAAACAACACACTGAAGCCTCACTACATAAACAGCACACTACTGACGCACACACATAAATACACCTACTGCGGAAAAACACAGACACACCACAGCAGCAGCTGACGTACCTGGTCATTCCCGATAACTAGCACCACGACTGCACACAACCTATACACACCCCTGACGGTGCACATCAGGCTAACACACACTGACGCAACGAACATAAACTCAGAAAAGAGACTACAGAAAAAATCAACACTAGGAGCTGGATCACCCACCTTGTCAGCCGACCTTCATAAACACACACCTTGTAGCGCACTATCTCAGCTATAAACGACAAGCCATCACATACACACAACACTTACGGCAATGGGCACATTGACCCACACTCAACCCTAACATACTACTTACTTAGCACACAGCACATTGCCCGGCCGTCCCACCGATGCATAAACATCACACAATACTTACTGCTGGGGGGGGGGACTTAGCACTCACATACACAACCGACCCCATTCTCAACACACTGACCTCACATAGCACATACACAGCACACTGCGCGACAGCACTATAAACAGATCGGAGGCACAGCTGTACGCACACACCTAAACTTCAGCCCCTACAAATAAATAATAATATGCACACCACTGAGCGCACACACACTTGCACAAGGCCACATAACACGCATCTGACCGGGCACACACTAAACACACTGATCGGCATGCATGCGACATTAAAGCACAGACACTGACGCATCAGACATAATACGGTCCTCGACACTCTCAGCATACCCGCACCCTTCACATATACCCGATAAACACGCAGGCACTGACTTCGGCACATACACATTGACACACATAAATATCGATCACTGACACACACACAGACATACCACATGCATATAGCATCTCACACTGACGCACACACATAAATAGCACACTGAACGCTACACCAGCTGACGCACACATCATAAATCACCCACTGACGTCACACATAAAGCACGCATTGACGCACACACCTAAATAGGATGCAGCATCATGGTGCCACTCCTGACGGCACAACGTGACCACATAAACACTACTGTACCGCAGCCAATCGACATATGTGCACACATGCATTCTTACGGCACACACATATGCACACCAACACTGACGCACAACCTATTCAGCACACCATTGACTGCACACCACATAAAGCACACACTGACGGCACTACAGTCAATATACAGCACACACTGACCGCACACCATAAACACCTACATCACCTGCCTGGCAGCACACAGAATCGCACGACAATAAACACACTACACTGATGCACATAACTCACGACATAAATACCACACAACAACTGAACGCACGCCTAGTCACATTGAGCGGCATCACACATGAAACATTCATCACACTAGACGCATCATTCACATACAGTCACACGAGCTACTGTTAGAGCTGCCCACACATATCACTGCTTGCACATCACATTGAGCACAGCACACTAAATCCAGCACTGACACACGACACATTTGACGGGCAGCACGACTGGATCGCCCACGAGGCCGCATATGCACCCAGCACTTGACGCAGCCATACACAGAATACAGAAAAACGACACAAATATCACATCACCTCGTTCACACCCACAGACTACGTACTGGCGCACTGATGCACATTACAGCACTCGAACAGCTACGCAGCCATCCGTTAGACATCGACTGGCACACATAGCAACACTAATCGGTCACAATGATCAGGCACAGTCGCTCATGACATACTCTACATATATGATACCACCACACACATACATCATCAGACCCTCAGGCACTTCACTACGGAGCCAGCTCATCCAGACCTCCCTATCACACAGACACACAGAGCACGACTCTCATCTTAGGCAACACACTCACACTCGACTACAGAGACATCACAACACATGTTCACACATCTCAGCAGGTGGAGTTAAACCCCCTGCTTCATCGAGTGGAAGCATGCATCCGTCTGGCATTAAAGCACTTGATGTTTTGCAAAACTCATAGTGCGGCTTTTAATTGTAGTCTTTTTTGCTGCAGCATGAAAATGAAATAAAGAACTTTAGTGTGAAGAAGTGCATTCTGTACAATAATCTAAATAAAAAAAGAACTTTTTTGTGCGATTGAACCGTATCCATACCTTCAGAGGATTTCCCAAAGCGTTTTCATCATCTGAACCCCATTTGGAGATCAAATATTTACATTGAATCCCCTTGAAGTTATATTTTACGGATTAGTTATAAAAGTTAAGCATTTCAAATGAATTTGAGCAATCGCATTCGCAATTCTCTGTATGTGTCAGAAACATATATTAATATATTTAAAGGGTTTAATTATTATTTGCAAATTCATAGCTATCAGTTATTTTATTTGAGCTATTTGTTTAAATCAACATACCTTATTTAAGTCTTTTGAATGAACAAACAATTTTTAACAACCCCTGCTGTCTGATGACTTTCAACTAAAATGTCCTGTTCGTTTCTGTTTGTCTCGTAGCTCACAGCCACTTCAGATCTCTAGACGCAACATACCTAAGAACCCAGGAAGATTCATCCCGGACGAAAAAAAAAACAAACCAGCTCCAATGAGTCGCGAGAGTGCTGAGAGGCGAATTCATTAAAGGTTGTGTCTTTGCATCATCATCTCACGCTGGTTGAAATACGACACAAGAACAAACGGCTGTTTTAAGGCCTGTAAGCGTCCTCCACCGCTCCGTCCTTCTTAGAGGGGGCATCGATCTGAAAGGCTCTAAATATAATTCAAGAACTGCTTAAAATAGAAATCTAGACGCGTAATGGTTGGTCCTCTTTTAAAGGAGAGCACATTTGTTATGTTGAGGAATGAAAGTACTCTTCAAAAATGCATTGTATAGCTGTGCAAATTTGGCCGGCCTTATTGTTCGGGGTGTGAGCAAAACACTGCCGTTTTTGTATGTTCGCGCTTTAAATGGGCCAGATGAGCTGGCTGCTCCCAGGCCTCCCTTTCCTAATATTTGGGTGGGCGTAAGAGTGCTTTAAGCAGCTCAGCATTCATTTTGCTAAAAAAATAAACAAATGCAGTAGCAGTTTATTCTATTTGCTATATAGTAGTATATATATCCCTTTAGTCAGAGAAGCTGGATACACTACAGTAGGGCTGGGTGCGTGAGATATAACCATATTAATCACACTTGGCACTTAAAACACTTATTTAATAGATCTAAAAAATCGGCAATTTTTAATTTTGTGTCTTCGGTCTTAACCTGAGTGGATCAATTAATTAATCATCTGAAAGTAGCGGCTAAATAATTGCTTCTGTCGGTCGTCAAATTTATTTGTATAGGCGTTTTCCAGCAAACACGGCATTGTATCAAAGGCAGAAAATCATGATGTACATGTTTATAATATTCCTTTTCTCTCATGCCTTATCAGGGCGAAAGTTGCCGCTTTAGCCAAGTCATTTCACTCGGCTTGGGCCATTCTTTGAAACGGCCTCTTGCGGACATCCTGGCATCATTGTCCCTCATTGCGCCTCTTGAATGGGGGAAACATCAAATTCTCCAAAAGGCTGTTCTGCGGGTCGACACTGGGTGCTAGCGATTACATTTGTCATATGTTAGAATGCACGGCAATGAATCTGATCAACCGCTGTTCTTATCAATGTTTTACTCCAATAGGCGGGCTCGCATGCTATGACAAAAAAAAACTGTATTTTTTAGGCTCGGTGGCAAGCTACTGCGGTCATGCGTCAGCACCTACAATGCAGCGTCTCTTGTGCCGATGTTTGCAGGGTAGGCTCGCTACGGGTCCTGAGCTGTTTCTATAGAAAGTCCCCGGGTGCTCGCACAGTACGAAACACACACAGTCTCAACGGCTGCTGGGCAGTTGACGGGCGTGACTTCAACGCAGTCCATACGGCGATTGCTCTTATTTAGTAAGGGCGGGCAGCTTATTCGCGCTATAAAAGGGGGGAAATAATTGAGCGTTGTACACCTTTCTCAATCCCCCATTCAGATAACAATATATCGGTCACACTCTTGGTGTTATTCTATAGTCTATTGCTTATAGTCATGAATTTAGCATTTATCCCATATAGTGGACACCTTTCATATCGGCAGTCCATCTCGTAGACCTCATGCCATAAGCTTGACAAAACATCAAAAAAATTGAGGCGAATTCGTTTAAAGGTGGGAAAAAAAAAAAAAAGACTAAACAAAAAAGAAACTAAACGAAACAGCAATATGTAATATTTTTGCATGTAAAGAATTCCAAAACCACTAGTGCTGAGTGTTATACTGTTTTGTTTGGGACCCGCTTGAGCTCTTCCAATATGCGAAGCCTAAATGTTTGGGCAACTATTTGGGAATCGGTGCGAAAACCATGTTGGCAATTTTAAACCAAGGCTTAGCGGAGACGTGTGAGGAGTCGCACCTGTCAATCAGCTTCATACCGCGTTACCCTCCAGGCTTACGGTTTTATTTTGTAGAATATCCATTGTAAACAGCTGCAAAGATCTCTTTAATATTTGAGGGGGGGGGGCCTGTTTTAATATGAGCACAGGGAACCAAGTGTTTTGATATATATTATAAACAGCAACTAATTATTGTTATATAAGATCAACACTTTTTATGATCTCTATTGTTTCAAAAAATCTAATTTTCTTGATTTTTTGCGAGTAGCGGGCATGCTTTCGGCGACGCCTCTAGAGAAAAACACACGCTATGTTTTGTGAACATAGGGGGCATAATCAGATGGCAGGCCTTATTTTAGTAACAGTAATGACATATTTTCTCCATCAATGACCATAAGGCGTTTTAAGATGAAATTGCATCCATTTATCAAGCACAACATACCCAGCGTTTAATATGATATTGTAATCGATCTATATCCTTCGTGCTAGTGTGTAAGCGTGTACTTCAGGCAGCGCGCCCGCCGATTCGAGTACATTCACCGAGTATATCGTTTAAACATTCATTTTTCAACACTCTCAATGTACTAATATATGGGATAAAGCAGAGCTGGCTGCGTTATGGCCCTCATACTCATGAACCGGAAAAAGCAGGAAGGGCGGACGAGCCACGGTGACTGTGTCATAATAAAAGATCCTCGCGCTCGTGAGAGGCTTGTGTTGATCAACATCGCGCTGCGCATTGGCTCCTGTCGGCGCTCGTTGATCAGGAGCTCTGCACAACTACGTTCGGCCTCCTGTCTCAATGTCTGTCATAGCTAGGTCGTAACACCGTTAAAATCACATCGCCTGAAGCTTAGATTTCTTCTCTGGGCCCTGATCCAATCCGCTATTCTTTTGGGCAGCCATTGCGCATTTAATCGCGTTGATTTATGGTGAGTATTGCACATGTCCGCCAAGATTCCACCACGGTCTGTGCTCAAACTTGCGTCATCAAGCTATCGGCCTTTGTTTTGAATATACTTCTCTCTAGCGACTCTATGGTTGGGCGGGAGGCAAATTATTACATACTCGCCGCTTTTAAGATATTTATTTTAACTCATCACCTTTTAATTCATTCTTACCATTGAAATGTTCTTCAAGTAAGCAGGCCCTTAACTGATCATGCATTTATCCAAAACTATATTTACTTAGTGTAAACATGATGGTACCTCGTCTCCTGCGGCAAATAACGTCCGCACATATAACCATAGAAGCCTTTCTTTATCTAAATATAGGGACTATAAGCAAACATTAATCAACTAGCTAATCTCCCACTTATTATTAATGCTTGCACAGAAAAAAAACATTATAAAACGTCCACTTAATTTGTAGCATTTTACGCTCGTACCCCCGCTTCTGCGAGCCGTCCATGGTGCCCCCCCCCCCCACCCAAAAAAGCATGGCTGGGAAATAGAAATCTGCCGCACTCTATGCGCAAGTTTGCAGTTAATAACCTTACATTAAAAGTAATAACGGTGTCATAAAACTCAAAACACTTGAAATTCATGTTGCATAATTTAGCTTAAATATATCCAGTTCTGTGAACTTGAGAAGAATAAAGAAAGTGCTAATAATGTTCGTGCATGCACAAACAGTAGAGCTAATATGGGGACTTGTTTAGTTAATTTACAAGTTGTCGCTTAGCTCCAGAACCAATGGAGTATTTTGAGCCGTTAAGGGTTTACACGTGGCATTAGTGTTTACAAAGCTGGGGCATTTTGCAGGCATCTGATACAGGGACAATCAGCAGCTTGATTTTGCTGAGTTTACTATAAGCATGCGATAATTTGGATAACTATATATATATTAGAGACTGTGTGATAATATAGTTCACATTTTGCAACAATCATGCAGCATATATAGAAATGTTTTCTCTTCTTGTTACTCAAAGAAACTGTTTTCAAGCAGTTAAACAAAGTGCGTCAAGACTTCGTTCCCATATTTTTGGGGAATTAGAATCTCAATAGTTGTGTGGGACCCCAGTGAACTAGTAATGTGATTTTATCAGACAGCGATGTCATTGTGCTCTATGATCCGTTTTGATCGGCCATCAGTATTCATAGATATTTGAGCACGTCCATTTAATGTCCATGAGAAAGCTGTTTTTAGTGATTCTCACAATAGCAGCAGCCCCCGTCGCCGCCCCGCTCCTGTAAAAGACCTGGTTTATCTTTCTATTCGTTCTGTTGCGTCTTTTCTTCTCTTCACTTTCTCAGCTCTCTCTCTCGTCGATAAAAAAGAATTTTAACTACCAAACCTTTTCCCTCTTGTCATTTTAACCCCCGTTTCTTTGCCACTTCTTCTCCTGCTCCTCAAAAGGGGAACGGCGCAAAAAAAAGAGGAAAGAGTGGAAAAATGTAAAGCAGTAATTTTTCCTACAACTGTGTCTTCTGTGCCATTGTTGCTTTTCTAAGGCAGAGGGAACGAATAGAATAATGCGGATAGACTGGAGAGAGAAGTGGCCGAGAGACTCTGTGTTCACGCTGTGTTTAATTTATTTGAACTTTTAATCTAATTATTAACTATTTGAAGGGCTCTGGAGCTTTGTTAGCCGCTGCCCTGTGGCCCGGGGTCTCTGGGTTTGGGACGAAACGCCTTGTCTACCGATATTTGTCTCGGCCAGTGTCATTATTTACTCCTAAACTTATATTCTGTTATTCTCTGAAGTTTTAAAAATCTTCACGCAACTCTTTTCCATGCATAGTGACACTCAAACTTCAAAAAATGCCACAAAAGAGGCTCTTGAATCAAAGATTGGACACATTTGATGCGGTTAACGTCCGACATGCGTCATATCTTGCAGTCAAACATCATAGCAACATATTTTTATAGTTTTATTAATATTTTTATATTAGCTTTTATTTTTATTACTAGTTTTCATTTTTTTTGAGTCATTTCATCATGTGCTTTTGTCATTTTATTTTATTTTTTAAATATTGCTATTTAGGTTTAATTTTTTTTATTTCGGTTTAGTATTTAGTTTTTTATGTATTTCTAGTTAATAATTTAGTACTTCAAACTCACTTATTTTATTTTCTCATTTCAACTAATGTAATGTTTTCTATTGAAATCGTTTGTTTTCTTCTTATTTTATTCCGCTCTTGAGTCTCTATGGCAGACCATAGCACCGTATGCGTAAAAAGTTATGAATTTGGCACACGATAGAGGACAGTCTGAAAAGTTTCCATAGCAAATTTGGATCTCTACCTCAAACCTCTAGCGCCACCAACAGTTCAAAGATTCACTCTCATGTTTCTGCTCATAACTTTTGATGCACAAGCCCTTAGAAACAAAAACAAATTCATGACATCATTTGCGTCATGAGAATTTTTCCGGCCATTTTGAATTTTCCAAAATTTTCAAAACTCCTCCTAGAGCGTTTGTCCAATTTGCACAAAATTTGGTATGTAGCATCTACTCACACTCCAGACAAAAAGTTATTAAAAGATTTTTGATCGGCCAATCCGTTAGCGCTCCTTAAGAGCGCCGTCAATTAATTGAAATTAATTGATGCGCTATATGAGAACGGATTGGACGATCAAAAATCTTTTAACAACTTTTTGTCATGCAAAAATGGATTTGATGCTGTATCTTCACAATGATTTGGTGAATTGACACCAAACTTGGTGGTATATGTCATTACAGGCATGACTTGGGGGAACATGCACAGTATCGTCACAGCGCCACCTACCGGTGCCGAGATACAAAAAATGGCTATTTTTGCTTATAATTTTTGAATGCCTTGTCCTACAATCATGAGGATCTCCTTAGATTCCGTGAGGCATGCCGAGTTGAACGATATCTAATTTTCTTTGGTCCGGCATTTTAGGCATCGGCCATTTTTAATTTTGTCATAAAATGCTGTGTTTTACGAATGCATGAACGTATCGTTACGAAATTCAGTATGATTCATTGAGGCCATGTTCTGAGAGGACCTGTAAAGTTTTAGGTCAGCGCCTCCTAGTGGTCAAGAGATATAATGAAATTTATGAAAATGCTTATAACATAAAAATTTTACATATTGTCATTTATTGTACATTATGCCAAGTCCTACGATATCAAATGTGCCATATTCTATCATACTTACTGTCTGCCATATTGAATTTTATTCAAATACTTTTTCAAACTCCTTCTATAAAATGTGTCCGATTTGCACGAAATTTGAAATGTACCATCTACTCGGACTCCAGGCAAAAAGTTATTAAAAGAATAAAATATTAAAAAAAAAAAAATTTCTTGATCAGCCAATCCGTTCTCGTATGGCGTGTCGTATAGCGCAAAAATGGATTTGATGCTGTATCTTCACAATGATTTGGTGAATTGACACCAAACTTGGTATATGTCATTACAGGCATGACTTGGGGGTACATGCACAGTATCGTCACAGCGCCACCTACTGGTGCCAAGATACGAAAAATGGCTATTTTTGCGCTTAACTTTTGAATGCCTTGTCCTAAAATCACAAGATTCCTTGAGGCATGCTGAGTTGAACGATATCCAATTTTCTTTGGTCGGCCATTTTTAATTTTGTCATAAAATACTGTTTTATGAATGCATGAACATATCTTTATGAAACTTGGTATGATTCATCAAGGCCATGTTCTGAGAGGACCTGTAAAGTTTTAGGTCAGCACACCCTAGTGGTCAAGAGATATAATGAAATTTATGAAAATGCTTATAACATTTTACATATTGTCATTTAATGTATATCATTAGATTTGTTGGCTTATGCCAAGTCCTACGATACCAAGTTTACCATATTCTACCATAGTTACTGTCCGCCATATTGAATTTTATTCAAAACTTACTTTTTCGAACTCCTCCTACAAAATTTGTCCGATTTGTACAAAATTTGGTATGTAACATTTAGAGACGCTCATGACAAAAAGTTAATAAAAGATTTTTTTATCGACCCAACCGTTTTGTACTCCATCAACAAATTTAACTACGAGAACGCCAAAATGAATATGCAGCTGTATCTTTGCTAAAGTTTTGTGTATTGACACGAAACTTGGTACATGTGATCACAGGCATGACTTGAGGATGCATGCAGAGTTTCGTCACAGCGCCACCTACTGCTCAGAAGTTATATACCATTATAAGTGCTTTAACTGATGTAATTTAAACAGCTTTATCCTCACCTCATGATCACAGATGTCCACAAATATTTCCTTTTCTGCCCTTATTCAGCTTGACCTCATAATTGCTGCTTGCAGCTATATTTACATTTTATTTCAGATTTATTTAAATTAATTGTTTTAGTTAACGATAATAACCCTGCTTCAGAAGACTTGAAATATATAGTCTGAAATATGTTTGTTTGGTCCTTTTTGGAGCTTGACAGACATGATCACAATAAAAAAAGCATCATAAGAGTTTGAGTGTTAAAAAAATAATGATTAAATCATTTTAATTTTTGGCTGAACTATCCAGCTTGCTCTATCTGTGTCATTATTCTCACAGGGCTTTACATTTACAGCTGTGAAAGGACGAGCAGGAACCGCAGGCTTTCCTTCATGATTGGCAACTGTGAGCGTGCTAAATGCTAATGAGACCCGTGTATGGATCTTTTCTTTCTTTCTTCTCCGCCCTCTTTTCCTTGTGTTCCTCCTCCTCCCCCCCGTAAGGCCAGTCCATTCGTATCCTCCACCTCTGGCCTCTGAGCAGCTCATTTCACGCTATGAATAAGTCGACTATTCACCATGATTTATTTATGGGAGTTCAGTGTGTTTGAGAGCGCAGGACCGGCCATCACACTGAGTTCTACAGCGAAGCAAAAAAATATTCAGACACTTCATTGACACTTAAACATGACGGTCATTACATTTTTAAAACCAAATATGTCATTTATTTTAAAGTAAGATGTACATTCATAATGATAAAACAACAGATATAGAGTTGAAAAGAAAGAATATTGTTTGTCTGTCTGTCATCATTTTGTCTATCAATTATGAACTCAATTATGAAGCAGATATGATTCAGCTATAAATCAAATATTGTTCTCGTCCAATACTATCAGTGCAGTCAAATCTATAATGCATTGTGACTGAATATTAAGTGTCTTTTAAACCCCAACTAATCAAGCCAGAGGTGACAGTGGCAAGGAACTCAAACATCAGGTGATAGAAATGGAGCAAAAAAACCTCGGGAGATTGTTATACTAATGTATGTTAATACTTTCAGGTGTTCCAGTCAAAGTGACACATGTTAAGGAAGGAAAATCCAAAGACACTCCACTGGAGATCTTCTCCTATCTGAATGAGATCGGGTGAGCAGAACCTGCCATGATGCATGAACTTTACAGTTCAAACACAGTGTTTACTGTCAATTTATGATGTCTTGAGTTGCTCAATGCTTGTGTTTTCACTGTGGCTCTTTAAAGGGTTAGTTCACCCAAAAATTAATTCCTCACCCTCATGTCGTTCCACACCCGTAAGACCTTCGTTCATCTTAGGAACACAAATGAACCCTTAAATGCATGACTGTTTCGCCAATCATTCTTACATATTCGGGTCTTTATCGACCCGGATCTATATCTAACACGGAAGGATCTCTCCCTGTCGCAATAATATAAAAATCCATCCGATATTAGAGTAACAATTACAGAAGAATAAAATAAAGCATATTTTAATTACCTTTTGGAGCTTGAAAGGGCTCAGTTTGAGCAGATGTTTTATGCCATCATCACTGTCCTCGTCAGAGCTCATTTCCCAGTAAATTCAGCAAATAATGGGCTAGTTTTATGTTTGAGGTCACGAATATGAGCCCATTCGCGATCTCAAACGTATTCTCAAAACTATATAATTTTCAACATCTTCAAAATCAATATTTTGATCGCTAACAGCTTCACCAGATCAATCCAGTAACCGTTACAGTCATATTTGATTGCGTTCAGTATTTGCTCTGCAGTAAATCGCTGAGCCATTTCATGTTTTTCTTATTATTTCGTTTTCTGTCTGAATGAGTCGTCACTTTAGCATTGTGTATCAGACATTGCCACCTTGTGGAATAAAGGTGAATTGCACTTATTCCGTCATCTAAGATTAAATTATTGTTGTGCAGAAAAAATATACGTACACTCATACACACCTCGGGTCGTTAGCGACCCTATACAATTTTTACAAAAAATGAATACAAAAATAGGCATTCTTTTATAATTTTATGATTTTTTTCTTGTTATATTCTTTATGATGAATTGATTGAGGAATACCAAGAAGGTTGATGTCTAACTTTAAAAAATGAACGAGGAGGAGGGTAGTTGAATGACGTCCCGGGTCACTAAAGACCCGAGGTATGCATTTAAGGGTTAAGATATTTTTGATGAAATCCGATGGCTCAGTGAGGCCTCCATTGACAGATAATTAACACTTTCAATGCCCAGAAAGCTACTAAAGACATATTTAAAACAGGTCATGTGACTACAATGGTTCAACAAATCTTTTGTTTCGTATCAGTGGTTTGGAGCGTGTATAAAACTGCCAAAGTCACGTGATTTCAGTAAACGAGGCTTCGTTACGTCATAAGTGTTTCGAAATTTCAATGTTTCACCACTGGGGGGCGTGACTTTGTCAGTTTGATACACACTCCAAACCACTGATTCGAAACAAAAGATTCATAAAGCTTCATGAAGCAGTGTTTTGAAATCGCCCATCACTAGATATCGTTGAATAAAGTTGTTTTTTTTGCCGCACAAAAAGTATTCTCGTCTCTTCATAACATTAAGATTGAACCACTGTCGTCACATGACTGTTTTAAATATGTCTTTAGTAGCTCTCTGGGCATTGAAAGTGTTAATTATCTTGCTGGTAATGCAGGCCTCACTGAGCCATCAGATTTCATCAAAAATATCTTAATTTGTGTTCTGAAATTAATGTCAGAAATGTAATTTTTTGGGTGAACTAACCCTTTTAAGGGGGCATTCGGAAACTTTAGATTTGATCCATTCGTAAACATACAAATGTCATTTTGTACACTTTGTCACTTGAGATTATACGCATTGTTATTTATTTATTAATCAATAACATACTCTCTCGTTTCAAAGTGGAAAGCATGGTGTGGGGAGGATCGATATCGTGGAGAACCGCTTCATTGGAATGAAGTCAAGAGGTACGAATGTCATTTCATTACATTTATGCATGTGTCACACAGATAGAAACTTGCATTGCATTCAAGGAAAACATTGAAGATATTAAGTCTTGTTTACTGAAATCCATTTGATCCAAATGAAGTGAGTTTGTGCTTAAAACAAGAACGAATATCTGCCAACGGAGTCAGAAAAATAATCTTGTTTTTCCTTTGAATTAGGTTTATTTTTCTGACTCCACTGGCAGATATTTGTTCTTGTTTAAGCAGTTATTAAATCCCCATCTCTATGAAGAAATAAATAACTTATGGCTCTTACTAAT
Source organism: Culter alburnus (assembly GCA_028476615.1). Lineage (NCBI taxonomy): Eukaryota > Metazoa > Chordata > Actinopteri > Cypriniformes > Xenocyprididae > Culter > Culter alburnus. Next base: position 270,654 of record JAOTNS010001633.1, on the reverse strand, counting down.
GTTTAGATATTTGTATTGGAAAACAAGACAAAACATGTTTTGTAGTGAAACTTCACAGTCGTTGTATTCGGATTGCGCTGGGGTCCGGGTCCGTCCCTCCTCACAACGCTCTGATTGGCAAATTGACTCCGGCTTCACAGCAGAGTGGCAGGTAGGAATTGGAAAATACGGAATGTCTTGTTTTCCCCGCCGGTTCACAGAAGATCAGAGCTGAATGTGGAAGTCGGCGTTTAGGATGTTCAATAAAGTCCCTGACAGGCTGTGTTTATGTGACACGGTCCAGGAGAATGAAGTGAACTGCGTGTCACGCTCTTTCAGAGGTTCAGATGGAGCAGCAAATGAAAGCAGAACCTCCTGAACTGATCCATAATGTTCATGATCATCTTGCTGATTTCTCATGCATTTCAAAATCTTTATTTTTTGTTCTGTGTATATATACTACACATATACTAGATTAAAAATTAATACTTTTATTCATTCAAGGATGCATTAAAACTGATCAAAAGTGACCGTAAAGACATTTATAATATTACAAAGTTTTTTTATTTCAAATAAATGCAGTTTAATTTTCTATTTATTAAAGAATCCTGAAATGTATATCAGTTTTCAGCATTGATAATAATCATGAATGTTTCTTGAGCAGCAAATCATCATATTAGAATGATTTCTGAAGGATCATGTGACACTGAAGACTGGAGTAATGATGCTGAAAATTCAGCTTTGATCACAGAAATAAATTACATTTTACTATATTCACATAGAAAACAGCTGTTTTAGATTGTAATAATATTTCAGATTTTTACTGTATTTTCTCATCAAATAAAAGCAGCACGGGTGAGCTGAAGAGACTGAAAACAGTTTTAATATTCAAGAACAATAAAAAATCTGAATTTTAGTGTACTTTTAGTCCTATGAACAGTCATGGATATTAGGAAATTAATGGAAATTAAGTAATTTTAAGTAAGAAGTTATGGTAAAAATATTATATTAGTGTATATAATGAAGTATTAGAAATGGCATCTCAAGCTACATTAGTTTTTATTATAAATTAATGCTGATATTTCAATAAAGACACTTCTTTAAATGAGTTCACATTTTCACATTTTATATGTAATATATATATATATATATATATATAGGATATTTATACAATTTATAAATTGGATTCATGTTTTATAAAATGCATGTAAAACCATGTAGTAAAAATAGTTTTTTATACATAATATATAACTATTTTTAAAAAAGTTTAGATTTAAGCTGTTACTGATGGACCAGTGTTATTTTTCTATTGTTTATATATTATTATAGTTTTTAATATTCTGAATTTGCTTTTTTTTTTTTTGTGGTTTTGTCATTTTTATTAGGATTAATACATTTTTATTCAACTCTTTTCAGTTTGTTACCCAGACAGCATCTCTAATAATAAAGTTAATCATCTACTATTTTATTTCAGCTTTATTATTCAGTTATTAAAGTGACTCTGATGCGTGTCTCGGCCTCGGGCTTCACTTATTAAGCCCTTCACATCAGGTGACAGTGTTTGTGGAGTGTGTGTTTGTGTGTCTTTTGAAGTGTTAAAGCGGCATTAACGCCACGCTCCTCGACCTGAGCTCTTTCTGCCCGGGCAGGAGCGAGGAATGATAAGCCGGCCCGTGTTACCTGTGTGTAAGGATGCCTGAAGGGCCCATGAGACATTTAACCTCTCAACACACAAACACAAACACATCTGAACTGTGTAAATGATGAATGTAAATCAGTGTCGGCATAATCTGTCCTCCTCTAGCTTGGGATCTTAATGCCTGACGGTGTTAGAAGAGATTTTTATCAGATTTTCTTGATGCTTTAGTCCCTCAATCTCCTGCTCTAAATCCCACTGAGTCTTAATGTATCAGATTGCCACTTTTCAGGACTTAAGAGATGGGTAATTTGCTAAGTCTTGTTTTGGGCAGGAGTTACTGTGGCGTTTAGGGGTTTGGACTGAGAGCCGCTTCTTCTGCCCCGAGGGGACGGAGATTGTTTTACACGTAAGACTTTGAGAAGTCAAAAAAGCTTTTGTTTAGTAAAGGAATTGAAGATTTAATAGGTGAAATCTTTGGTCTCAAATAGTTTTTGAGCTGTTTTGGTGACTTGTTTGTTATTTCTGTTACATTGGGCAAACTTTAACTTCAGTTTGTTTTACTTAAGCCACTTTCAATTAAACCCATTGATTTTATATATATATATATATATAATATATATATATATATATATTATGTAATATATTATAAAAATTAAATATATACAATTAAATTGAATGTTTATTAAATCAAACCCACTGAACTAAAAAAATATATATATTAATAGTTGACCATTGGAAAAAAAACATTTTATATACATGATTTTACATATATACATGCTATATATATATATATATATATATATATATATATATATATATATATATATATATATATATAAAAAAAATATAATTTTTTAATCCAGTGTGTTTGATCATAGTAAATCTGACACATTGACTGATATATACAACTTTCTATAAATAAATTATAAAAAAAATAAATATATAAAATTAATTGAAAGTTTATTATATATTAATTATATATTATATTAAATTATACATTAATAGTTGACCATTGGAGGAAAAAAAAAAAATTTATATACATGATTTTATATATTTTTTTATATATTTATATATTTTATTTTAGAGATATTATATATAAATATGTAAATCATATGCTTTTAATATATATATATATATATATATATCATTATAATTTTTTACTCCAGTGTGTTTGATCATAGTAAATCTGACACATTGACTGATATATAATTTATTTATAGAAAGTTGTGTGTGTGTGTATATATATATATATATATATATATATATATTATAATTTAATTCAATATGTTTATTAAATCAAATGCACTGAAGTAAAAATGTGTGTGTAGTGTATACATAAAATGAAACTTTTTTTTTAAATTTGTTGATTAGAGCGTACAGCTAATGAAAGTCCAAAATCCAGTATCTCAAAATATTAATATTTACATTTGCGTTTCATTAAATGACCATCCCTACAGTATAAATTCCGGGTATCTCTTGTTCTTTGAAACCACACTAATGGGGAAGACTGCTGACTTGGCAATGGTCCAGGAGACAATCATTGACACCCTCCACAAAGAGAGTAAGTCACAGATGGTCATTACTGAATGTGGTGGCTGTTTACAGAGTGATGTATCAAAGCATATTAAATGCAAAGTTGACTGGAAGGAAGAAATTGGGTAGGCAAAGGTACACAAGCAACAGGGATGACCACAAGCTTGAGAATACTGTCAAGTAAAGCCGATTCAGACACTTGGGAGAGCTTCACAATGAGTCGAATGAAGCCGGAGTCAGCGCATCAAGAGCCACCACACTCAGACATCTTCAGGAAAAGGACTACCAAGCCACTTCTGAAACACAAACAACGTCAGAAGCATCTTACCTGGGCTAAGGAGAAAAAGAACTGGACAGTGAACAGTGGTCGAAAGTCCTCTTTTCAGATAAAAGTAAATTTTGCATTTCATGTTGAAATCATGGTCCCAGAGTCTGAAGGAAGACTGGAGAGGCACAGAATCCAAGCTGCTTGAAGTCTAGTGTGAAGTTTCTGAAGTCAGTAATGATTTGGGGGGGCGTGACATCTGCAGGTGTTGGTCCATTGTGTTTTATCAAGTGCAAAGACAATGCAGCCATCTTCCAGGAGATTTTGGAGCACTTTATGCTTCCATCTGCTGACAAGCTTTATGGAAATGCTGATTTCCTTTTCCAGCAGGACTTTAGCACCTGCCCACAGTGCAAAAACCACTTCCAAGTGGTTTGCTGACCATGATATTACTGTTTTTTTATTGGCCAGCCAACATGCCTGACCCCTGAATCTATGGGATATTTTCAAGAGAAAGATGAGAAACAGTCGATCCAACAATATACAGGTGATCTGAAGGCTCAATAGTGCCTCAGCAGTGCCACAGGCTGATCACTTCCATGTCACACTTCACTGATGCTGTAATTTGTGCTAGAGCAAGTCATTTGCTGTAATATGTGCTGCCGACCAAGTATTGAGTGCACAAATGAACATACTTTAAAGAACTTGAACTTTTCTGTTTGAAAATCCATTTTTTGATTGATCTTAGGAAATATTCTAATATTTTGAGATACTGGATTTGGACTTTCATGAGCTGTACGCTCTAATCAAATTTAAAAAAAAAAAACTTTTGAAATGTTTTACTTTACATGTAGGGAATCTAGACTATGACCAGCACCTGTATATAAAATAAATAATGGGTTTAATTGAAAGTGGCTTAAGTAAAACAAACCGAAGTTAACAATATATAGAGATAGATAGTGTGTGTGTCATATATAATATAATATAATATAATATAATATAATATAATATAATAATATAATATAATATAATATAATAGAGAGAGAACTTTTACTTCAGTGTGTTTGATTTAAGTAAACATATTGATTGATTTATGATGGGGTAATAATTAAGGAATCACATATAGGTTGAAAGCCCTTTGAAAAAGCCATATTGGTTGATTTCTTTAATCTGAATATATAGTAGTGCGTGTTTTTCCTGGTCTCTCGATTCAACACAATCTATCACCAGCTTGTGTGTTTGTGTAAAGACTCTGACAGCTCTGAAGAATAACCGGACGGGACCTCGTGTGTCCGTTCATCATCTCTGCTCCTGTACTTTGATGGTCTGTGACCCTTCAGACAGCTGAGTGAAAGCTTCATTTCTGTGTGTCAGACACACGTACGGCGCTGACGGGGGAAATTGTAGGGTAGAGCGAACATGACCGCTGGATCCTGACAGAGGACGATTGTTGCGTTTCCCTGTTCTATTATCATTCATCCTGCTGTCAGTGTGCCCATCAACACCTGTCACAGAGGCAATGCTGATTTGGATTTATTGGGATTTTCCCCAAAAATAACCACAGAAAGTGCAGCCTGCATCAGTCCCCAATAGTTTCTTGTCCTCTCACTATCTGTCAATTAAAAGTGTACATAAGAGAAGAAATAATCAGTTCATTTTTTCATATTTTTGTACCCGTCAGGAATCTACGAAACCCCTGGAGGAACCATCCTGCTTCACGCTCATCTGGACATCGAGACCTTCACGATGGACCGGGAGGTGCGGAAGATCAAGCAGGGTCTCGGGATCAAGTTCTCGGAGCTCATCTATAACGGTACGGATGCGGCTTGAGCTCAGATCAACTGATCTGCAGTTCAAGAATTAAATTGAGTTTAAGTTACATGAACTGCTCAGAAATGTAAAGTGTGTATTTTTAACTAGAAAAGACGTTTTTCAAGACAAACTTTGAATGTTGGCACAACAAACCAGTGTCTGGAGGTTTAAATAAAAGAGTCTTGAATTTTATAGGCACTGTCTATCCAACTGTCTATCTGTCTTCCTGTCTGTCTGTCTGTCTGTCTGTCTATCCATCTGTCTATCCGACTCTGTCTTTGTCTGTCTATCTATCCGTCTGTCTATCCGTCCATCTGTCTGTCTATTCATCAGTCTGTCTGTCTGTCTTTCTGTCTTTGTCTGTCTGTCTATTCATCTGTCTATCTTTCTGTCTATCCGTCTGTCTATCTTTCTGTCTTTGTCTGTCTGTCTGTCTATCCGTCTGTCTGTCTTTTTGTCTTTGTCTGTCTGTCTATTCATCTGTCTATCTTTCTGTCTATCTTTCTGTCTTTGTCTGTCTATTCATCTGTCTATCTCTCTCTTTGTCTGTCCGTCCGTCTGTCTGTCTGTCTATTCGTCTGTCTGTCTGTCTGTCTGTCTGTCTCTTTCTGTCTGTCTGTCTATCCGTCCATCTGTCTGTCTATCCGTCTGTCTGTCTGTCTACCTGTCCGTCTGTTTGTCTGTCTATTGATCTATCTTTCTGTCTTTGTCTGTCCGTCTGTTTGTCTGTCTATTGATCTGTCTTTCTGTCTGTCTATTCTGTCTATCTATCTTTGTCTTTGTCTGTCTGTCTATTCATCTGTCTATCTTTCTGTCTGTCTATCCGTCCGTCCGTCTGTCTATCCGTCTGTCTATCTTTGTCTTTGTCTGTCTGTCTATTCATCTGTCTATCTTTCTGTCTGTCTATCCGTCCGTCCGTCTGTCTATCCGTCTGTCTATCTTTCTTTGTCTGTCTGTCTATTCATCTGTCTATCTTTCTGTCTATCTGTCCGTTGTCTGTCTGTCTATCTTCTGTCTATCCGTCTATCTTTGTCTATCTTTCTGTCTGTCTGTCTGTCTATCTGTCCGTTTGTCTGTCTATCTTTCTGTCTGTCTATCTTTCTGTCTATCCTGTCTATCTTTCTGTCTATCTTTCTGTCTGTCTGTCTGTCTGTCTGTCTGTCTGTCTGGTTCTGTCTGTCTATCATCTGTCTGTCTATCTTTCTGTCTTTGTCTATCCGTCTTTGTCTATCCTCGGTCTATTCATCTGTCTATTCTGTCTATCCGTTCCGTCCGTCTGTCTATCCGTCTGTCTATCTTTGTCTTTGTCTGTCCGTCTGTCTGTCTATTCATCTGTCTATCTTTCTGTCTTTGTCTGTCTTTGTCTATCTGTCTATCCGTCTTTGTCTATCCGTCTGTCTATTCATCTGTCTATCTTTCTGTCTGTCTTTGTCTATCCGTCTGTCTATCTTTCTGTCTTTGTCTGTCCGTCTGTCTCTCTGTCTATTCGTCTGTCTCTTTCTGTCTTTGTCTGTCTGTCTGTCTGTCTATTCATCTGTCTATCTCTCTGTCTTTGTCTATCCGTCCGTCCGTCTGTCTGTCCGTCTGTTTGTCTGTCTATTGATCTGTCTATCTTTCTGTCTGTCTATCTGTCCGTCTGTCTATCCGTCTGTCTATCTTTGTCTGTCCGTCTGTCTGTCTATTCATCTGTCTATCTTTCTGTCTGTCTGTCTTTCTGTCTGTCTATCTTTCTGTCCATCTATCCATCTGTCTGTCCGTCTGTCTGTCTATCGTCTGTCTATCTTCGTCTCTGTCTGTCTGTCCGTCTGTTTGTCTGTCTATTCATCTGTCTATCTTTCTGTCTTTGTCTGTCTTTGTCTATCCGTCTATCCGTCTGTCTATCTTTGTCTATCCGTCTGTCTATTCATCTGTCTATCTTTCTGTCTGTTTGTCTTTGTCTATCCGTCTGTCTATCCGTCTGTCTTTGTCTGTCCCGTCTGTCTGTCTATTCATCTATCTTTCTATCTGTCTATCCGTCCGTCTGTCTGTCTATCTGTCCATCTGTCTTTTTTCTGTCATCTCTCCGTCTATCTATCTATCTATCTATCTATCTATCTATCTGTCCATCTGTCTGTTTTTCTGTCATCTCTCCGTCTATCTATCTATCTATCTATCTATCTATCTATCTATCTATCTATCTATCTATCTATCTATCTCTATATCTATCTAATCTGTCTATCTATCTATCCATCTGTCCATCTATCTATCTATCTATCTATCTATCTATCTATCTGTCCATCTGTCTATCTATCTATCTATCTATCTGTCCATCTGTCTATCTATCTATCTATCTATCTGTCCATCTGTCTATCTATCTGCCTGTCTCTGTTTATATATACACATTTGCATTAATTTTATGTATGAATATAATGAATGTAATAAAAATATAATAAAATATATTTAATAATCAAATTTTTTTCAAATAATTAAATATTTTACAAAGTTTTAATGAATTTTTTTGTAATAGTTTTTGTAGTTTTTATTCTTCATTTTAATTTTATACTTTTTATTTTTTTATACTTAGTTAAGTTATATATAATATATAATTATCTGTGTGTGTGTGTGTGTGTGTGTGTATATAATAAATCTAATAATTAAACGTAATTATATAATTTTACATAATTAAACATCATTTTATGTTTAATTATATATTTATTATAAATGTAAGTTTATATTTAAACACACACATATTGCAGTTAAATACACTTATTGACTCTCTGTCTGTGTGTGTTGCGTTGTCTCAGGTGTCTTAATCTGTCTGTTGTGAGCAGCAGGCCTCTCTCTGCTCCTCCTCTCTCATAATAGGATTTGGCCCATTAGAGGCTGATTACAGAGGCACTGCAATTAAAGCGGCATGGGAGCGCGAGGGCCGGCGAGGGCCACGTCCCTCAGAGGTGTGAGCAGCAGGACTCTCGCCGCAGATTAAACTCATTAGAATTTTACACTGAGAAAATGAAGCCGCAGAGAGCCGGTTCAGTCCACGTCCCACAGAGAGACGGGCTGCTTCACACACCTGTGCGCTGAATATATTACAGCCCGGACGGGACTTTCGTTTTTGACAACACTGCAAACAAATATGTATTTCTGTCTCGTTTTCAGCACAAATATCTAAACGTTCTTAAATCAAGATGCATTTACTGGAGAAGAGAAATGACTGAAGATATTTAGTCTTGTTTTCTGAAAAGAAAAGTGAGTTTGTGCTTAAAACAAGAACAAACATCTATCTTTCTCTCTCCGCTCAGGGTTCTGGTACAGTCCGGAGTGCGAGTTCGTCCGTCACTGTGTTGATAAATCCCAGGAGAACGTGGAGGGTCGCGTGCAGCTGTCGGTCTTTAAAGGACAGGTGTACATCCTCGGCCGAGAGTCGCCCAAATCACTGTACAACGAGGAGCTGGTCAGGTAAAAACATGACTTCCTCCTGTTGATTCTGCTCTAAACCTCAGGGTGTTTGAACATCTGCATTCATTGAGAAGATGAAAAGCTAATAATTAATTATATTGTATATTAAAATACATAAATGAGGCTACACGATAATTGCCATATAGTTTACTGATTGGGATGATCAAATCCAAGGCTGTGATTTTATGAAATATATTATTATATTAAAAATATTAAATATATCATTAAATATATTCACTAGCATAATTTATTTAGAAATAGCATAATTTATTTAAATATAATAATAATTTATAATATAAATTTATAATAATAAAGCATTTTACCAGTATTCCGCCAAAATAAAAGCTTGAGGATCTGAAATTTATGACATAAATATTAGTTTTGTAACAATTTAATAAATTCGATAATTATAATTATATTTTTATTTTAAAGTGCCATTATAATTTACAACAGTGATACATTTCTGTCTTCATTTGTATAGTTAATCATAAGAATTATATTTTTTTTATTGTTTAAAAATCAGGAATTTAAGAGGTAAATATTAGTTTGTAACAAATTAATAAATTTAATAATTAAAATTATATTTTTATTTTAAAGTGCCATTATAATTTACAGCAGTGATTTATTTCTGTCTTCATTTGTATAGTTAATCATAATAATTATATTTTTTATTGTTTAAAAATCAAGAATTTAAGACATAAATATTAGTTTTATATCTTAAATTAATATATTCAATAATTATATTTTTATTTTAAAGTGCCATTGTAATTTACAACATTGTAAATTACAACATCGTATATAATTATTATTTTTAAAAATATTATATATTATTCAAAAAAATACATAATTATTAATAATATTTTTTTATTCAGTTTGATAGGGTTGTTAAAACACCAGTGTGAATGTAAAGTAAAAATAGGTTTGACTCACTTTTTAAAGTCAAGATAAACAATAAAACTAAATCACATTGCATGTCATGTGATCATAAGAGAACCGTCAACATGCGAATGTGTTGATAAATTATTGAAATATTAGCGGGACTTCAAGAAAATATTTGCTGTAGTAAAATAGCGTCACAACAAAAGAAAAGTTTGATGTAAGCAGTGAGTGTGCTGATAAATATGAGGGGTTTTATTGCTGTGTAATGATGTCATGAGTCACATGAGCTTCTCTGAACAGTGAGATCATTCAGGTTTGACCTCTGTGTGTCCTGAGGGCAGATCAGCTCATCTCAGCGCTGACCAAAGCTCCGGTCCAGATGCCGCGCGCCGCTAATGGCCTCTCAGCCTTTTGGGGGAAGTTGGGCGTTTCATGCCGTTTAAGTGTGGAAGCGTACGGTTGAAAGGTCGAACCCTCTCCTCGTCCGGCCGCTTTAGCTCAAGGGGACAGAACGTCATTATGACTCTGAGCTTTTAGTTTGGGATCTTCTTTTGTCTTACTCTAAACTGGCTCCATGATTCATCGAAATACAAATGAAATCCATGGCAAAGTCTGTGCTGTAAAGAGACTTTTACAAACTCTTCATGTTGTTTTTGGGCTCTTCTAGATTGAATGTTGATTATTCTCCTCATTGTTGCAGCTCCTCTTTTCCCAGTCTGTTAGTAACGCTCTGTTTAGTTCCTGTCTCTATGAAGCCCCTCCTTCTGAAAATTACAATGTGCTCTGATTGGTCGGCTGGAGCAGTGTGTTGTGATTGGTGTTTGGGAAATGTCCCGCCCCTTACCATAACTGCCAGTTTTAACACACTACTAACTAACTCAACCAGGCCCCGCCCCTTTATTCGGGTGTTTTGGATTTTTTGAAAAACCTACTTTTCCGAACTAGTCCTAGGTTTTTGGCCCGATCGGAACTAATCCAGTGCAGTGAGATTCTCTGGAGTCTGATTGTCAATAATTATCAAAAAAAGTTTGAAATTTTGATTCACGGCCCTAAGGGCCGCCAAAACGTTCAAAGTGGGCGGAGCCACCTTTACTAAAACGGCTATAACTTGTGAACGGAATGAGATATTTTCACCAAATTTGGCACACCTATGTAAGAGCTCATTCTGTGGTTGCATGAAAAAGGATGCAGCGACTGGCCACTTGGTGGTGCTATAACAGGAAAAAAACATGAAAATGGCTATAACTACTTCACCGTTAGTCCGATCGACTTGAAAATTGACATGCAGTGTCTTTGTCCAAGGTGCCATGATTGTCTATGAGGACATTGACGTATCTCAAAAAACATGTCCGCCATTGGCCAATGAAATTTGAGCAACAAGATTAATGGAGGCCGATCGGAATGAAACTCGCTGGGCCTGTTTGACTCACGGTCCTAGAGATCTGTGAGAAATTCGAAAGAAATCCGCCTTCGCATTTTTCAAATGCGTAAAGGATTGTGTATTGCCTAATTTTTGGCCACAACATTCATACCACATGGTAGAACTCGTCATTCTGAGCAACTTTGCCTCTAGGACCGCCGCTGTCCATCGAAACGTTCGTTAAATATCAGAGATTATTTCAAAAACGAACTTTGGCAAACTAGTCCTAGGTTTTTGGCTCAACCTCAATAACCATTAAAAAGCTTTAAAAACCATATGTTTTCTATGGTGAATTGCCTGTATTGGCTGTAAATGGTCTTTTCCATCTATGATCTAGATGGTCACAGGCTTGCTAATTAAAACATAATACCTTTTTACACAAGTGCTTAAAGCCCTTTGAGCGCTTGAACCCCGATAAATGCTGCTTTTTTATTTTACAGTGAAATATTACTTGCTTCTGCTACGGAATAAGAAAATACAAAAGATAATTATGATTCTGACTATTTTTTTTTTTTGCAATTGCAAGTTTATATCTTGAAATTCTGAGAAAAATGTCAGAATTGTGAGATAAAAAGTTGCAATGACCTTTTTTTTTTCATTCAGTAGAGGAAACAAGCTTCCATACAATAGTGATATTTCATATTTTGTTTTTATTTATTGTTTTTTACTTTATTTTTAGTGATTTTTATTTAATAATAAAATAATAATAAAAATTAATTTTAAATATATTTAAAAAAATGTTGGTCAAATTGTGCAGCCCTACAAATAAGCGCAGCAGCCCTGGAATATTATTTTTATCAGGAAAATTGCAATTAGAATTTTCCCATAAATCATGCAGAATTACTCAAATATAATATTCTAATAAATGTAAAAATACACAAATATTCAGTTAAATAGTCCAGATGAAACTATTTTTATTGACACTCTCTGGCATTGAGTTAAATTACGTTTATAATCATCTTAGGTGGATAGTTTCACTGATGCATGCTGGGATTGCTCTCTGCATTTGGACACGTTTGGCCAGAACAAGGTGTCTGCTTCCCTTTTGAAACGGACTTGAGCGCGTCTGTGATAACGTGAGCAGCTCACCAGACTCTCGCAGACCATCTCACGATCAAACGGTGTTATTAACACAGCGGTTTCCTCCCACATGATGCATCGATCTGTAAGAAATGTCACAATGTTGTCCTGCGGCGATTACACCGATACAAGCAGCTGCGATTCAGATGTCAGTCGGTCGAACGCTCGAGACCTGGAGGGAGTCGCACTCATTAACACGGTCAATGAACGATTTATGATTCAGTCTTGTGCTCGTCTTTGTGCGTTTTAACAGCTGCCACATGATGCAACTGCTTCTGTACTTCATAAAAAACTTTTGTAAACGTGGATCATAATCAGAACTGTTTCTTGACGAGCAAACCATGATATTAGAATGATTCTTGAAGGATCATGTGACAGGATGATGTGACTGTTATGGAAATTGGTTTTTAATTTTCAGCAATTATTGCTGCATGCTGTATTGATCCGGTTTAATTTGATGAAACGCCTCCATCTTTGCTTTGTGTTTAACAGTATGGATGTGCAGGGCGACTACGACCCCTGCGACGCCTCTGGATTCATCAAGATCAATGCGGTCAGGTCAGTGCAACGCTTCTGGTCTGAATGAATATGACCTTCTGTCTCTCATCAGGATGTTTTACAGATGTTCTTCTGTGTTTTAGGCTGAGGGAACACAACCGTCTGCAGGGAGCCGCTCCGAAGAAACTTTGATTCAATCACATGATTATATGATTACTGCTCAACATGTATAATCTCAGCAAACAAGGAATGTTCTCAGAACTTTAGCTAACGTTCTGACAAGGTTGTGAACAAACGTTACATTAATAGAGTGTGACACTCGGGTTCTGGAAACTCCATGCATTTTCTCCATAGGGAAATTGATTTTTAACGATAACTTATAAACCATTAAACACAGACCTACTGTGATCTATGAGGTAGTATTTGCTTCTGCTGAAGCCGTTAGCCCGCATTATTTCAGCTTATATTTTTAAAATAATCATGTATAAATAAACTACATTACCCACGATGCTGTACAGAACATCAGCGAGTTGAAAAAAGCAACATGCACCAAAAGATCTCATTAGCTCCGCCCACTCCCATGAAGCACTGCGAATGACGTAATCAAGTCGATCTCTCCGTGCTCTCAAAATACTTAAGGGTTAGTTCACCCAAAAATGAAAATAATGTCATTTATTACTCAAACCTCATGTCGTTCCACACCCGTAAGACCTTCATTCATCTTCAGAACACAAATTAAGATATTTTTGATGAAATCCGATGGCTCTGTGAGGCCTGAGCAATGACATTTCCTCTCTCAAGATCCATTAATGTACTAAAAACATATTTAAATCAGTTCATGTGAGTACAGTGGCTCAATATTAATATTATAAAGCCACAAGAATATTTGTGGTGCGCCAAAAAAACAAAATAACGAGTGATGGCCGATTTCAAAACACTGCTTCAGAACCTGCTGCATGACTGGATTTAATAGAGGAAACTGCGAAAAGCGCGAGTAAAACACATGATTACACTAAAAGTTGAACTTTTCAAAGAAACCTAATCCATGGATATTGACATGCAGCCAGGAATCGTGTTTCCTGACATTTATATGTGCCTGATTTCAACGCCAGGGAAATAAATAAAGCAAATCTGCCTGTGAATATTTTATATAACTACAATATAGGTAGGTTTAAATCCGAGTAATCACTTATATCAGTGTTATATCGTCCAGCCCTAAAACTTGTATATTTTTTGTCAGTGTTTATTGAAAAACATACACTTATGCAGAATATAAGATGGTAAATATTTAATTGATGAGTTGTAAACACAATATACAACAATACAATGCGGTATGATTTTACCCCAAAATCCAACACACAAAATGATAACTGCAAATAATCCATGTTTCTCAGTCTGGAGTCCTGTTGTTTCTGTGAATTGCAGTGATCCATTTGCTTCTTTTTTCTGTAGCTTTCAGCAGTCTTTAAACATAGGCCTACCTCTGATTTTGTGTCAAAGCTATTAGTGCAGTCAGTCACAAAGCTCTTTCCCATTTTGCATGTGTTTTGTGTGTTTTTCGCGGCTGAAAACCAATGCTGCCACTCAGTGGGCGTGACCGCAGTCATAACGGTCGACGGTGACGTCACATGCATACCCTCTAGTTCAAAGTTATCTGGTTTCATGGAACCTTTTTTCTGAATTCCGTGTTTTAAATGTTACTAATGTTCAGAGAACATTCCGTTCCCATAATGTGTGAATGGAATGTTCTGTTAACATTCCATTAAAAAGTTTAGAGAACATTAAGAAATAACATTTTCATAATGTAATGTGAACGTTAGCAAAATGTTCTTAGAGCATATTTTGTTTGCTGCATTTGATATTACTGTCATTCTTATTTCTGATTGAATTCACTGCATTTGAAGCCTTTGTAAAAATGCTGATAAAGACAATAAAGCACCAGGTTCTTCAGACATGTCTGGTTTCTCCGAAGCTTTTAAAGCTCCACACACCCTGCAGACAGAAAGAACAAATAACCCATCATGATGTGACATCCTTGATCTAAAACGATATTTCTGTCCTCGGGAAAGCCATTTACTCTCCGTCAACAAATACTCCTGCACTTCTCCCTCTTAAGGTGCAAACTAAGGCTTTCTGATCCCTTTCCATTTCTGTTGGATGTTGTGATCGAGGGGACAGAATCTGGATCCCCCGCTGGCGTTGGCTCTTTCAGCCGGACCTAAACCCCCCGCCTCGGCTGCTCAATTACACCGCAGGCGTCTCCATCCGCTCCTCCAATTACCACACCGGCCCCTTTATTTACAACCATGTGCATACGTGAAGACAAATTGCCTCGAGATCACTCGGGCCTGCTACAATTTGGACATTTCTTCTGCCGAGATGAAGCCGCTGTTGAATTAGACGCTCAGGCTGTGTTCAGAATCACATGCTTACATACTACACACTTACTGTAGGATGAACGCTTTTCTCTAGGTGTGAATATACACCCTTAAGCTGGGTTCACACAGTATGATTATAATAGACCTGTTGCTTCTCAGACTGTACATGATCCCTGCTGTAAGACATGTCACACTGTAGGATTGGAAAACGGATTCGTCCATCCGTGACGCATTCGGTGATGTGAGCTGCATTTACATGCGGAATAGAAATGGTGGCTAGCAAACAAAAACAATCTCTAGTGTTCATTTTGATCATGGCTTTATTTAAAGGTGCAATATGTAATATTTTCTAGAGGTCTATTCAAAACAAAGGCGTAGCTTGATGACGCCAAGTTTGAGAGTGGAATCTTAGGACATGTGATCTTCACCTCAATGGACGGTGGAATAGAATAGGGATTGGACTCGGGAAGAAATCATGTTCATGGATGTGATTATTAACGTTACTGTAGTATGAAGCAGAGCAGGAGCGAGTGTTGTGGAGCTGAACGAGGAGCTGGAGCGATTGATCAACACACGCCTCAAGAGCAGCGGGACTTTTATTATGACACAGTCGCCGGCGCCGCTGCCGCTTTTCCGGTCATGAGTATGAGGTAACGCAGCTCTGTTTATCATATTAGATACATTTGAGAGTGTTGAAAATGATGTTATAACGTTACTCTGTGCGTTCGCTCGGCGGCTGCTGTGAGACACTGTTACACACTGCAGTAAGATAGATCGATTTTACAATATCATATTAAATGCTGGATGATTGTGTTGATAAATGGCATGCAATTAATTTTAAAACGTATTGTATGATGGAGAAAATGCTGTATTACTGTTACTAAAAATAAAGCTGCATCTGATTATGCTATGTTAACTACTTCACAAAATAGTGTTTTTCTCTGAGGCGTGGTAAAGCATGAGACTCGCAAAACATCAAGAAAATTAGATTTAAACAATGAGACTAAACGTGTTGAGCTATATAATAATAATTAGTTTTCTGTCTATAAATATATCAAAACAGTTGTTCCCTTGCCTATTAAAACATGTAAATATTAAAGCGTCTGGTGTTTCCATGGTTTCTACAAAATAAACCGGAAACCGAGGGTAACGCGGGTATGACGTGATTGACAGGCGACTCCTCACACGTCCCGGAGCCTTGATTAAAATTGCAATTTTCTCACAATTTACAAATAGTTGCAAACATTTGGGATATTGTAAGTACTCAAGTGAACAAAATATGTAACACTGGCCTAGTGGTTTTTGGATATTTTACTGCAAAATTCTTACATATTGCACCTTTAA
The DNA here is from genome assembly GCA_028476615.1 of Culter alburnus. Lineage (NCBI taxonomy): Eukaryota > Metazoa > Chordata > Actinopteri > Cypriniformes > Xenocyprididae > Culter > Culter alburnus. The sequence goes on along the minus strand of JAOTNS010001633.1, from coordinate 254,389 downwards.
ATGCACATGTAATATCTTTGGATTAAAATATGCAAAAACCACTAGAATAGCGTTGTATATTTTGTTCACTTGTGTACTCACATTATCCCAAAGAATGTTTAAATCCAGCAATTTTAACCAGGACACACAGCGTGTCCGTGCATCGCCTATCAATGACATCATTCCCGCATTACCCTCGACTTTCCGGTTTTATTAGTAGAAACCATGGAAACACCAAAGACGCTTTTAATATATTATGTGTTTTATTAGACAGGTGAGCAACTGTTTGGATTCATTCATCGACAGAAAAATTGTTAATATGCTTAATCGTTTTCTTGATTTACCGCGAGTACCATGTTTTACCGTGACTAATATCGATCTATCTTACTGCAGTGTGCAACAAGTGTCTCACAGCAGCCGCCGAGCGAACGCAGAGTAGCATTATAACAACTTTCAACACACAAATGTGTCTAATATGATAAATAGTGCTGCTTTACCCCACATACGCCTGACCGGAGGAAGCGGAAGCGGCGACTGTGACATAATAAAAGCTCCACTGCTCTCGAGACGCGTGTGCAGTCGCTCCAGCGGCCTCGTTCAGCTCAAAAGCCCTGCTTCATACTACAGTAATGTTAAAGGTGCCATCAAACGTTTTTTTAAAAGATGTAATACAAGTCTAAGGTGTCCCCTGAATGTGTCTGTGAAGTTTCAGCTCAAAATACCCCATAGATTTTTTTTTATTAATTTTTTTACCTGCCTATTTTGGGGCATCATTAAATATGAGCCGATTTATGCTGCTGCCCCTTTAATTCTCGTGCTCTCCGCCCACGGAGCTCGCGCTTGCCTTTAACAGTGCATAACAAAGTTTACACAGCTAATATAACCCTCAAAATGGATCTTTACAAAGTGTTCGTCATGCATGCGTCGGATTATGTGAGTATTGTATACTGTTATATTGTTTACATTTGATTCTGAATGAATTTGAGGCTGTGCTCCGTGGCTAACGGCTAATGCTACACTGTTGGAGAGATTTATAAAGAATGAAGTTGTGTTTATGAATTATACAGACTGCAAGTGTTTAAAAATGAAAATAGCGACGGCTCTTGTCTCCGTGAATACAGTAAGAAACGATGGTAACTTTAACCACATTTAACAGTACATTAGCAACATGCTAACAAAACATTTAGAAAGACAATTTACAAATATCACTAAAAATATCATGATATCATGGATCATGTCAGTTATTATTGCTCCATCTGCCATTTTTCGCTATTGTTCTTGCTTGCTTACCTAGTCTGATGATTCAGCTGTGCAGATCCAGATGTTAATGCCTTTCATAATTTTGGGAACATGGGCTGGCATATGCAAATATTGGGGGCGTACATATTAATGATCCCGACTGTTACGTAACAGTCGGTGTTATGTTGAGATTCGCCTGTTCTTCGGAGGTCTTTTAAACAAATGAGATTTATATAAGAAGGAGGAAACAATGGAGTTTGAGACTCACTGTATGTCATTTCCATGTACTGAACTCTTGTTATTCAACTATGCCGAGGTAAATTCAATTTTTAATTCGAGGGCACCTTTAATAAATCATTAATACATTAGCTCATCCATGAATATGAGTCCCGTCGGATTCTTTTCCACCGGCTGTAGACACGAAGACACTCCCATGATTCCGCAAAATCAAAGCGTCATCAAGCTACGGCTTTGTTTTGAATAAGCGACCTCTAGTGGTGAAAATTACATATTGTGCCTTTAAAAAAGAAACTGGAAAATTTAAACATTAATCGGCGGACATGTCAAACTAGCGATCTAAGACTTGAGATTTTGGCCTAGGATTTGTCTCAGACGGCCAAAATCGTTTGAGAAGAAAAGTATGTGGTTTTTTATTATTCTTTTATATACTTTTATTATTCTTCAAAGCCACAGCATTAAAGATTAATTAAAGTTAACTTTGAGTTTATATCTTACAATTCTGACTTTTTTTCTCACAAATCCGAGTTTGTATCTCACCGTTCTTAGAAGGAAAAACAGAATTGTGAGATATGCTCGTTATGCTGTCTTTTTTCCTCAGAATTGCGAATTTATATCCCGCAATTCTAATTTTTTTCCCTCAGAATTGTGATATAAATTCACAATTGCGAGTTATAAAGTCCGAACTGGGAGATATAAACATGCAAATGCAAGAAAAAAGTTAGAATTGTGGAATAAAAATGTTAAAGGCTATGTTTAAAAGTTATGCTATAGGTTTAAATATTATTTCATGCTGTATCTGTTATGCAGGGTGAATTCAGGTTGATTGGGACACTTCACAAAAAGTGACCTATACTTCCGGCGAGATTCTGAAGTGTGCATATATTGACACTTTACTGTCCCATGAGGCCACGGGAGACGATTTGTGACGCTGGTAGGTCACATGATAATGACAAGCACTTTATAACATACTTATAGTAATAAGTATGTGATTTGGGACACAGCCTGCCTCTGAGCTCTCACTGTTGGAGTGACATCATGGGTTTGTCACCGACAGGATGTGTTCTGGCAGCTTCCTGTGTCTCATGTTGCTCAGATGCCGCTACCTGTCAGCCGAGGTATGAAAGCGTCGCGACCCGTCCAGGTGAATTAATGATCCGTGACCTTCCCTCAATTATGTCTCATTACCCCGCAGCCCTGAGGCATTCTGGGACACAATGGGAAGACATGAGAATTAAGAGTTGTGAGTGGAAATGAATCCTGAAGGGGTTTTTCTGCTGTCCGTCTCACGTCACTCACTGTCGCACAAAGAGCGGCTCTGTTCTGAGAGAACGGCTCGGTTCGGCTCATTTCTGCTGAACTCACTAATTCTGTAAAAAGTAATACGCTCGATCTACTCGATTACAAGCAACATTATTGATTACATTCAACATATAAGAATTGAGTTAGAATTAAATTAATTCCTTAAGTGAACCATTTAAAATGTGTAAAATTAGCAAACACCATTACAAAACCCCACAAACTCACATAAAAAGCAAAGAGTCAAACTGGCCAACTAAATGAAACTGATCACCAAACATTTTCAATATACATACTGTTTGTTATTCAGATATTTTTGTTTAAATTTTACTTAAATTGTACTCATTTTAAATGGTTCATATTTAAGGAATTAATTTGATTAATTCTAACTCTGTTCTATTTGTTGAATTTAATTAATAATATTGCTTGTAACCTGTTGCCAAAATTTTATGGAGTAGATATAGCGTATTACTTTACAGTGTGGTCGCTGTACAATTATAATAACTAAACATGCAAACTGTGTGTTTTATGATATATAATTACCATGGTACATTGTTGCAGTTAACTAATATTAAATCGATTAAAAAATATATTTTCATTACTTGAAAACATTCAATAAAAAACTTGGTCATTTTATTTCAGTTAGTTGCAACATTTCTAATTTTCATTTAGTTTAAGTTTAAGTACTATCAAGATTAATAAAAAGTAAATGTATGTTTTAAAAATAAAACTAACAATATAAAGACAAAAATTATAAAACTTAAACTGAAACTAAAATGAAAACAGAAAATATAAAAAGAAAAAATAATAAAAAATAAAATTAATAAAAAATATTAATAAATACTATAAAAATACTAAAAAAAAAAAGAAATGTGAACCAGTGCTATTTTAGTCTCATTGAGATACTATTATAATCTTTATTAATATTTTAAATAAATTTTTATTTTTTATTTTCCACTTTCATTTGATTTTTTGTTAAAAGTTTTAGTAATTTTGTTGGATTTTTTTTTTTTTTTTTTTTTACTTTTTAATAGTATTTATTTTTTTAAAATATAGTTTTTATTAATTTTATTTCAGATTTAGTTATTTACTAGCTGAAATTATATTATGTGTGTGTGTGTGTATAGATATGTTTTTTTATTTCATTTCAGTTAACATTTATTTCAAGTAACAAAAATGTATTTTCATGCCTTTAGTGTCAACTTTAATAACCATAATTTAATCTTTTTTTTAATTTTTTTTTTATTGAACAATATGAATTTACGAACTCAGGTAGGGAACAATAATATGCATATGAAAATATTAACAAATAACATGTAATTAAATCTCCAGATCATTTTGTGTATGAATGTTTGACATCATTTTTTGCTCTTCTTTCTGCCTTGTGTTAATGTTTCTCCAATTTTTTCCCGAGCTATAAAATCCTGGGTTGTTTCAACTCATGTTTGGGTCAAACCTAAATGTTAGGTTTAAAATTTAAATGTAACAATTGGGTTTTGACGTGTTGAAACAGCCCTGCATTTTTCGATTGATGTATTTGAGTCTGAAATCAGCTTTTTAATCTTCAGAAATGTTGAGATCTGATGACATGTTGTCAATCACGAATGATCGGCGTGAACCTGAGAAGTCTCCCTCCCTCCTGCTCACCTGCGTCTGTCGGCCGATCTTTGAAAGCGCTGGAACAATGACTGCAGGGCCTTTATTAACATCAATTATCGTAACCCAAGATCTCACGGGCCCCTGCCGCTCCGGAGCCCGCGGAGGCCCTCGTCTTCAGACTGCTTGTTGCCATTAAGGGGCTGCGGACAATTATGTCAAATGTTAAATGGTAAAATGACATCTAGATCCACGAGAACGCAATCCTGCCACTTGAAGTCATTGTTTTCCCAGCTGACATTGTTTATGCACAAAAACACGAGAGGAAATCTGTCGATATAAAATGAGATTTGTTAAGCCTGCAGGATTATAACAGGAATCTGTTGTCGTATTATAGGCTTTTGCGACGGTTAAGACGCTCTGGAGGTTTGATCTGCAGGCTAATGGCTCTGGATGGATATGAGGTCATAATCTCACAACTATATCTGTTCTGGTTATGGATTTATTACGCTCCGGCACGATCGTTAGACTGGTTTAAAAGGCTGTTTAAGACATAAAGCCTGGTTTCTATATGGCATTTTGAGTCTGCATGACTCTTATTCAGTATTATTATTATTATCTAAATACTGTTGAAAAAGTTTGGGGTCGGTAAGATTATTTAATGTTTTTAAAAGAAGTCTCTGCATTTATTTGATCAAAAATATAGAAAAAAATCTGAAAATATATTCTAATTTAAAGTAACTGTTTTCTATGTGAATATATAGTAAACTGTAATTTATTCCTGTGATTTTCAGCATCATTACGCCAGTCTTCAGTGTCACATGATCACATATGCTGAAGAAATATTTCAGATTGTTGAAATGCTTCATATTTTTGTGAAAATCATGACTCCTTTTATTTTTCAGCATTCTTTGATGAATAGAAAGTTTTAAAAAAGTATTTTCTTTGAAACAGAATCTTTTATAGCATTATAAATGACTTTACTTGATTAATTTAATGCATACTTGATGAGTAAAAGTATTAATTTCATTCAAAAGGAAGTAAAATTGTCTACTTATTTAAATAATAAATACACAAGTAAAAAAAAATAATAAAAAGGGCAAAAACACAACAAAACTACTAACATGAAAATTAAATATATAAAATCAAACTATTCATGAATACTATAGTGATAAAAATCATTAGCAAAGTTGCATGGAAAAAACACTTCAATTTAATGAGGAACAACAAGCGATTTGTGCTAGATATAGGAAACAGTGAGATTTTAGTGCAAAATTCAAACAATAAATACCGTTTTGGTGCTCTTTAATGTGTCGTGACAGATCGCTGTGGCGCTTCAGTTTAAGCGTCACGTGAACCCATCGCCTCTTCCTCTTCTTTATTATTAGTTATCACCAAATAAACAAGAATGAACATCAGAAGGAAAGATACAGATGAATCATGTCTCATGTAATCATTCAATGCATGTTTCAACCACGGAAAGACGAGAAGAAAACTTGTAAACAATAATCAGTGACCATATAGCATGTTAGCTAGCTAGAAATATAAACTCTAGAGAGAGGCATTTTGTTAAATATATGCACTGTATGACATATTTATTCTATTTTTACTCTTATATCTTAAAAAAATATTATAATGTTATTATAAAACCACATTATATTAATTGTATAAGAAAGAGTTGTTCATTACAGCATTCGTTGAGAGAGATTTGTTTCCTTGAGAAAAATTAACGTCTCTCTACTGTATGTATTTTAGATTTTCTATCTTATGTCAAGTTGAAATTTTTATATAATAATGTCAATTTTATGGATTATGATATTGAGCTGTAGCCGTAAATAGCCATGATGCTAACATGATGTAAATAAACAAACAAACAATCTAATTAATAATTTAATCTATATCAATTCAAATTAAATCAGTTTAGGTGAGTCAATACAATTTAGCTGAATTAGGTCAAAATAATTTAGTGTAGTAGCCTATGTTTAACTTTATTACATTGTCAAACTAAATATTTTAATTAGGGCTGTCAAAAGATTAATCGTGATAAATTGCATACAAAATAAAAGTGTGTGTATGTGTATAATTATTATGTATATATAAATACACACACATTCATATATATGTTTAAGAAATATTTGGATGTATATACTGTATATATATTTATTTAATTTATATTATATATATAAATATTTTATATATAAATATAACAGATTTTTCTTAAATATATACATGAATGTGTGTGTATTTATATATAATTATATACACACACATATATTATGTAAACACACTTTTATTTTGGATGCAATTAATCTTTTGACAGCCCTAATTTTAATAAATTTTTAAATTAATTTATTGAGGTATAAGTAATTTAGAGACTGGTGATAATATTTTTATTAATATATTTTTTATTTTAATAATTTTCATTTTAGTTTTAGTATTTTTTTTTTAATATATGCATAGTTTTTATTCATTATTTCAGTTTTAGGTAAAATAAATTATATTTAGAATTGAAATAAAATAAGTTTAAGGTTTTGTATATTTTATTTTATTTCAGTTAATGTTTATTATTTCATTTCAAGCAACACAAAAAGTTTTGATTTTGAGTTTTAGTTGTACTGCAAAAATTCAAAAACATTACAGACTTTTTTATTATTATTCATTTTTATTTTTATTTTAGTTTTAGTTACTTTTGTACAAGTTAAAAAGAAATGAAAATGAGAATATTGCCTTGACAACTCGATGAAATAAAATAAGCTTAAGTTTAAATTTCAGTCATTTTATTTCAAGCAACAAAAATGTTTTTGCGGTTTTAGTTTTAGTTTCGGTTAACTATAATAACCCTGCCACAAAAATTCAAAAACTCTTCCAAATGTCCCAACTTTACTGAAAAAACATGTAAAATAACACTTAATCCCCCAAATTTAGCTCATTTTAACGATTTAAACTGAACAAGAGTCAAAAATCATCTCTCGAGTGCATGTTGCAGCTTAATCCCATTGAAATGGTGTTGAACTTGCTTTCATTCTCGTGTTTTGTGAGTGATGCTCGTCTGACATTCGACTCCTGTGTTCATGTAGACGTCTGTTCCTGTCAAAGGGCAAAAACAGCCCCTCTCAGATCTATAAAAGCAGATGGGGGTCCATTACTTTCAGAGCTGCTCTATCTTTGTTTCCGGCTTTGCACGTGATAAAATATTGATGGAAAAATAGAAATATTTTGCCTGCTGCTTAATGTTGCCCATCTGAGGGGGTTAATGACTGATCGAGACCCCCGATCTCATGTTACTTGAGCTTCAGCCGTCAATGGGCTTTCACACGAACCCTGTGGAGCCGCGCGCTCGATCGATAGCTCTTTATCGCAGTGACGTTCGGCTTTCAGACACTTCAGGCCTTCGTGTGCTTCCATTTAAAACATTAGATTTTTTTCTGACTATTATTTCAAATGTCAGGCTTTACAGGGTTAATTATATGTAGCATGTGATCAACATCTGCACCGCAGTGTGATTGTGTACTAATGCATTTACTCTCTGGGATTTTATATAGATATGGCATCAGTTATTTTATTCATTTATTTGGAAGTGTTTACCATGATATAATTGCATGCATGAATAAATAACACAACTATCATTTGCATTTCTTTTCTTCCAGACCAAAATGAACACAGGAATGTTTAATGGCCAGGAGAAGATGACGAGCACAATACTGTAATACCCATGATAATGATGGAGCTCTGTGTGTATAAATACATCAGTTAATTAAAGAAATATTATTTAATTCAAGGGAAATTAATAAATGTACAAAAAAAAAAAAAATTCAATGTCAAGAGTTGCCATATAAAAATGATTATCTCTTTTTATTTTTATTTTTTAGAGCTATTTTATGTCAACAATGAGGAGATTGCAATGAGGAGATCACATGATGTGAGTCTAAATCTGTTCATTAAACTTTTACAATATTGACAGGATAAAGATGCAGGAGAATATAAGAATATTAATTCATATTGTCCAAAATCCCCCATCCCAAAAATAATAAATAAATAAAAATGAAAAATAAATACATACATATGAAAAATAATAAATAAAAATGCAAAATAAATAAATGCATGCATACATAAATATGGAAAAATAAATACATGCAAAATTAATAATAAATAAATACATACGTAAATAAATGTGAAAATAATAGTGCAAAATAAAATGCAAAATAAACATAAATAAATGTGAAAATAATAAATAAAAATGCAAATAATATATACATGCATAAATATGAAAAAAAATAAATGCAAAATAAACACATTAATACATACATACATAAATAAATGTGAAAATAATAAATAAAAATGCAAAATAAATAAATGCATAAATATGAAAATAAATAAATGCAAATAAATAAATACATAAATAAATGTGAAAAAAATAAATATAAATGCAAATAAATAAATACATACTTAAATATGACTAAATAAAAGCAAAATAAATACATAAATATGAAAAATAAATAAATAAAATAAATAAATTAAATAAATAAAATATAATATAAATGCAAAATAAATGATAAATACATACATAAATATGAAAAAATAAATAAATAAAAAAATCCATAAATGCATACATAAATAAATGTGAAAATAAATAAATGCATACATACATAAATATGAAAAAATAAATAAATGCAAAATAAATAAATATAAATACATAAATAAATGTGAAAAAATAAATATAAATGCAAAATAAATTAATAAATACATACATAAATATATATAAAAAAATAAATGCAAAATAAATAAATACATGCATAAATAAATGTGAAAATAATAAAGAAAAATGCAAAATAAATAAATGCATACATCCATAAATATGAAAAAATAAATAAATGCAAAATGAATAAAGGCATAATTAAATGTGAAAAATATAAATGCAAAATAAATTAATAAATACATACATAAATATATTTAAAAAAAAAATGCAAAATAAATAAATACATGCATAAATAAATGTGAAAATAATAAATAAAAATGCAAAATAAATAAATAAACAAACAAGAAACCCTCTTCACTCTCTGTATCAATAAAGTGTCAAAAACCCAAATAAAGTTCTCTTGGATCAGAAATCATGGCTTTTTTGCTTAATCTATTTATTGAACAATATTAACAGGATAAAGATTCAGGAGAACAGTCAAACTATAGTTCCTCTCAGGGTTCAGCTTGATCATCTCAATCAATACATGTGTTTCTCTCAGTGATTTTCTGGCCTGTTGTTCAGTTCGATGTGTTTTGTGTAATAGGTGCCGAAGACCGGGCGTCCCGCTGTTAGTCGTCAATAACAGACCGTCACGTCATCAAGACATACAAAAACATCATTAAAATATTCAGTTTGTATGTTTTCAAAATGTTTTATTTCTAATTAAAATATCTTAATTACTGCTACTCCTTAATATCAACCATCAAATCTTTACAATACGGTTCAATTAGTTAACATTGGTAAATTTACTGATATTATATAACAACGGGTAATACATTTGTTATCCCCATCATGGGATCATATTATGGATTTCGTTTTAATTTATTCATTTTAATTGCATTAAACAGCTCATAAACACAGTTTATTAATAGAAAAAACTTAAATAACCCATTAAACATGAAAGGATAGTGCAATCATTTCAGATGTTTCTCCTTTCTTGGCATAAAGTGTCTTTAAAATTGAACCCTAGAGTTGTGTATAGAGTGCACGGCGTGATCATATGAATCCCGAATGTCGTTCTGGATGTTTCCGTGAAGCTTTCAGGACGGAAAGCGTCAGGTTTTTCCTCTGATGTGTGCATATGTTTTAGAATCGTTTGCACAGAAAGCTTTCATCGCACGTCCAGTTCCACCCACATCGGCTATAATCACTGGACGACGCTGAATGGAAATTGACAACAGAAGTCTCTCGCTCTTAGAGCATGCTGGGAGAAGTGCACAAACAACTGCATTTACCTGTTATTACCTCACAGCCACCGATGCCAATACAATGAAGCGCACACACCTCCAGCCTGCAGGAGAGAGAGAGGCAAACAGGACAGGTGGAGAATAAGTGCTGGACAGAAAGAAAGAGAAGAAACGAGGGAGGGCTGAGGGACGGCCAACAGCAGGACGGGGTCAAAGCGTCCCAGCGGAAAGATAGAAACTGTGGAAAAACATCCGTAATTTTCACCGCAGGGCCTCTGTGTAATTGAGTCGCTGAAAGTGTCTGTGCCGGGAGGAATCAAGTAAAGTGGCCGAGAAAAGAAGCGGAAAACAGAGCGGAGTGTGACGACCACCACAGTGTTTAGCTGCTGTTAAAAGCATGTGTTACGGCTCGTCTGTGTGACTGCAAAACTTTGTCTTGGTCGGTGGAGAATTTGCATTTGCAAAGATCAGCGTTTATTAAAAGTAGATCTCCACATTCTTCCATAACCGTTTGATCTATTAACAAAATAGAAACAGCAGATCCTAAGGATCTAATAAGCTGGTCAGTTCTTAAAGGGACAGTTCACCCAAAAAAATTTACTCACCCTCAGGTTGTTCCAAACCTGTATGAATTTCTTTATGGAAAAAATTCAATGGGGTTCATCAACTGTTTGGTTAAAAATATCTTCTTTTGTGTTCAGCAGAAGAAAGAAATTCATGCAGGTTTGGAACAACTTGAGAATGAGTTAATGATGACAGTTTTCATTTTTGGGTGAACTGTCCCTTTAAGACAACAGTTTTTCCCACTTCTAAAAAATAACTGTTAAAGAATACCGTGTTCCATTAAAACAGTAATATGTCATAAAAACAGTGTATTTTGGGTAATATTTATCATACTTGGCTACTTTCTCGAAAACAACAAATAATATTACCCAGAATGCATTGTAATATACGGAATATAATGTTAAAACAATGCATTCTGGGTAATTGTTTTATTTAGATGGCATGAGATGCAAATGTATATTAAAACTATTATGTAAATGGAAACAGCATCTGTTAAATCTTAGCAGACTAGAAACAATTGCTATAAAAACTAACTTTTTTATGTTTTAAAAGACGTCTCACCAAGGCTGCATTTATTTATTTTTATCAAAAATACAGTAAAATTATGAAATATTTGAAATAACAGTTTGCTATGTGAATATATTTTAAAATGTAATTTATTTCTGTGATCAAAACTGACATTTTATCTGGAGTAATGATGCTATAAATTCAGCTTTGCATCAAAGGAATAAATTACATTTTAAAATATAGCTGCGAGCATCAAATATCGGGGTTCAAGCTCTTTAAAGCCTTTAAAGGGTTCGCTCAAAAATGAAAATTCTGTCATTTATTACTCACCCTCATGTCGTTCCACACCCGTAAGACCTTCATTCATCTTCAGAACACAAATTAAGATATTTTTGATGAAATCCGATGGCTCAGTGAGGCCTCCATAGCCAGCAATGACATTTCCTCTCTCAAGATCCATTAATGTACTAAAAACATATTTAAATCAGTTCATGTGAGTACAGTGGTTCAATATTAATATTATAAAGCGACGAGAAAACTTTTTTGGGGCCAAAAAAACAAAACTTTTCAACAATATCTAGCGATGGCCAGTTTCAAAACACTGCTTCGAATCTTTTCTCGGAGCGCCAAAGTCATGTGATTTGGCATTTTGACACATGATCCGATTCACTGATTTGATTTTGGAGTAATGATGCTATAAATTCAGCTTTGCATCAGAAGAATTTTAAAATATAGCTGCGAGCAGCATTTATCGGGGTTCAAGTGCTTTAAGGTCTTTAAGCACTGTGTAAAAAGGTATTATGTTTTAATTAGCAAGCCTGTAACCATCTCAATCATAGATGGAAAAGATCATTAACAGCAAATACAGGCAATTTACCATAGAAACATATGGTTTTTAAAGCTTTTTATCAGTTATCAAAAACCTAGGACTAGTTCGCCAAAGTTATTTTTTAAATAATCTCCATTATTTAATAAATGTTTCATTGGACAGCAGCGGTCCTAGAGGCAAAGTTGCTCAGAATGAGGAGTTCTATCATGTGGTACAATTGTTGTGGGCTTGTGCAAAAAAAATCACGCAATACACAATCCTTTACGCACGTGAAAACCACGAAGGCGCCCCTGGTGGCTGATTTCTGTTAAATTTCTTACAGGCCTCTAGGGCCGTGAATCAAACAGACCCAGCGAGTTTCATTCCGATCGGCCTCCATTAATCTTGTCTGATAGCTGCTCAAACTTCATTGGCCGATGGCAGACATTTTTTTGAGATACATCAGTGTCCTCATAAACAATCATGGCACCTTGGACAAAGACACTGCATGCCAATTTTCAAGTCGATCAGACTAACGGTGAAGTAGTTATAACCATTTTCATGTTTTTTTCCTGTTATAGCACCACCAAGTGGCCAGTCGCTGCATCCTTTTTCATGCGACCACAGAATAAGCTCTTACACAGGTGTGCCAAATTTGGTGAAAATATCTCATTCTGTTCACAAGTTATAGCCATTTTAGTAAAAGCGGCTCCGCCCACTTCTAAAAGTTTTGGCGGCCCTTAAAGGCCATGAATTAAAATTTCAACTTTTTTTTGATAATTATTTACAATCAGACTCCAGAGAAGTTTGGTTCTGATCGGGTCAAAAACCTAGAACTAGTTCACAAAAGTAGTTTTTATCTTATAAGACACTTGAGTTTACGCCTAACAGTTTAGGAGTTATGAGCCATTTCATACTTTTGACCGCTGTAGCGCCCCCATCAGGCCGATCGGGGCAAGCCTTGGTGACGTTGTAGATGGTGATTTTAACAAATCTAAGCACTTGAACCCTTAAATACGTTCAAATAGACAACAATTACTTTAAATTGTAATATTTCACATTTTTACTGTATTTTAGATCAAATAAATGCAGCCTTGATGAACAGAAGAGACTTTTTAAAAATCCTAAATATTCCAAACTTTTGTATAATTTATGCTTGCAAAAAATTACAGTAGCCACAGTTTTCACCAAAACACATCAGTACTATGGTAACTGGCAAGGCTATAAAATCATTAATAAATAATAAAAAGTTTATCATTTAGTTTAGTTCCATTATGTTTATGTCCTTCTTTGCAGGACAGCAGTGGTGAAACAATTTTCCAGTTTTATTGTTTGGTGGAAACTATAGATTTCCTGTGGTTGTTGTGGATTTGTTTTTTTCAGAGTTATCAACACGTTGTTTGCACGTGTCATTGGTGAACTTGAGGCATTTCGTTCTGTTCAGGAAATCAAGGACATGCCATGATAATTCTGATAATTCTGCTTCAGTGATTGGACAGCTGGCCAGAATCAAACGTGTGGACATGTGCGCTCTCTCCAGATCTCACGGCTGTGGATTATGACAGTGATTATGTATGCAGAAATGCAGACGTGGATATTTGAGCAGCCCTTTGTGTCATAACTGCTTGCAGAAGACCCACAATTACTGATGCACTTTTAGCCCTTGAGCACAAGCGCTCACACCTGCAGATAATGTCAAAGCTGCCATTCGCTCTTTAATTCATCAGTGTCTGTGCAGCATCTGAGCATGAGATCACGTCCTGTGGAAAATCTCAGTTTCATTTGTCGGGTCAGGAACGTAACAACAGTGATGGAACGCCTCGGGTCAACAGGTGGATGTAAAGCAATATCTCAACGGGCCTGTTTATTCGTGAAGCAGTCAACATGTCTAGGAAAATGATTTTACAGTCTGCATCTTTTATTGTTCATGTGTAGCTGGAAATGACTTGCGGGTGAATTGCAAAAATGGCTGTTATAGCCTATTATATATATGTATATACACTGTAAAAAAAAAAAAATCCCTGTAAAATTTACGGTAAAAAAACAGCAGCTGTGGTTTCCAGAACTTTACCGTAAATCTTTTAAATTTACAGTAGAAAAGACAATACAAATATATAGAAGGTGCACAGAGTCATTCACACAAACACCATCATGGTAACACACATGACATTTTAAAAATGCAATAAAAATTTTTTTAACAATAAATGTAACATAAAACCCTAATGTACATCACTGATTAGAAAAAAAAAAAAGAAAACAGAGTTATTCCAAAGAAAATGCATCAAATGTGAAGTGTCATGAATTGTGAGAATGTCAATTTACAAATTTTCACTTCCAAAAACTGTAAATTTAATAGTAAAATTACATTAAATGTACCTTTAGATCTATTACAGTTGTTCACTGTTTATGGTATGAAAACTTTCTGTAAACCAGAAAGTTTTTAATTTTTTAATGTTAATCACACCTAACATAAACAATTGTATTTACATAATATGTATGTGTATAATATTTATATATACATGTCTGTGTATATATATATACGGACAAACCCGATTCCAAAAAAGTTGGGACTGTACAAATTGTGAATAAAAACAGAATGCAATGATGTGGAAGTTTCAAATTTCAATATTTTATTCAGAATACAACATAGATGACACATCAAATGTTTAAACTGAGAAAATGTATCATTTTAAGGGAAAAATAAGTTGATTTTAAATTTCATGGCATCAACACATCTCAAAAAGTTGGGAAAGGCCATGTTTACCACTGTGTGGCATCCCCTCTTCTTTTTATAACAGTCTGCAAACGTCTGGGGACTGAGGAGACAAGTTGCTCAAGTTTAGGAATAGGAATGTTGTCCCATTCTTGTCTAATACAGGCTTCTAGTTGCTCAACTGTCTTAGGTCTTCTTTGTCGCATCTTCCTCTTTATGATGCGCCAAATGTTTTCTATGGGTGAAAGATCTGGACTGCAGGTTGGCCATTTCAGTACCCGGATCCTTCTTCTACGCAGCCATGATGTTGTAATTGATGCAGTATGGTCTGGCATTGTCATGTTGGAAAATGCAAGGTCTTCCCTGAAAGACAGACGTCTGGATGGGAGCATATGTTGTTCTAGAACTTGGATATACCTTTCAGCATTGATGGTGCCTTTCCAGATGTGTAAGCTGCCCATGCCACACGCACTCATGCAACCCCATACCATCAGAGATGCAGGCTTCTGAACTGAGCGCTGATAACAACTTGGGTTGTCCTTGTCCTCTTTAGTCCGGATGACATGGCGTCCCAGTTTTCCAAAAAGAACTTCAAATTTTGATTCGTCTGACCACAGAACAGTTTTCCACTTTGCCACAGTCCATTTAAATGAGCCTTGACCCAGAGAAAACGCCTGCACTTCTGGATCATGTTTAGATATGGCTTCTTTTTTGACCTATAGAGTTTTAGCCGGCAATGGCGAATGGCACGGTGGATTGTGTTCACCGACAATGTTTTCTGGAAGTATTCCTGAGCCCATGTTGTGATTTCCATTACAGTAGCATTCCTGTATGTGATGCAGTGCCGTCTAAGGGCCCGAAGATCACGGGCATCCAGTATGGTTTTCCGGCCTTGACCCTTACGCACAGAGATTGTTCCAGATTCTCTGAATCTTTGGATGATATATGCACTGTAGATGATGATAACTTCAAACTCTTTGCAATTTTTCTCTGAGAAACTCCTTTCTGATATTGCTCCACTATTTTTGGCCGCAGCATTGGGGGAATTGGTGATCTCTCCCATCTTGACTTCTGAGAGACACTGCCACTCTGAGAGGCTCTTTTTATACCCAATCATGTTGCCAATTGACCTAATAAGTTGCAAATTGGTCCTCAGCTGTTCCTTATATGTACATTTAACTTTTCCGGCCTCTTATTGCTACCTGTCCCAACTTTTTTGGAATGTGTAGCTCTCATGAAATCCAAAATGAGCCATATTTGGCATGACATTTCAAAATGTCTCACTTTCAACATTTGATGTGTTATCTATTCTATTGTGAAGTTTATGAGATTTGTAAATTATTGCATTTCTTTTTTATTCACAATTTGTACAGTGTCCCAACTTTATTGGAATCAGGTATATATATATATAGTATTGGACTTTATAACTAGCAATTGTGACTTTTTATCTCACAATTTTGACACTTTTTTCACAACTGCGAGTTTACATCATACAATTCTGACATTATAATTTGCAGTTACGAGTTTATACGTCACAATTCTGAGAACTGTGAGATGTAAACTCACAATTGTGAGAAAAAAATCAAAATTGTGAGATAAAAAGGCCCAATTTATCCTTCTTTTATTTTTTATTCATTGGCGGAAACTAGCTTCCATATAAAACAAGTGACAAAAAATGGTAAAAAATGAAAATTTAGCCTCTGACTATGGCTGTATCTAAATACTAGTATTACTTGATCTCAGTGCTGCGTTCGACAGTATAGATCATAAAATACTCCTAGATCGACTACAAAATTACACTGGTATTCAGGGCCAGGTATTAGATTGTACTTTTGTCTGTTTAAACGGGGAAAAATCCAGATAACATCAGTAAATTATGGAGTGCCACAAGGCTCTGTTTTAGGCCCTCTGTTGTTTTCAATATGTTGCCACTTGGTAATATTATAAGAAAACATGGAATTTGTTTCCACTGCTATGCGGATGATACTCAGTTATATATTTCATCATGACCAGATGAAATCTCTAAGTTATCCAAATTGACAGAGTGGATGAAAAACATCGGATGACCATAATTTTGATGAACACAACGCTTTCTTTTTAGAGCTTCTTTACTGCAGAATTGTTGATCACTGTGAAGCTGCTTTGAGAAAATCTGTAAAGGAAGGTTTTGTATGAATGTTTTCATGATTAAACATGCACAAGGTGTTGCACATTTAGTGTTTGTCAGTGTAAAAACTATAAGAACGATTCACTCGTGATGATCTTAAGATTCTTCACACTCATGGCACAAACATTACGCCTGTCATTCATTCAGCCGACAAAACCACTTTGCATAAGCAGGTCTAAAATCGATGGCAATTTTAACGTATTGAACTTGTGACTCGCCCACAGTTCCTGCCAGATGTGCGAAGATGTTTCCACATGTTCATCATAACCCACTGACTGACATCCACTCTGAAACACTGACAGGATTCGTTTATTTCAGTGTTGAATCAAAGCAAATGTGCGCTGGAACCAATGAAGAATATATGACAGCTTTCCTCATAGTTTTTCATCGGTTCATCTATTATTTGATCAATTAATATTAATTCACCCAGTAGCATGAAGATTTCATGATGCGGTGGAATATGCCTTTGTCATTTTTATTTTTTTTTGTTTTGTTTATACATTGTATTCAAGTTAAGGCAGATCACAGTAATTCATATTTAGTTAAATATATTAGTACTAATATGAGAATATTTCCTAAAAATTAAATTGACTGAATATATGTGATGTCTGGACAAATAAATCTATCTATCATCTATCTATATATGTGTGTGTGTTATATATATATATATATATATATATATATATATATATATATATATATATATATATATAGTATATATTTACAAACTTTTATTTGATGTAATTAATCGATTTGCAGCACTATACATATATATATATAATTTAAAGTACAGTAATATAAATATTTAATATTATATATATATATATATAATAAAGTATAATTAAATATAATATATATTATATATATATAAATATAGTACAAGTTATATATATAATATTTTATATATATATATATCTATATATAATTTAAAGTACAAGTTAAATATTATTATGATTATATATATATCTATATATTTTGATATATAATATATATATAAAGTGCATATTATGATATATAATATATAATAAATATAAAGTACAAGTTAAATATATATATATATATCTAAGTATAATAATATATATATATATTTAATAATATTATGAATATCATATCTATAATATAACTTAAATTACAAGTTAAATATATATATAATATTTATGATAGATATAATATATATAATTTAAAGTTCAAGTTAAATGTTTGTGTGTGTGTGTGTGTGTGTGTGTGTGTGTGTGTGTGTTAAAAAGCACATTTCATAGGCTACAATAATTCAAAGGGCTTTACTATTAATAATAGCTGTCACAAAATGTTATATAATACATAAAAGAGATTTAAAAACAATAAAAAATGAATAAAAACAGTAGATTGATAAATGAATTGAAATGAAATGAGATATACATTAAATAAAATACTTGCTAATGAATAAATTGTCAAGTAAGATCAGTTTATTTAAAAAAATCAAAATAAAATTTTTAAAAACTCTTTATTAAATATGTTGCACAGTAAAGTGCAGTGAACCTCAGTAAGAACCACGTGTGTGAAATCTCGCAGAGTCTCGTCTCTCTCCCACGTCTCGCGTGGTTCCTTCGACTTGTTTCCTGTTCCGGGGTCGGTAGTGTACGCTGTGTGTGTGTTTATGCGCTTGTGTGTGTCCGTGTGTGTGAGTGTGTGTGATGATGATGATGGCGGAGCTGGTGCAGGGACAGGCCTCGGTGGCTCAGGCCGGGATGAAGGCGGACGGATTCACGGACCCGTTCCACCGCGCGCGACAGGTACACGCGCGAACATGTGTGTGAAGACGAGCGCACGCCCGTGTGTGTCCGTGAGTGTTTAATGAGTGCGTGTTTGGCGAGAGTGTGTGTGTGTAGCCTGTTAGCTGCTACTGCTGGAGGAGCTTTAAAACTCCAGCACACACACACTCTCTCTCACAGATTAAGGCCACAACTCAACAACCATAAAACACAATTTACACGCGCGCGAATCGCACAACGCAGCGCGGCCGACGCTGACAACAACTTTAGCGCTGTCTGCTCGAGCAGAAACTACAGAAACACCAGAAACAAACTGCTGCAACCTGTTGTTGTCATGCACACGTTCTTAAACTTACTTGAGCTCACGCGCACAGATGCGCGACAAACTCCACGCGTTGCGCAAACGCTCGCGCAAACGGACGGAAAGTGCGCATTGTGAAGTTTGTTGTGCACGTTGACACTTGTGCTGAGCGCGCACACACACTCGTGTAGTGAATCCACAGCGATGATCATGTGCTCGGAGCAGTTTTAGGACTGAAGAAAAACTTCAACTGTCACTGTGTGTGTTTCACTCTGTTCAGAGCAGCGTGGCCTTGTGCTTCTGCTCACTCCAGAGCACTTCTGCACTCACAAGCTTCATTTTACCTTTACATATAGCATTGCATGCTGTATATCTGCTCATATGAGCACTTTTAATAATTATAATCATCATATCAGCAGAAATACTACATGTAAAACTATATGAAATGGAAAATGAAGATTATAATTATTGAAAGTGCTCATTTTACATTTATATATAGTATTGCATGTAGTATATCTGCTCAGATGAGCACGTTTCTGGATCATAAATCATCATTTTACCATTAAATATAGCATTGCATGTAGTATATCTGCTCATATGAGCATATTTATGGATCATAAATCATCATTTTACCATTAGATATAGTATTGCATGTAGTATATCTGCTCACATGAGCAAATTTATTAATCATAATCTTCATTTTACCTTTACATATAGCATTGCATGTGCTATATCTGCTCATATGACACTTTTATTAATCAAAATCTATTTTACCATTACATATAGTATTGCATGTAGTATATCTGTTCATATGAGCACGTTTATGGATCATAATCTTCATTTTACAATTAATTATAGTATTGCATGTAGTATATCTGCTCATATGAGCACGTTTATGGATCATAAATCATCATTTTACTGTTACATATAGTTTGCATGTAGTATATCTGCTCACATGAGCAAATTTATTAATCATAATCTTCATTTTACCTTTACATATAGCATTGCATGTGCTATATCTGCTCATAAGCCACTTTTATTAATAATATCTTTTTTACCATTACATATAGTATTGCATGTATTATATCGCTCATTGATCACGTTATGGATCATAACTTCATTTTACCATTACATATAGCATTGCATATGGTTCCCTCCTCATATTAGCACGTTTATGGATCATAAATCATCATTTTACCATTACATATAGCATTGCATGTAGTACATCTGCTCAGATGAGCACGTTCATGGATCATAAATCATCATTTTACCATAAATAGCATCGCATGTAGTATATCTGCTCACATGAGCAAATTTATTATCATAATCTTCATTTTAAACCTTTACATATAGCATTGCATTTATATCTGCTCATAGAGCACGTTTATGGATCATAATCTTCATTTTACCGTTACATATAGCATTGCATGTGCTATATCTGCTCATATGAGCACGTTTATGATCATAATCTTTTTACCTTTACATATAGTATTGCAGTATATCTGCTCTATGAGCACTTATGGATCATATCTTTACATATAGCATTGCATATAGTATATTTCCTCATATTAGCATGTTTATGGATCATAAATCATCATTTTACGTATAGTTTTGCATGAGTATATCTGCTCATATGAGCAAGTTTATGGATCATAATCTCATTTTACCTTTACATATAGTATTGCATATAGACATGAGCACGTTTATGGATCATAATCTTCATTTTACCATTACATATAGCATTGCATATAGTATACCTCCTCATATTAGCACGTTTATGGATCATAAATCATCATTTTACCATTACATAGAATTGCATGTATACATCTGCTCAGATGAGCACTTCATGGATCATAAATCATCATTTTAACCATTAATATAAGCATCGCATGTAGTATATCTGCTCACATGAGCAATTTATTAATCATAATCTTCATTTACCTTTACATAATAGCATTGCATATAGTATATCTGCTCATATGAGCACGTTTATGGATCATAATCTTCATTTTACCGTTAAATATAGCATTGCATGTGCTATATCTGCTTATGAGCACGTTTATTGATCATAATCTTCATTTTACCTTTACATATAGTATTGCATGTAGTATATCTGCTCATATGAGCACGTTTATGATCATAATCTTCATTTACCATTACATATACATTGCATAATAACCTCCTCATATTAGCACGTTTATGGATCATAAATCATCATTTTACCATTACATATAGAATTGCATGTAGTACATCTGCTCAGATGAGCACGTTCATGGATCATAAATCATCATTTTACCATTAAATATAGCATCGCATGTAGTATATCTGCTCACATGAGCAAATTTTTAATCATCTTCATTTTACTTTACATAAGCATTGCATATATAGCTCATCAATCATAATCTTCATTTAAACCGTTACATATGCATGCATGTCTATAATCTGCTTATGAGCACGTTTATGGATCATAATCTCATTTAAACCTTTACATATAGCATTGCATATATATTTCTCATATAGCATGTTTATGGATCATAATCATCATTTTACCATTACATATAGTTTTGCATGTAGTATATCTTCTTAACACGTTTATTGATCTAATCTCATTTTACCTTTACATATAGTATTGCATGTAGTATATCTGCTCATATGAGCACGTTTATGGATCATAATCTTCATTTTACCTTTACATATAGCATTGCATATTAATTCCTCATATTAGCATGTTTGGATCATAAATCATCATTTTAACATTACATATAGTTGCATGTATATAATCTGCTCATATGGCACGTTTATGGATCATATTCATTTACCGTTAAATATAGCATTGCATGTATAATCTATCACGTTTTGCTTTACATATAGTACATATAGTAGCACGTTTATGGATCATAAATCATCATACCGTACATATAGTATTTATATACTGCTCATATAGCACGTTATGAGTTTACCGTTCCTATTGCATGTAGTATATCTGCTCATATGAGCACGTTTATTGATATAATCTTCTTTTACCCATATAGCATTGCATATAGTATATTTCCTCATATTATATGGATCATAATCTCATTTTTACCTTACATAGTATTGCATCATAGCACGTTTATTGGCATTTTGTATAGCTATACATTCATAATCATTACCTTTACATATACATTGCATAGTATATTTCCTCATATTAGCACTTGGATCATAATCATCATTTACCATACATATAGTGCATGTAAGTTTATGGATCAAATCTGCATATATTGCATGTCTGCTGAGCATGTATAGCATTGCATATAATCATTATGATCATTCATTTTACCTGCATTACATATGAGATCATAATCTTTATTACCATAGCATGCAATATCCATCATTTGAGCATCTGTAGAGCACGGATCATAATCTTCATTTTACCATTACATATAGTATTGCATGTAGTATATCTGCTCAGATGAGCACTTTGCTACTTAGTAAAAGTGGAAGTAACTTGCAAACATTACACAAGTAGTAGTAGCTCTTTTAGGAGTAGAGTTCATTGTTAAATTGAATCGAGGAGAGCTGTACAGTGAAGCAGCAGCTGTCGTGACGCGCGTCAGTATTTCAGAGAGACGCCTGAGCTGTGAATATGAGACACTGAGAGGAGTCACTCATGCATACATGTGTCCGTGCCACGTTTGCATAACATGTAAAACCAGACGTGAGCAGTAAACTTGCATTAATATTCCGTTGCTTATTTGTAACATGCAGGTAAAATTGAAAGTGAGTCACATTTTTTCTAAACATATTTTGAGCTGTTAATGCAGTTCAGTAGAGTTGTAGTCTCTGAATGGCAGCATGTTGCATGACTTCATTGGAAAGTCTCCTGAGTGCCGGTGCTTGTAAGGAGGCGCCTGACGGATCAATACTCCGTTAAGGCCTGTCAGATTGGGCAGAACGGAGCAGCCTGTGTCTCTTTTGCTCTCAACAGTAATGGTTCATGAACAGTTTGTGGAAGTTTGCTTAATTTATGAAAAATCACATTGTTTGGCATCGTAATCTGACACCGTTAGACTAGTGAACTGTTGCTTGTCAAAAACAGTTTATTCTGATTGTTGTTTTTATTAATAATAAATTATTAAAAGAGGCTATATGTGGAATTCAGAAACCCTTGTTATTAGCGACACCGGTGGCCGTTAAGTGAACTTCAGCCAGCGACTTATTGCTCGTTCTCGCAACGTACAAGAGACTGAACATAAATCAAAGCTCCAATCAGAGGCAGTCTTTGCAATTCAGACCCGTTTCAGCGAAACAGTTGAAGGCCCCAAACTGGCAGTAGGTGGCGCCAAATCATTGAGTCATTCAATCATTGTCAAACGATTTGTTCAAAACAGCTAATTAATTCAGGGACAATGCATGTCACTGGGCCCTATTTTAACAATCTAAGGTCTGAAGCACATGGCGCAGGTGCACTTAGGGCGTGTCCGAATCCACTTTTACCCTTTTAACCGCGGTAAAAATGGTCGGCGCACCAGGCACATGGCCCAAAAAGAGTTGTACCTAGTCTCTTATTGAGTCATGGGTGTGTTTTGGGTGTAACGTGCAATAAACCAATCAGAGTCTCATCTCCCATTCCCTTTAAAAGCCAGTTGTGCTCGCGCCGTGGCGGAATATACACCCTCATCCTGACGAGTCAGTTTAAATACATGTGTATTGCCACGATTGGTCAAATAATTAGCCAATTTCATTCGTCATTACTGCAAATAGATGATTCTGATGATGTATGCATCTATTATGACATGTAGGCATTTTTATCTTTATGTACCCAATAATAATCTTTTACATTGTAATCCTTTTATTTTTAATATTTGGCATGTTTGCGTGCTGCTGCGTGTCCCCGTGTGTGTAACAAGCAGAGTGTACCTGCATACAGGCGCATATTACTAACGCGCTCTTTAAATAACAAAAAAAATTGCGCCATTTGACTTTAGAGCAGGTTTTTGTTGGTCAATGTCGCAGTTGTTTTTAGTTGCCTCAAAATAGCAACACGCCAACAATGCACCTGAACACGCCTCATTTTCAGACCAGCACGCCCATGGGTGCACAAATGCATTTGCAATTTAAATAACGTGGCGCTGGACGTGAAAATGATAACTGCGTCGGTCTGAAACTAGCAAAAAACTCTTGCATCGCACCTGGTGTCACATTGCACCGGGTGTATGATTCAGCTACAGCGATTGTATAGGATTTCCTGGAATGACGCGTTCTACTTCGGCAGCAAGGCATATTTGCAGTTTCTGCCCAAGAGCGCCCTCTGGCTTTCAGATGGAGAAGCATTTACTACTGATCACAGAGCCGTACAACTCTGACAAGCTACGCATGAAATAATCGCAGCCTTTGCCAAATCGCGTGCGATAAATCGTGCAGCCCTATTTGAAACTATTTTCGTTGGCAAAAAATGAAAGTCACCTAATATTAACTACTTGTTTATTGAACTGTTGCATAAAATCAATAGGCTATCACATTTGCAATCGTGCTGATATTCAGGAAAACAGCACTCTGTATACTGTTAGCGAACATCCTAACGCCGAAGCTGCTACTCCACAGCAACTACATCAATTATCCACTAACCATTCAGAAACGTCTAAAAGTTGTAACTTCTTCCTGAGTCTCTCCATCAGTGTCGACTCCGGTTTGAACAATGTAAGGCTGAACACCGTTACTGACAATCCTCATTTTGGCTGCGTGAGATTCTCCAGCTTTGTTGTTGTTGAGCTGTTAAAGCTCCGCCCTCTTCTGGAAAGCGGAGCTCATTTGCATTTAAAGGGACACACACATTGTGCTTTAAGCAGTTTTTTTTTTTTTTTTTTGTCTAGTTTTTATTCATTTCTAGTTGATCATGTTAAACTAAATGAAAATGTAAAATGTTGGCAACTAGCTCAAATAAAATGTTTATTTTTTTAAAATAAAAGTAACAAATGTTTGTATGGTTTTAGTTAACTCTAATAACCCTGTTTCAACCTCTTGTGCCTCATTTCTGTCTAATAATATAATGTTTTACATTTTTCCTTTTCTCATAATTGTTCTGCAGCTCTGTGATGTTTTGTTTTGCTGTCACGTTCAACCATCAAATAGTCGATCATGTAAGAGTAGTGTTTGCTCCATGGCCTCCATTTCGTAACGCGTCTCCGTCCGTCCGTGGCGCGCATGGCCTTGTACACACAGTGGACACCTGTGGCCTGTCGTAAGTTTTCCTCGGGTGTGTTTCCGCCCCTCGTGTTCAGAGCGGACCGGACGCCCTGTGCGTTTAGCTTTTATCAACTCCGCTGGGGAAAAAAATAGACCTGGGCTCACGTCCAGAATCACAGGCCCATTTTACAGCCTGTGTGGAAAACACGCCGTCTCTGCTGGTTTACGTTCAAGACCTGGTTTATCAGCGCGACGCAATCCACTTTATCTGTAGTTTGCATGATAGATACGGGTGTGTGTTCGTGTTTGATTTGTGATGACGTGCTTGTGAAAATGTTGCATAATCAGGTCCACTCATGCAATGACAGCTGTCATGTTTTAATCAAATGTAATTAATCACAAATTGAAACTATCAAACCAGGTCGTGTTGATTAACCGTAATTCCTGAGCATGTAAAAGTCTCGTTTCTCCACCCGTAATCACATGCATTGTTTCTCTGACTTTGACATGGACGGATCTGCCCTGTTGTTAGGTGTTTGCGTGAATGAACGCCAGCGTGCTTGTTGCATCATGGGTAATTAATGGGCTCCATTGACCTACATTGAGTTCACTCCTTGAGCGTAAACAATCGTCTGAGCGGCTTCCCCATAAATGGCAGAAAGACCCCGTGGAGTGGGCAACAAGTGTCCAGTTGTTCGGGCTGAATTCCTCCAACTGCTGTTTACCTACTACTGCCTTTCGCTGAAGCCTTTCCCTTGGGTCGCTCATTTATCCAGGCACTCACATAGCTGGCATTCCTTCCCAGCATTCCCCAGAAAGAGGGTTTAGCTGGAGGGAAGAGGTGGAGACCGGCCTGTGTCTCTCTCTTTCTACCCCACTCAAGTCTTTCTCCTCAAAATGGCCTCTTGCTTTGAGTTTTCATTGCTTTTCTTGCATGCACTATTCAAATGCAGTGGAGTTTGGGCGAGTATTAACTCCCAAATTAAATTTCTCTTTTTTTATATATCTTAATTTTTTAGTTTCAGTTTAGTGTAACTTGTCTAAAACTCTTGTGCAGAAAGACACTGAAATGGAGAGATGTGACTCCAAACTTTCCATGTTTGAAAGTATCTAGAAAAAATTGCATTTCAACCAAAAACTGTTAAAAACGTGCTAAAAATGCTTATTTTTCTAGACTCCAGTTAATGAAATGCTGTACAATTGAAAGCGAAGCGTCATAACCTATCGTAAAGCGTTCATGACACATGCAATGCAATTTGTTGGATGACTGTATATGACCTCTAGTACACGCATTGTGTTAGTTTATGTAAGCAGCACGCAAACATCTCTGTAAATTTTGATTTATAACCTGACAACTACATGCAATGCAAAAAAAAATGCATTGCATTATATAATGATATATTCCTGTTGATTACAACAGTTTAAGAAGCAAGAAAGATAAAATTGCATGTTTTGTATGTGCTTTATATATATATTATTTATTTATTTTTTAAGCAAAGAAAAAATAGGTATGCAATGCAAAATAAATAAAATAAAATAATATGAAGCAAGAATGATAAAATATGCATTTAAATCGTCATGTTTGTATCAATAATATATATTTCAGCAAAATATATATAATGCAATATATAAATATTATACTATATATAGCTTTTTCACTTTTATTTATTTATTTTTGAATAGCATTTATATTTCAGTGCTTTACTCCTGTTGGTAATGCAGTGATTTTTAAATAAATACCGTACAATAATATTTATGAAGCAAGAATGATAAAATGACTTATTTTTGTTTAAATGGTCATGTTTGTTTGAATCAATCATATATATTTTAAAGAAAAAAATTTTAATGCAATATCCAAACAAACATGATGATAAAATGTGTGTGTGTATATATTGCATAAATATTGCGCGTGTGTGTGGTGTTTTGCATTTTATTTTTGAATTTATATTTCATTGCAATACTTCTGTTGGTAATACAGTGATTTGTAAATGAATAATGTAAAATACTGATGCAATAACTCCAAAAGAGTCCTGCTCCCGTCGAATCATGTGTTTCAGTCGATCGTTTGCTCTCTGATGTGTTACAGATTGCTAAAATGGGTGGAGAGCAGATGCCCCACCTGAACAACTCGTCTCCAGTCGTCGATGCCTCGCTCTATGGCTATGGAGGGCAGAAACGCTCCCTGGATGAAGGAGGTAAGGCCTTCCCATATTTAATTAATCCTTTTATAAAATGGATAATTAAGGCTCTAAATTCTGCTTGGAGGCGTGTTTGAATGATTGTATAATGACGTTACTTGCGTTACTTGCAATCAATAGGGGTTTCTGTGGAAAAAAATCTGAATGCAGTTTGACCCAGTGTTGTCCAGATCATATCAGTGTTCATGTCATCTGACTGTAGTACACCAGATAGGACAAATGTAAAATAACTGAGCATACAGTGAAGCTGAAATCAATGCAGGACTTTATGAAGCTTTGACCTTTGACTGCGTTTTTTTTTTTCCACGAGAGGCATTGATCTGTGCTTCTGTTCTTGAACCGCTTGCGAAAGAGGTAGCAAACTTCAAAATAAACCCGCAACAAGAGTGTGAGATCTTTCAGGAAGTGAAACCTGTTTCTGTGGGCCGCTGCAGATTTGTGTTGTGAGCGCTGGAGGCCTGAACTGGTCTTTTGAGGCTTTAAAAACACCAGTCATTGAGTCAGTGCTGCTGCGATTGAATACATGATTGTTCAAAACTTTATTTTGAATCTTTTTATTTGTTCTTGGTGCAATGATAATTTCCTGGTTCAAATTGTTCTTGGCTGTTACTTCACTCTTACTTGGGCAACACTTTACTTAAAGCCTTTATATGTTATGCATTATAAATGTATATTTAATGCAGTAATTATGCCTTTTATGATCATAAATAATTGAAGTTAAAATACATTATAACAGTTAATCCATGCATTGAACAAACCTTTATCAGCACAATGCATGAAAACATGACAAAACAATCTCAGATATAACAGTGAATCTGCAAATATTATGCATTCAGTTTTTTTTTTAATTCTGATAAGACAATTCTTTTTTTTTTTTTTTTTTCAAAATTTGGGGCGTTTACACAACAACAATGTACTAAAAACTGAAAAGTTTTTCCTTTTGCTTTTTTGAAAAGTTTCACGTACAGACAACAGCGTTGTCAAATCGATCCCATGGATCCGTGAAAATTTATGCAAATTTTGGGATATCGCATAAAAAAACGCTGGATGGAAATGCTAAGATTTGCATAAATTCTAAAAAAAAAAAAAAAAAAAGTGCATAAACTTTAAAATGGTTAAAGTTTTTATCTGATATGAAGACATGCGGATAAACTCCGATGGAAACACATTCACTGTGGACCAATCGCATTACAGCTATGGCAAGCCATTTTAACTTTCGCATATGAATTCTTGATATTAACAATTCAATTTTCACTAGTCGACATGCTAATTCCTAATCAGGAATTAGATTTCTACTTGTAACAATGGTAATTTTTGATGTCAAGAATTAAATTTCAACTAGTCAAAAAACATTTTGGGATGTCACAAAAAAATGCTGGATGGAAATACCAAGATGTGCATAAATTCTGAAAATGCACTTAAAAAACTTTGAGGTGGTTAAAGTTTTTATCCAATAAGAAGTTGAGTGCATAAATTATGATTTTGCATTATAGCTATGGCAAGCCATTGTGACTTTTATTCATTTGCATTTGAATTCTTTATCAACAAATCAGTTTTCTCTAGTTAAAATGATGATTCTCAATATCAGGAATTAGATTTCCACTGGTAACAATGGCAGTTTTTGATGTCAAGAATTAAATTTCAACTAGTAAAAAAGCATATGCACATTTTAGGATGTCACAAAAAATGCTGAATGGAAATGGCAAGATGTGCATAAATTCTAAAAATGTGCATAAAAAAACTTCATGGTGGTTAAAGTTTTTATCCGATAAGAAGACATGCGGATAAACTCCGATGGAACGTTTCACATGCGGACCAATCACATCACAGCTATGGATTTTAACTTTAATTCATTCGCAGGATATGAATTCTTAATATCAACAACTAAATTTTCACTAGTTAAAATTTTAATTCTTGATCAGGAATTAGATTTCTATTAGTAATAATGGCAATTTTTGATGTCAAGAATTAATTTTCAACTACTAAAAACTCTATCTGTAATTGCATTTTCACTAGTTAAATGTCACCATAGGCTGCCATTCAAATTCAGTTCTTGATAATTGATTACTTACTAGTTGAAATTCCAATTTCACATATCAGAAATGCAATTCTTACTGGTAAAAATCTAATTTTTTATATTAATTACTTTGTTACTAGCGCAAATATGTTTTGATATCAACATTTGAACTGCTACTAGTGACAATGTGAGTTTCTGATATCATGAAAGCCATTTTAAAACTGCATTTAAAGGGACACACACAAAAACGGCGTGTTTTTGCTCACACCCAAATAGGGGCAAATTTGACAAGCTATAATAAATGATCTGTGGGGGATTTTGAGCTGAAACTTCACTTGACTGAGATGATTTTCTGTGTGATTAGTGTATTTATCAGTAATAAATACTAATGTACTTTTTCCTCTTTGCTTCATCCAAGTGGCTAACCAGCTCGGTGCAATGGTACATGGTACAAGGTGAGCGCCTTTACTGATTAAAACTCTTATATTGTGCTATAGTTCTGCTTGATATTTACAATATGCTCATGATGTTTGTTTGTTTGTTTGTTTAGGGCTATAATACCAGAAGACTATAAAGTGCCTGATAAGATGGTTGGATTCAGTAAGTACTGAAGATCTGAATGAAATGTATAGATGTTTTCATACAGATAATGTTAAATATTTGGGCTTTATCATCAAATGGGTCTTATTATTTAAAAGCAAATATCCTCTAATGAAATTTGCCATTTTATTTAATTTTTTGGGGATGAATGATCTAAAAATGTTATATTTGTGACCGATTTTAAAATAATTTCAGCAGTTTTGTTTGTCATTTGTAGATGTTCTCTAGATATTTGCTTTGACCTTTGAAAAACGTCAGTCATCTTCTGCAAGAAATAGCATGTGAATGTTAGTAACTTTATTTTCACTGTGTGTCAGTAATCGGACGGGGTGGCGAACAGATCACAAGAATTCAGCTGGAATCCAACTGTAAGATCCAGATTGCTGCTGGTGGGTTTCAGTCTGATTCCTGTTCTTCATATTCAGTTTTGTGTCTTCCATGAGCTTCAAGTTTGTCTTATTATGATTCACTTTATCATCATCCTCCAGAGAAACAGGAGTTGGACGAGTTTACAACATGACAGATTTTAATGCAGATCTAGAGAACTTAATAAAGATTATATATGATATAAGGATCTGATAACTGACAGAAGAGATTTTTAATAGTTTTTTTGACTGATTTTTTAAATGTTAAAACAGTAACATGTCATATTGATATTATAAAATTGATTATAGAAATATTGGGGTAACATTTTACAATAAGGTCTCATTTTTGATAACAGTATTAACTAACATGCAATTTTTTTTTTACAACATTTCATAATATTTGTCAATGTTAGTTCATAAAAATACAATTGTTATTATAACCTCATTTTATATTTAAATATTTATTCATCAGAACACATTTGAGAAATTATTTACACATATTACTAAATATTTGTTAAATTGTTGCAAAAATCCAGAGAAGTCTTAATTTATTTTAGTTTTATTAATTTTTTGAATTGGCTTTATTTTTATATTTTTCATTTCATGTTAATTGTAAATTTTTTAGTCATTTTGTTACACGCTTTTGTCATTTTTAATGTTTTAAATCTTTCTATTTAGTTTAATTTATTTATTTCAGTTAAAGTTTATAATATTTTAGTGCTTCAAATTAAACTCATTTCAGTTTATTGCCAATGCAACATTTCTAATTTTCATTTAGTTAAATTTTTTCAACTAATATTTATATTTTATTTTTATATTTTTGGTTTTCATGTTAATTTTAGTTTCACTTTTAGTCATTTCATTTTGTGCTTTTGTCATTTTACTCGTTGTATACATACATGTGCATATATAAAAATAATTTGCTACTTGGGTTTAATTTAATTTTTATTTGAGTTTTACTTTTTATTCATTTCCAATTAATTATTTTAGTGCTTCAGCTTAATCTTATTTCAGTTTATTGCTGAAGCAACGTTTCTAATTTTCATTTAGTTTAATTTTTTCAACTAATATTTACATTTTACTTTATTTCAGCTTTATTACAATTAACAGAAGTTTTTTTAGTTTTAGTTGACAAGAATAACGATGATCCAGAGACGATACAATCTCTGAAGCTTTAAAGCGTTCATGCAGATTCAGGTCCTGCAGTATTTGAAGGTGAACAATGAAGGTTTTCAAGGCTTGACGTCACCTTAGACATGTCAAAAGTTGTAATGGAAAATAAACATCTGACGGCTACAAGAAACTGCCGATCTGAGCGAAACCGTTTGTGACTCAGGCCAGTTCGACCACAGTTTGTGTTGTGCTTTGTTTATAATTTGTTTTCAGTTTCTTGTAATTATTTGTCGTGTCCCCCACAGACAGTGGAGGTATGATGGATAGGCCTTGCACCCTGACCGGGACCCCAGAAAGTATCGAGTAAGAATTCACCCTTGAACACGCATTACACCACTCGATTACGATTCACAAGTTCAATTCAATTCAAAGCTGATTTGTACGCAAACAGTTAAATTGCAGTTTCTAAAATCCAGAAATCAATATCTTCATCCCAGCCATAAGTTTAACCCTTTAATACAAAAGCAGCAGATTTTGTCTTCCGTCGTTTATGATCTCCCTCTTCATTTCCGTCCGTCAGGCAAGCGAAGAGGTTGTTGGGGCAGATTGTGGACCGGTGTCGGAACGGGCCGGGCTTCCACACTCAGATGGACGGGAACAGCGCTGTCCAGGAGATCCTGATCCCTGCCAGTAAAGTTGGCCTGGTCATTGGGAAGGGAGGCGACACCATCAAACAGCTTCAGGTTGGTGGTTATTCGTGTGTTTCTGTTTTTGTACTTCAGTGTCAGGTGACCCTCGACTTTTTAACCCTCTGATCCGTGATGTCCACTACAATGGCAGGATTTTAAAAGCTTTTTTAACATTTCAGGTTGTGATGTTACCCATAATTCTATATCACTGTCCTCTTGTTTTTATATTCATTTGTTTATGATGATATTAAATCAAAATGGCTGACGGGGTGATGCATCAATTACTGAATATTTACCATTATTTTCGGTTGAAATACAGAGATATGTAGCTATACACCATTTTGGGGAAGTAGAAGAGAAAAATTGCTTAATTTTATATTAAAAAATAAATATGCATTAAATTAATATTCTGTGTGCATTTTTTTATTGTATTTTTTATAGTTACTTTACGTCAAAATACATTATTTTGGGGCGTGAAAAGCTAAATATTTAAATTTATTAAAATAGATTATTTTATATATTTATTGAAATAAGTACATATGTATTTATTTATTCAATTTTTTAAACTATTAGTAGGACCATATGAATTCCCCCCCCCCCCCCCCCTAAATTTCCAAAATCTTTTTACCTTAATTTAATTTTTTTTTCTCTACTCTGATTTAATGGTAAATTAAATGTTAATCAAAATGAATGTAATGAAATCTGTTTTATTTTTTTAAATCCTTTTTTTTTCCCAATATGTATATTTATATATTGTATATTTCAGGAGAGGACAGGAGTGAAGATGATCATGATTCAGGACGACCCGATGCCCACTGGATCAGACAAACCCTTGAGAATCACTGGAGACCCTTATAAAGTTCAGGTCTGTGTCTTTAATAACATTACGGCCCTGATATACTTCAAGCAGAATCGAAGAATGAACTGCTGTGACTTCATTTCAAACAAAATCAGGCCAAAAAGAAGCTTCTAACACCTCCGAACTACCATTGGTCAGTGGTGAAGTAATAGGTGGGTGTGGCTCTGAGGCTCCGCCTTCTTCTCTGGTTCATTTCTTCTGTTCAGGCCATCAAGGTCAGACGTATGGGGTTAATTTTCCACTCAAAAGTATTGCAGTCACTAATCAATAATAATTACATTTAAAAATCCATGTAAAACATGAATTGAAAAACGAATGTGAATTTATCAGAATTTTTTGGACACTTGTGCTTGTTTCAATATACATTTTTACTGGCATTTTTGTTGTTTATTTTCTTATTGAGAGGAAAGCGTGCAGCACATTCATCTAACCATCAGGATTTTTCGCTGCAAATGTGTTTCAAACTTCCTTTAACCCCTAAACGAAGAACAAAAAGGAGCTTCAGCATGAGTATATCAGGGTCTTTACAGTCTCAGTTCCACAGTCAGGTTGAATGACCTCTGACCCTGTGTGTGTTTGCTACAGCAAGCGCGAGAGCTGGTCGTTGAGATCATCAGGGAAAAGGATCAGGGAGATTTCAGGAGCGGCCGCAGTGACTTCGGCTCCAGACTGGGCAGCAGTATCGATGTAAGCATGTTCAGCTCCCGAGATTGAAGTCATTTTGAGCATTTTAAGCCATAAATAATTCATAATTTGTTTGCACACGCAGGTTGCAGTGCCCAGGTTTGCAGTTGGTATCGTCATTGGCAGAAACGGAGAGATGATCAAAGAAGATTCAGAACGATGCGGGCGTCAGGATCCAGTTTAAGCCAGGTCAGTGTTTTTTAAAAAAAGACCTAATATGCTTTTTTCCAACTTTCTGTTGCTGTTTGAGCATGAAAAAATAGTTCTTTGTATCAGTGTCAGTGTTTCTGAACTCCCTGAAACGCCTCTATTGGAGTCTTGAGTTTTCTTCCGTGAACGAACATGTCACAATATTCCTCGTTTAAATAATTCATATGCAGAATAAAGGGGCGGGGCCTGGTTGAGTTAGTTAGTAGTGTGTTGAAACTGGTGGTTATGGTAAAGGGCGGGACATTTCCCAAACACCAATCACAACACACTGCTCCAGCCCACCAATCAGAGCACATTGTGCTTTCCAGAAGGAGGGGCTTCATAGAGACAGGAACTAAACAGAGCTGACAGACTGGGAAGAGAGGAGCTGAACAATGGAGAATATGAGGAAAATAATCAACATTCAAGCAGGAAAACCTGTTCTAGTAGAGCACAAAAACAACATCAAGACTTGATTTGGTCTGATTCCAATCATATTTCATATTTCAATTGCTTAAATGCAGTGCAATTTTCTACCTCCTTTTGATTGACAGGATATATCAGCCGATAGTGTAAAAAATTTACTTTAATCAGCCGATACCGATTATTGACCGATATATATCGGTGCATCTCTAGAAATAAGCTATTATTTATAAGCTTTAATATATGCTTTAATATATTTATTTGTTTTAATAATAACGATAACATTAAAAATGAACATGTATCGGCCGATACCGATATGGTGGCCGATATATTGTGCATTCCAAAATTGAGTTTAAATGGACATACGTGCATATTTTACAGTAACGGTGGTCGATACGCGTTCTTCCGATCATTAATTAGAATGGCCAAGTCGCGTTTCATATTGACAGATGAATACGCTCAGTTTATTAAATAGCCTACGTCTTAGTTTATTAAATACGCTTATGTGGCGACCAGGGCGGGCGAGAGCCGTGAGGGAACGGCGCGAGGCCGGTGACGCGAGTGATAATGAGCATCACCTGGGAGGCGCACCGGCCTTGAGTCCCTCACGGAGGAGCTCCGGGAGGATAAAAGGAGGAGCGACTACAGTGAAGGACGAGAGAGGACCAGGCCTGGACTTTATTTTATGTTTTATTATGTTTGTGTGGCCGGCAGATGTCCGCGAGGGTCTGCCGGCATTACTTTCGTTTTGTTCTTTGTTTATTTTGAATTAAAGTTTTGTTTGAATGTTTGCCGGTTCCCGCCTCCTTCTTCCCGTATATACGAACTACGTTACAGCTTAGTTTATTTAATATTAATTATAAATTTATTAAATGTTTCTTGCAAACTATGAAGGGACAATGAATCAATACACTGACATGGTAATGCTAGACAGATACTTTGTTTGCACAGTCCTACCGTAATTTTGTCACTCCTAGACGTACGTCTGGCGTCAGGGGGGAAACGTTTACCTCAATAAGGAAAGTCATTGTCTCACCAGGCTATGTTTATTTGGCAATGTAACCTCACAGTGTTATTCGGCTATCCAGTGCTGAGCTTCGATGAAAACTTCAGGAGACCGGCGAGATGCTTCCACTGGGCGGGAGATACGCGGCGTGATTGACAGCTTTGACACCAAATGGATATGCGCGAAAATCAGATGACATGATTTCACAACTTTTCATTGGCCATTTAGATATGTGAAGCATACTGTATACGGAAATGAACCTGGACATTCAATCCGTCG
This sequence comes from Culter alburnus, assembly GCA_028476615.1. Lineage (NCBI taxonomy): Eukaryota > Metazoa > Chordata > Actinopteri > Cypriniformes > Xenocyprididae > Culter > Culter alburnus. Next base: position 218,716 of record JAOTNS010001633.1, on the reverse strand, counting down.
AAAAATCTCAAAATTGGCAAAATGGACATACGTGGTTTACATCGGACAGCGACGATTTAATATTTATACTACAGGGCTGTTGAATGCTTGAATCTGATTGGTTGATGAACATTCTGAGGTGTGCAATTATTTTCAGTGAAATGCACGGATAAAGTAGTTCCAGGCAGGTTTTCACCGCATTACAGTACCATATCACTTCGCCAAATTATTTCAGTTATCTCAAAGGTCCTTACAGCCAGGGTTGCCAGGTTTTAACAACAAAACCCACCCAATTACTACTCAGAACTAGCCCAGAACTAGCCAAATCGCATTTCAGGGGGGGGTCCCCTAGTAAAAATCATGTTCCGGGGGGTAAAATCTGCGCTTTTGGGTGGGGTTCCCCTGGTTAAAAAAGGTCAGCTGAATTATTAGAAAACAATGCACACCCGAGGTGTAAAGGCTTCGCTGATGTAGAGCTGCTTCCGTATGTCCTCCTGTGTGTGGTTTATCTGTACCTGTATCTGTTTCGGGATGGGATGTTAGTGAACTCAGGTTAGGGCATGTTGGGACACACTTGATCACACAAATCTCTTAAGACCCGTGGAGGCCCAGCAGGGATCACTGAAGCGTTAAGAAGTTTACAGGGATTAATATACTGTTCTCTCACATGTGTTTACACTGCCTGTTTACAATGCCATGAATATTCATATGCAGCTGCGCAATTCAACTGAGAATGCCTGATTAATTCATTCACTTACTGAATTTGAATGGAGGTAGCAAACGGAATGCAGAATTCAAATGTGAATTTAAGGAAGGAGAATTCAATTGAAATAGTTAATGAAATGGTTGTGTTAGTGTACTATAGTTTAATACATTTTTCAGTATGAATTATCCATAAACTTGTCTAAACTAAACTTTTTTTGTCTAATCCCTGGATCTCTGTTCATAAACCCGTATGTGTGTGACTGTTTCAGATGATGGGATCAGTCCCGACCGGATCGCTCAGGTGATGGGTCAGCCTGACCGATGTCAACATGCCGTTCACCTCATCAATGATCTGGTCCATACAGCACAGGTACATCTGGATCAGTCAGCTTTATTTCTCTAGTGCTTCATACAATCCAGACTGTTTCAGAGCAGTGATAAACAGGAAAATGACAGAATCAATGCAAACAGCTCAATTCATTTGACAGGTTTAGATTCTGGTTAAGTTAGTCAGTATAGGGTTATTTTTAGCTTTTAGTTTATGTCCACATGACCAATTCTGGATGTTTTGTGTGGCTTGTATTTTATCTTGTTTCTCCTCTGTTTGGTGCTCAGGAGCGTGATGGTTTTGGAGGTCCGGTCGGACCCAGAGGTCGCGGCAGAGGACGTGGTGATTGGAACATGGGAACTCCTGGAGGCTTGCAGGAAGTCACCTACACAATACCAGCTGATAAGTGTGGCCTTGTGATCGGCAAAGGTTAGAACTAGACATGTGCTGATATACGGCAATATATGTAATTTTAGGTTTTGTATCATGGCTAGCTGTGCATTAAACGATTTTAGTGCACAACGTAGAGGCAAAGTACCAGTGCATTCAAATCGTTTAATGCACAGCTAGGCATAGCCATGGATTATCCAGCTTATACCATGGTCATTTGCCAGCATTGACAAGTAAAAGCTGTTATTGATGTTTGCAGCACAATATTTGACTGGAAAGGTAAAAATGATGATTATTTTCTCACTTACAGCTCATTAGATCTAGCATAAGATATTTAAATATCAGTCGGTTTTGTTCTTTTAAGAGATTTAAATATCGGTTGGTTTTGTTCTATTAATACATTTAAATATTGGTCTTTTTTTCTATTAAGAGATTTAAATGTCATTCAGTTTTGTTCTATTAATAAATTCAGATATCAGCCAGTTTTGTTCTAGCAAGAGATTTAAATATCGGTTGGTTTTGTTCTATTCATATATTTAAATATCGGTTAAATATTGGTCGGTTTTGTTCTGGTAAGAGATTTAAATATTGGTCGGTTTTGTTCTATTAATATATTAAAATATCGCTTAAATATTGGTCGGTTTTGTTCTGGTAAGAGATTTAAATATCCGTCGGTTTTGTTCTATTAATATATTTAAATATCGCTTAAATATTGGTCGGTTTGTTCTGGTAAGAGATTTAAATATCGGTCGGTTTTGTTCTATTATATATTTTAAATATCGGTTAAATATTAGTCTTTTGTTCTGGTAAGAGATTTAAATATTGGTCGGTTTTGTTCTATTAATATTTAAATATTAAATATGGTCGGTTTTGTTCTGGTAAGAGATTTAAATATCGGTTGGTTTTGTTCTATTAATATATTTAAATATCGGTTGGTTTTGTTCTTTTAAGAGATTTAAATATCGATCTGTTTTGTTCTATTAATAAATTCAAATATCAGCCGATTTTGTTCTAGCAAGAGATTTAAATATCGGTTGGTTTTGTTCTATTAATATATTTAAATATCGGGTAAATATTGGTCGGTTTTGTTCTGGTAAGAGATTTAAATATCGATCTGTTTTGTTCTATTAATATATTTAAATATAGGTCAGTTTTGTTCTAGCAAGAGTTTTAAATATTGGTTTTGTTTCAGTCGGTTTTGTTTTATTAATACATTTAAATTTAGGTCTGTTTTGTTCTTGTCTGGAATGTCATTTAAATGTCATTCAGTTTTGTTCTGTTAATAAATTCAGATATCAGCCGGTTTTGTTCTATTAATATATTTAAATATCGGTTGGTTTTGTTCTATTAATATATTTAAATATCGGTCGTTTTGTTCTTTTAAGAGATTTAAATATCAATCTGTTTTGTTCTAATAATAAATTCAGATATCAGCTGGTTTTGTTCTATTAATATATTTAAATATCGGTTAAATATTGGCCTGTTTTGTTCTGGTAAGAGATTTAAATATTGGTCAGTTTTCTTCTATTACATTTAAATATCAGTCAGTTTTGTTCTAGCTAGAGTTTTAAATATCAGTTTTGTATCAGTTGGTTTTGTTTTTATTAATATATTTAAATTTCGGTCTGTTTTGTTCTTGTAAGAGATTTAAATGTTGGTCGTTTTGTTCTATTAATTTAAATATCTGTCTTTTTTCTATTGAGAGATTTAAATGTTGATCGGTTTTGTTCTATTAACAAATTAAAATATAGTTAGTTTTGTTCTCTTAATAGAATAAAACCGGCCAATATTTAAATTTATTAATAGATTTAAATATCGGTTGGTTTTGTTACATTAATAAATTTAAATATTGGCCGGTTTTGTTCTGTTAACAGCTTTAAATGTTGCAAACAGTTGATCGTATCAAACGCAGCAATGTTCGGGTTACCACAATGCCAAGTTTCAAGAGTAAATAATACTAATATCAAATAACTAATACTAATTCTATTATAATACAGAAGTCCGCACCACAACTATAATGATAGCAGCACAGAGGAACAAAATCGTTGGAATCACTTTCAGAATGATTTTCAGCTGATGAACGATAAAAATATTGACAGCCAATTAGAATCCACTCAACTGTAAAAAGCAACATTTAAAGAGACAGAAAACGAAACTGAGAATAAATGGAATGTTATATATCTGGTTATAGTTATCGTTCTGGGTGGGAAAAGGGGCCGTAAAAAGTACAGAAGCTACAGCAGGATGTTGATTTATAGGAAACAACATTGTGTTGTAAAGTTGTTTTGTAATTGCATTGTAATGAAAGTACTGAATAATTAACAGACATCATGGAATATATTTTTGAGTTGGTGGAAATCTAGTTTACTTCTCTCAAACAAACTCATCCTGTCAGATGCACGTTTTTCAGAATCGTCACTTTGTATGCAATGGCCCGTATAAGTGCTCACTCTGTAGGGACCCTTAAGCTCTTTATTTGACTACAATGGGGTAAAACATCTACTGGGTGGTCTTAAAACTGTGCCGTTCATCCGATGAGTGACGTTCTGTTCATTGGTGAATGAAACGATTAATGTTTTGACATTCACACTTTTTATTATTTTAATTATCATTAACTAAAACTCAACATTTTCATTAACCAAAATAAAATATAAAAAAGTTTTATTTCGGCGGTTTTGATTAAGCAGCTATTATCATTTTTGTTTATTTCAAGTTGAAGAACTAAAATAACTAAAACTAAATCAACTAAAACTTAATAAAAAATTATATAGAAATATTTTTTTTTTTTAAAAAGACACATAAAAATGACTAAAACATGCACAAAAAATACTAAAACTTGAAAATTAAAACTAAATATAAAAGTGGTCTAAATTGAAAATATCAACAAACTAATAGTATCATAATAATACTAAAATAACACTGTTACACAGGAAATGTTGGATTGTGGATAATATTTATTGCATGTAGTAATATTTCAGGGGTTTTTAATCGTTAATTCATTTTATTTACATTTAAAGAGATTGTCAGAATCACTGTGTTATTAATGCAATGAATTTGGGTTTGGTTATATATGCAGGTAATTTTAATGAGTATATGTAATTTATCTCTCCGCATTTGTCATAAATCACCTCCAGATGAAGTGCTTTCTCATTTCTTTAGATGCATTTTATCAACAAACCTCAAAATAATGAAAATGAGAGAAAATAATTTGCTGCCAGTTAATGCATTAATTAGCTGATTTGCGGTTCTCATACCCAACAGGGCTGTTAACTCTGACCTCAGTGAGAGACGCAGATCTCATTGTTGATCAGCTTTGTTAGACTCACTTTTCAGTGCGTGTCGAAGACCACCAGTAGTTTTAACCAGCAGCCTTTAACCAGTCCTCTATACGCTTGAATTAGAGCTCCTCAGTCCATGAACTCGACGCTCGGGTCTTTATCCGTCCCTCTGTCTGACTGCGGAGCTCATAATGGCTTCATTAATGCAGAAGTTAAATTTGTTTGACAATAGCTTAATGGCCCGTCTCAGTCAATCTGCCCTGGCGCAGAGGCAAAGAGAGGAGGAGCGGTTTTGATGAGCAGTTTCAGCCCGGGTCAGCCGGGGTCACGCCACCTAGATGCGTCTCCCACAAGTGAACAAATGTTCAGACATCACTGTGTTTCCCTTTACCAGGCTTTCCTGTGTTTGGACACAATCCCGAGACCCCTCGTTTCTCCCTCGAGCAGATGATTTAAAGATGCTTTACGTTGCTCAACTGAAATGGCCGATGCCGATGTGCATGATATAGTAAAAACATGCTTAACAATAGTTAAAATTAATTTTATATTTATTTTACAATATTTACAAAATTAGTAATAAATAATCATATTTACTAAATATTTATTTATTAAATAAATAAATTTACATGAAAAAAATCAATTGAAATATCTGCATCCAATTCACACAGACCAGTGTTAAGTTTCATTTTTAGTAATTTCATTATGTACTTCTGTCATTTTTTTAGTCTTTTTTTTTTAATATTGCTGTTTAGGTTTAATTTATTTTTTTTATTTCCCTCGATTTGCTAAAACGTGCACACGATTTACTATTTTGTTCCCTCGATTTGCTAAAACGTTCGCACGATTTAAATTTTCCTCGATTTTTCGAAATTTGCTAAACGTTTTTGCTATTTCGGATTTGCTAAAACGCGCTAGATTTGCTAAAAACGATTTACTAATTTGCTTTCGCACGATTTACTATTTCGTTTCCTTGATTTGCTAAAACGTTTGCACGATTTACTATTTCGTTCCCTCGATTTGCTAAAACGTTCGCACGATTTGCTATTTCGTTCCCTCGATTTGCTAAAACGTTCACACGATTTACTATTTCGTTTCCTTGATTTGCTAAAACGTTTGCACGATTTACTATTTCGTTCCCCTCGATTTGCTAAAACGTTCGCACGATTTACTATTTCGGTCCCTCGATTTGCTAAAACGTTCACACGATTTACTATTTCGGTCCCTCCATTTGCTAAACGCTACTATTTCGTTATTTGCACACGATTTACTATTGCTAAAACGTTTACTATTTCGTTCCCTCGATTTGCTAAAACGTTACACGATTTACTATTTCGTTGCTAAAACGTTCACGATTTACTATTTCGTTTCCTTGATTTGCTAAAACGTTTGCACGTTCGATTTGCTAAAGCACGATTTTACTATTTCGGTCCCTCGATTTGCTAAAACGTTCACACGATTTTCTACTCATTTGCTAAAATTTACATTTACTATTTCGGTCCCTCCATTTGGTTACGATTTACTATTTCGTTCCTGATTTGCTAAAACGTTACGATTTACTATTTGTTCCTCGATTTGCTAAAACGTTTACACGATTTACTATTTCGGTCCCTATTTGCTAAAACGTTCGCACGATTTACTATTTCGCCGATTTGCTAAAACGTTCGCACGTTTCGTTCCTCCTTTTGGCTAAAACGTTCGTTTCCTCGATTTGCTAAAACGTTCACACGATTTACTATTTCGTTTCCTTGATTTGCTAAAACGTTCACACGATTTACTATTTCGTTTCCTTGATTGCTAAAACGACAAAACGTTTACGATTTCTATTTCGGCATTTGCTAAAATGTTCGATTTACTATTTCGTTCCTCGATTTGCTAAAACGTTCACACGATTTACTATTTCGTTCCCTCGATTTGCTAAAACGTTTACACGATTTACTATTTCGGTCCCTCCATTTGCTAAAATGTTCGCACGATTTACTATTTCGTTCCCTCGATTTGCTAAACGTTTACGTCCCTCGATTTGCTAAAACGTTTACACGATTTACTATTTCGTTCCCTCGATTTGCTAAAACGTTCGCATGATTTACTATTTCGGTCCCTCCATTTGCTAAATCATGCGCATGATTTATAAATTGAGGGAACGAAGTAGTAAATTGTGGGCCCAATTTAGTAAATTGAGGGAACAAATTCGTAAATCATTCGCACGATTTAGCTTCTTTTTTTTTCCCCTGCATGTCGTGCAGAGCTCCGTAATTAACAAATGTTTTTAATAGTTTTAGTTAACAATAATAATCGTTATGACTTGCCTGCTGATGCCAAAAATCTCAAAATGCTAAAGATCAGCCGATATATCCGTCAACCACTGGTTCAACTGGTTAAATCATGAGGTGTCTTAAAATCTTCCCAGATACTCAAGCTTCAAACTGGACGGATTGCATATGATGCATCTGTGTGAGGATCGTTGAGCCAGAAACACTTCTGAAGGTCGTGCTCATGTGTTTGTGTTCTGCTCAGGTGGAGAGACCATAAAGAACATCAACCAGCAGTCCGGCGCTCATGTGGAGCTGCAGAGAAATCCTCCTCCAAACACCGACCCCAACGTCCGGATCTTCTCCATCCGCGGATCTCCTCAGCAGATGGAAATGGCCAGACAGCTGATAGACGAGAAGATCGGGGTGAGTGATCGCTTTCTGTTTGAATAACAGTATTAATTTCTTTAAAAGAAAACCTTTCTGACCCCAAAAGTGGTGTTTGTGAAAGTAAACTCTTCAAGTATGCGTCCAAGATCAGAGTGTGTAGACTCTCCTCAGTCGTTGATGATCGGTCGAGTGTGTCTGATGGGTTATTCTGCTCTTCCTCATGCAGGCGTCTGGAATGGGAGGAAACAGCAGCTTTGGACTCAGTCCTTTCACCCAAGGACCAGCGACCCCTCATCAGAAGTGAGTGGCCTTTCTTTCTTGTTATTTTTAGTCTAAGATCAAAACAGAATAGAGTGTCCCTGCTGTGAGAGTCTCAACTGAGCAGTGTGCATCAGTGTGTTTTAAAGCAGGTGGATTGTGTCAGGTGTGTGTTTGTAATCTGTGAGATGTTGTTTTGTGCACCAGTGGTCCGCAGACGTTCATGACTGGAGGTTGGGGAACCACATATCAGACATGGCAGCCCCAGAGCCAGCAGGACCCCAGTGAGTTTCACGTCCCTCATCCGTTACATCATGAACGTTTTTTCTGAGGACCGTCAGATTCATTTCATTCTGCTCATTTCAGGTCACAATGGATCCCAGACCGGCCAGATGGACTATTCCAAAGCGTGGGAGCAGTATTATAAGAAGCTAGGCAAGTACCTCTGAAACTACTGTGTGAACAACATCATAGGGAGACTCGTTTGAGAGGTTTTTATTTTCCTGACTAACCGTTTTCCGGGTCTGCCATTATTATTTACCGCCACTTTTGAATGGACTGGAATACTGTTGTTGTTTTTCATTATTCCTGATAAACGCCAGCAGATGCTGTTGCGCACAAAAAAAATGAATGCATCGTGTTGTTCAAAATATGGGTAAAACATCCTGTGAAAAATCAATACGGATGGTACGTCATGCTGCGCAATTTGGCGAAAAAATTATTTCTATATCAATATGGCTTTATTATTGTTATTAATAATAAAAATATAAAAATTGCAAAATATAAAAATTATTTTTATCTTAAATACTTGATTTTATTATTTTCAAGTACTCAATTTTTTTTAATTTACAGAGAAATATTACAATAGTAATATTTCTCTGTAAAAAAAAAAAAAAGTATTTAAAAAAAAAATTTAGTTTACATTACAACTGTAAAATTACACAATACTAATATTTATGGCTTAATTTCGTAATTTTCAAATATTAAACCAAACTTTTATTTTGCCGTGAAACCTCAGGAGCCCTTAAAGCGTCTCTCTTGTTGATCAGCGCTTTTCATTATGAGTTTGTGAAGATGTTTGGCGTATGTTTCGTTCTCAAACGCATGTTAAAGCGACTCAAACTCACAGCAGATGCGGATGAAGTTGCAGATGCAGATGAATCGAGACGCTCTGAGATGCCGGCGGATCATGAGCTGCTCACGTGTAAATGAACACAGCGCTGCGCTTCATTCTCATACACACAGTGCATGTATTTGTTCAATTAAATCGCAGCCTTTGCCATTTGATAATAGCTGTATTGAGATTTCTGCTTTATTTGGATGAATCCTGCAGCCCTAGTACTAACTGATGTTCTCTGTGCAGGTCAACAGAACCAAGGCCAGAGCAGCGGCTCCGACTACAGCAAAGCATGGGAGGAGTATTACAAGAAACAGAGTAAGACCGTCTGTCCTGCGGCTGTTAGTCGAATGTAGCTGGATGTCCGTGTTCTCATCCTTCCTTCTGTCTGTGTGTGTTCAGCTCAGGGAGCCGGTCCTGGTTCTCAGCAGAGTTCTCCTCCAGACTACAGCGCCGCCTGGGTGGAGTATTACAGACAGCAGGGGGCGTATTACAGCCAGGGACAGACACAGGCTCCCGGCCTCCCGGTAAACACTCTATAGAGATTCATCATATAATATTTAGCTTGAGCACTGCCTGTCAAAAGTTTGGAATTATTTGAACATTAAAAGACATTTCTTCTGCTCACCAAGGCTGCTTTTATTTCATCAAACATACAGTAAAACTGTGAATTATTTTTACAATTTAAAATGGCAGTTTTAAATTGTAATATTTCACAATTTACATATTGTGAAATATTTCATAATTTTTACCGTTGTTTACAATATATTCACATAGAAAACAGCCATTTTAAATTGTAAAATTTCACAATTTTTACTTATTTTATTTACAATATATTATATTCACATAGAAAACAGATATTTTAAATTGTAAAAATATTTCACAATTTTTACTGTTATTTACAATATATTCACATAAAAACAGCTATTTTAAATTGCAATATTTCACAATTTTTACTGTTTTTTTTTACTATATATTTACAAAGAAAACAGCTGTTTTAAATTTTAATATTTCATAGCTATTTTAAATAGTAATATTTCACAATTTTTACTGTGTTTCAATATATTTATATAGAAAACGGCTATTTTAAATTGTAATATTTCATAATTTTTTACTGTTTTGTTTACAATACATTTACATAAACAGCTGCTTTAAATTGTAATATTTCGCAATTTTTACTGTATTTTATTTACAATATATTTACATAGAAACAGTTATTTTAAATGGTAATATTTCAGTTTTTTCGTTTTTATGTACAATATATTCACAAAACAGCCATTTTAAATTTTTACTGTATTTTATTTACTATGTTCATATAGAAAACAGCTATTTTAAAATATTACATATTTTTACTGTTTTTACAATATATTTACATCAAAAACAGCTATTTTAAATTGTAAGAATTCACAATAACTGTATTTTATATACAACATATTTACACAGAAAACAGCTGTTTTAAATGAATATTTCACAATTATTACTGTTATTTACAATATATTCACATAAAAACAGCTTTTATAAATAGTAATAATTCACAATTTTTACTGTATTTTTACAATATATTTACATAGAAAACAGCCGTTTTAAATTGTAATATTTCGCCGTTTTTACTGTATTTTTTGATCAAATAAATGCAGCCTTAGTGAGCAGAAGAGACTCTTTCAAAAACATTAAAAAATCTGAATGATTCCCAGCGTTTGACCACCGGTGTGTTCATAACATTACACTGACGCTGCGTTTTTCCTCTCGTCCCGCAGGATCATTAAAGCGGACGACCACGGACCCTTTAGTTGAAGATTTTTGAATCACTGCGAGGAGGAAACAGACCTTTTGTAACAGAGGTTTCTAGATTTGCAACGCCTTGAAGACTTTTACTTTTTTTCTTAGTGAGAAACACTAGCTGTAGAATGACTTATATGATTTAAAAAGAGAACTATTTCTAAATCAGGACATCAAAATTGTTACTAAATCCTTGTGTACACACCATTTATTCGAATGGGCAATTTCCGGGATCCTTTTTGGACCGTTTCAGAGTTGGTTTGTTTTCTATTCTTCCTTTTTAATTCAACGATATATATATATTCAGATGTATATCGCCAAAACGAACCCCGGAGTTGCGGCATTTCATCGATCGCGCAATATAATCTCTTATTTTTCTAGTTCTGTTGCAATAAAATGATCGTGGGCTTAGCAGTCTTGAATACGTTATCGTTTAGTTTTGTCATGCAATGTTTTAAGAATGTGTACAAAATGTTTTCTTTCTTTTTTCTTATACATAAAGCATTTTAATTCAGTGCGATAAATAAAAAACTGTGATGTTTTTGTTACAGAAATATATGCTTTTGTTACACGAAAAACGGCGAATGGCAGTCGGTTCCTGATGATGTAATTCCTCATGTACTTTGTATTCTGTTTTCATTGTCATTTTATTGTACTCTGGTTGAAAAAGGTGCAATATCTTATTTCAGTTTTTTTTTCTTTCTTTTTTTTGAAACAAAGATGGATTTCTCTAATATTTTGACAGACGTTTAACTTGTAGATCTTAGAGGTTTTTTTTAGACGTATGCAAATGTAACAGATAATTTTTTATTACAGTGATTTGACGGGGAAAGGGTGGTTGTTTTTTGCCTTTGCTCTCTTGTAAAACTATGTATGTATGCTCAGATACTTGACTAAATACTTTATTTAAAAATATATATAATTAAATCAAAGACTTTTTTGTCCTGTGTTTTGCAGGAAAACTGTCCCTGTTTTTCTGTTCTGTTTTCATACTGAAATTTGTCAAAGATTGTGAATGTGTAATTTGAAATTTGATGTTGCATCTTGCTGACAGATGACGTTTTATGTGTGTTCTGTAAACTTTAAAGCGTTTAAAGCGTTCAAGACTGCTAAGCCTCTCAGAGCCTACCTGTGTATTAATTAATTGTAGTTTTTTATATTCGAAGTATTGGAAGATCAAAGTTCTTGTCTTATTTGGTACCGGCGGTCTCTCTGAAGCCCCTCATCCATCCCAGTACACACTGTGGACTCCTGTACAGTCCCGATCCAGTAACTTTTTAATTCTGTTTTTCCTTTCTACTCTGTGTGATCTAATATATGTATGATTGACTAGTTACAAATTGATCTAGTATTAACTTCATTGCTTAATGAAAAGGGATATTATAATTTCAAAAATGTTTAATTTTAGTGTTTCTTTTCTTCCTCATGTGTACAGGTAACCATGTATTAAAATGATTGAAAGACGACGTCTTCTTTTGTGCTTTTCTTCACTTGGCATCATCCTTTTCTTTCGCTTCATCTTCCAGGTTCATCTGTGTTTTCTGTGATGCCTAAAACAAGTGTTGCAGTCATTTGAACTTCTGTCAAATGATTTCATATTCATTCAGTAACACTTTACAGTGAGGTCTCAGTTAACATTAGTTAAATGTTCACTATATAACCTTTGGCCCTCTAGCGGTTGAAAGGCAGAACTGCATGCTTTGTTTTGATGGTTCTTTGGCTTTGCGTGACTGTGCGGGTGAATATAGTTATCCTTCTGCCCATAAAACATCTACTGGATAGTAATTCAGTACGCCATGAGTCGTAATAACGTCCCTTTTACAACATTTCACGCCATCAGACTCTCACCTCATCGGCGTTTGTTTAAAACGGGTGATTCCACGGAGATTTAGCGACTCCATGTCAACATTTCTTGCTCGCTTTGACAACTAACATGTGTCACTCCCACACCAGACGCGTGTCAGCCTGAGCAACTTTTCTATTTACGGATATGACGGAACACGCACGGGTGAGCGACGCAAGTACTAAATTTCCCGCGAAAACCACCCCGACAAGTATAAAATATAAACGCTTATAACAGGCTTACCATAGTGAATCGGGGTCAAACAAAAACACGTTTTGGAAGAAGAATTGATGATGCATTATTTAATTTTGTTAATTTTGATAAAAAAAAAGGTTAGGCTAATGCATTAGCTAACAAGATGGCAATATTTCTTACAGCTTTTATTGATCTTTGTCAATGTTATTTAATAAAAATGCAGTTGTTCATTGTTTATTCATGTTAGTACATTTACTGATAACACATACAGCTTTTGATTTAAAAAATGTATTGGTTAATCAACTTGAACTAACAATGAACAAACTTCTGTAGTATTTATTAAAGGATTAGTAAAATTTTCTGATAATTTACTCACCCCATGTCATCCAAGATGTTCATGTCTTTCTTTCTTCAGTGGAAAAGAAATGAAGGTTTTTGAGGAAAACATTCCAGGATTTTCTCCATATAGTGGACTTCACTGGGGTTCAACGGGTTGAAGGTCAAAATGTCAGTTTCAGTGCAGCTTCAAAGAGCTCTACATGATCCCAGACGAGAATAAGAGTCTTATCTAGAGAAACCATCGGCCATTTTCTAAAAAAAAAATTAAAAATTTCATACATTTTAACCATAAATGCTCATCTTGAACTAGCTCTCTTTTTCTTCTCTATTTGAATTCCAGCAGTGTAGACACTGCTAAGTGTATTACTGCCCTCCACAGGTCAAAGTTTGAACTAAATGTTATATACTTGCACTAGCATATTGTATATGACAATTTAGTTCAAACTTTGACCTGAAATTTTTAAAAAAATTTAGAAAATGATGATGGTTCTCTAGATAAGACTCTTATTCCTCGTCTGGGATCATGTAGAGCTCTTTGAAGCTGCACTGAAACTGACATTTGGACCTTCGACCCGTTGAACCCCAGTGAAGTCCACTATATGGAGAAAATCCTGGAATGTTTTCTCAAAAACCTTCATTTCTTTTCGACTGAAGAAAGAAAGACATGAACATCTTGGATGACATGGGGGTGAGTAAATTATCAGGAAATTTAATTTGAAAGTGAACTAATCCTTTAAGCTTAGCTAATGATAACTAATGTTGAAGTGCAGATGAACACCAAACAAACATCTGTCTGTTCAGTGTTGTTTTAGTATCATCAAGATACTATTATAGTTTTTGTTAATAGTCTGAATTTAAAAAAAAAAAAATCACTTCAATTTTAACATTTGTTTTTGTCATTTTTTTAAAAATGTCTATATCATTTCAATTGTTATTTTAGTTTTAATTAATTTAGTACATTAAGTACATACAGGTTTTTTAATATTTTAAAAATAATTTATATTTATAATAGTTTTTTGTTTTTTACTATTTTTTATTTCAAGTTACAATTTAATAAAAACTAAAAATTAGATTTTAGTTTTATTAAACTATAATAACCCTAGTTGTTGTATATCTTGAGTAAACAGGTTTGTTGATCCCAAAGTGTCCGATTGTGTTTGTAGACATCAGTCTTTATTCAGACAGAAGATCTCTAGATTTACTCTTAAAATGCTTAAGGATGATCTCAAACTCTGTCCTGCCGTCTAGTGTAATGCATCCGGTGTGGTTTTTCCTTTAATTGAAAGCGCAGTGTGTGTGTGTGTGTGTGTGTGTGTTTAGTGAGAGGTGGTTTGTGGGAGGTTTCATTGTGCATAATGGATTTTTAAGCACAGATGAGTTTCCTTCTCTTCTGCCCTCAGGCTGATAAAACACTGGACTGTGTGTGTGTGTGTGTGTGTGTGTGTGTGTGTGAGAGAGAGAGAGAGAGAGAGAGTGATCCCAGAAAATTGCAAAATTGCATACATTGCCAGAGTGCCTTCTGTGTGAACACAAACGCATCCCGAGATTGATTCCGGGATTAATGCAGCCTTCCTGTGCTATAGGAAATTTGATAATTTCCACTTCTGAAGTCGTGATTACGAGCTCATCGCATTCAAGTTTCGACGTGAGAGGGCGTTCATGTGCAATTTTTTACCTAGGAAACTCGTATTTACTATAATTCCGGGAGCACGTGAAGGCAGCATGATTCCGGGATGGGGACCTAGTAACGTTGCCGGTGTTGTGCCGAATTCTGACTCCCACCAAATTATTTCCCCCCTAGTACTGGTAGGTTTAGGATTAGGTGTGGGAAGGGGTTAGGATTCGGAAATCAGTCAGCGACTTCAATGAGGGGGGTAATAATTTGGCAGGGAGTTGAAATTTGGCACAACACCGGGATCGTAGTGATGACGCTGAAGCTGAGATCGTTCGCCAGCATCGAATTCAAATCAGAAAAAAAAATACATTAGCGTGGCTTCTCGAGAGAAATCGCAGATCATAAGCCTACATAAGACGCTCACATGTCACAACAAACAACTGGTGAAAAGAGGAGAATCTGCTGGTGAAAAGAGAATATGACAGAGCTCGTAATAAAACAAGAATCAACATCGGCTCGGTTTTCTGAGATTGAGAGAACTGAGGGATTTTAAATGTTGTAAAAGCGACATGGAGATGATGGTGTTTTTATTACTCCATATTCAACAAACAAATGCATGCAGTTTTGTTTTTTTAACGACTTACATAGTGTACCTTTAATTTATTTTTAATTCAGTTTTAGTTTGTTGTTTTTTTCCAGTTAATAATTTTAGTGCTTCAACTTAAACTCATTTCAGTTTATTGCCAAGGGAACATAATTTTCTTCTAGTTTTTCAACTAATATATATATATATATATATATATATATATATATATATATATATATATTTTTTTTTTTTTTTTTTTTTTTTTTCAGTTTTATTTAAATTAACAGAAGTGTTTTTAATAGTTTTAGTTAATGATAATTCCCTGGATTAATGCATGAAGAGCAAACGTACACTCAACACAATGATTCCTGCCTTTTGTTCAGTTTAATTAAAACAAGCTAAAAAAAACTCAATTTTGAACATTTTATCACAACTTAATTTCATTGTGTTGAATCCACCTATTTAAAACTGAAGTTTGCTTAATATATTTGTTTTAAAAAAAAGTTATATGTAACAAAATAAATTGACTTAATCCAACTAAATTGTGTTGATCCAACTAACCTAATTTAATTTGAATTAAATAAATTGTGTAAATACATTCTTAAATTAAGGAAGGGTAGTGAATTCATTTTGAGTGTAATTTCAGAGATATTTGATCTGCTGATGGTGGATTATTATTGAAGGCAATCATGTTCAGGAGTCTGTGAACATTACGGCTTTAATTATTAATGTGTTGCATGAACTAATTATTAATGTGTTGCATTATCTCACATTGAATCTCTATTCACAAATTCACCTCTTTGTTTTTCATTATTTTGTTTTATAAGAAGTCTTTTGTGTGTTTTCTTTAGACGTTTCCTTGTTTCTGCTGCACAGAAAGACCTTGATGAAGGATCAGAAAGATCATGATGGACAGAATCAGTGTGTTGATATTGTGAGTATGTAAATATAATGTTTGTTTTGGTTTGAAATATATTACAATTCAATTCAGTTTCCTTGTCTGCATTAATTGGCCATTAATTAATGACTGTGATTGGGGAATTATATAACTCTAGGGTTCTTGACTCAATTCTAAAGGTTCTATATAAGGAGAAATGTCTTAAATTATTGCATAATACTTTCATGTTTAATGGGTTGTTTACATATTTTTCTAGTTGTAAAGTTTGTTTATGAGCTGTTCATAAAATTTAATTAAAATAAATAATTAATTAAACAAAACTAAATCCATAAAATGGAGGAAAACCCCTAAAAGCTTCCATATATGAAGTGCCTGAAAGACCCTTTTCATCTAAGAGTGTATAAAATAAAAAACCTTCACCTTCACTTCTGCTCTCAAACCCGAATAAACGACTGAATGTTCCTCCTCGAACATCACATGATGACAGTGATCTCCAGTGTAACGGATGTCAGATCCTCCTCAACACACCATGACAGATTGATTTGCATCAAATAAAAAGGGAACCTGCGGGATGAGAATGGAATAAAGATGTTCTCCCTGCTGAAAGAAAGTGGGAAAATGCTCATTTCATCCATCCATCCATCCGGAGAAGAAAAAGCTCACAAAGCCTGAACTGAACGCTGGGCTTCATATGAGCAGAGATCAATGTTAATCTGCTGAGATTCAGAAAGAATAGAGTGTCAGAGAGAAAAATACTCACTAATGTTTGTCACAAATTCACTATGTGAGATAATAATACCGGGAATAAACTGTGTTTGAATGAATAGACCGGGGTTAGTTGTCACTTTCCCAGGGAGTTTATTTTTTAAAGTCAGTTTCTTGAACCTTAAAGCTGTTGAACATTTACATTGTAATTATTGCCTGGTTTAAAACAAAATAATTAAATGAATCAAGATATGACTCCTATAATGGAGCATGTTAAATGCACATTATTAGATTATTCTTTGAAATATAATATATGTATATAGTGTCATAAAAAATATATATTTTTTTATATTATCATATATATTCTTAAATCATCTATAATATATTATTCTTTGACATTTTTGGTGGTATTATATATACTTTGACACTTTATGGTGTCATAAAATACATATGCACAATGTATGTTAATTTGTTTTACTCATTTTACTCGTCACCCACTTTAAACTTAAATTACTTGTGTTACATATTTAGACAAAAAAAAACTGCAACAAGAGAAAGTGAGTGAAATCAAAATAATTGCATGTCATGAGAGACTGTGTGTGTATTGAGGTTAATAACAGCTGGTTAAATGTGTGAGAATAATTGTAGCCTGTGATGTGTTAATAGCCTCTATACAGGTGTTGAGCCACTTATGTGAGATTATCTCTCAGTCTGTCTCTCTCTCTCTCTCTCTCTCCATATCTGTCTCACTCTCTCTCTTTACAAAGACTCGGAGTTTCTCATTGGGTGTGTGTCTTTAAGGGGTGGCGGGGCTCCTGCATAAAGAGGTTTTGTGTGTGTGTGTGTGTGTGTGTGTGTGTGTGTAGGTGGGTTGGGGGGTCATTAATAACTAATTAGAGGCTCGGAGCCACGGGCTCCTATAAGTGGCCCCGATCCAGAGGGACCGCAGCAGTTTCTTCCCATCCCCGCATCATCACCCGCTCCGCCGCACACATGGGTTCGGTTCTGCCCGCGGAGGCGCTCGCGCTGAAGTCCCGGTTCAGGTCTCAGCTGTGTGAGATCATCACCTCCGATATTCTGCACAGTTTTCTGTACGGCAGATGGAGGAACGTGCTGGGAGAGAATCCGTACGAGGAGCAGCAGCAGAGCCCGAGAACCGCCTTCACCGCCGAAGTTCTGGCGCAGTCCTTCACTGGAGGTACTTCACTTTCTGCGATCCAACTGTTATTTGTTAAATATACGCAATGTCGCTATTTATGTTTTTTAAGGCGAGGTAAAATGATTGATGCTGATGTTTTCTGATGAAACGTTTCCCTATTTTTATAACATATAAAAATAAAATAAGAATAACGTTCTAGGAACGTTTTGTAACCATAAAATAACCTTTCCATAACGTTGCACGTGTTGTTGTGGACGTTCTGTACAAGCGAACTTTTAGTTTGGATTTTTTGCGGTGAAAATCTTTCATTTAAGATGTGTTTTTAAGATTTTATTTAATTGTTTGAACTGAAGCGAGATTTAAAATATTAAATCGCTGGTTCTGTTGTCGTAATATGTGATATAATCAAGAATGAATGAAAAATAAACTCGTTCGCAGAGAAAATGGCTTTGTAAATTATCAACAACAAAAAAGCATCTTTTTTTCGTCATTGTGTGTTTAATTTCGTTGGAGAATTATTTTTTTCGTTGTTGTTGATAGTCTTATAAAATTCTGAAAAATAATTGTTTAATTCGCGACTCCGTATTCAGAAAACGGACGAAAATCGCCCGAACTTGAGAAAATCGCTTCGTAAATTATCCAAAAAAAGGTCCCGATGTTTTGTTTTTTCGTCGTCATGTATTTAATTTCGTTGGGGAATTATTTTTTTCGTTGTTGTTGTTGTTGTTGATAGTCTTATATAATTGTGAAAAATAATTGCTTAATTCCAATCGCGACTCCGTTTTCAGAAAACTGACGAAAATCGCCCGAACTTTGCGATGCGTCTAAACGCCAATGAAACTCTAGGAAAAGTGTCATGATCTGCGAGAGCTGTCAGTGGGAATAAACTCTCTGGGAATTTCTTCTCAGGGATGCTGTTCTCCAGCATTTTGTCTCTTTTCTTTTGCTCCATTGAAGCCGTTTAACGCGGTGAAAAGGTGCTTTTGGACCCGCGCGTTCGGCGTGTAACCGCCGACGACTGAATGAAGCGGCTTTAAATTCATTTGGTTAACTTTGTGCTTGACCTGAGAAAGCCAAAGAAAAGATTCCCATTCTCGGAGCTTTATCCCGCATTCATGGATCTCTGGACAGGCTCTTTTCCTCTCCTGGCATCTCCGCTTCTCTCCATTAACACACCGTGAACGGCTCTTTCTGTCCTCATTCACGGCATGTCAAGCAGCTAATCGCCTTTCCATCTTTTTGTTTGCGAAATTCCTGCGTGTTTTTAAACAAGCCATCGCTTCATTCACTCACATTTATTGCTACAAACGTGGTGAAAGGATAATGAATGTGGAATGAGTCAGTGGAGAATAATAATGAGTGTCAGTGCGAGCAGAACGAATGCGGTTCTTCACCTTCTCCTCAGCCGCTTCTGTTGGCGTTTTGTGCGCAACAAATAGGCGATTCTTTGATTTTGACATTAAATGCGAGTGTCTTTCTTTGGCTCTTTGAGGCGACTTTCAATGCGCTTTTACAGTTTCCCTCCCCAACATTTAACGCATTTAATCCGGTTAAATAGAGGTCATATTTCGTGACCAAAATAATAATAAAGGGGATTCGTTTCATTCATTCGTTTCGAAGTGTCATTACAAAGATGAGCTCGTTTTTTGAGCACTAGATAAACTATTAAAATCACACGTTTGTTTGACAGCTAAAAGAATAGGCCTGAACAATACAAGCGGTTTTTATTAAAGCTCATTCGTTTTTTGAAATTGTTAAACATTTTTAAATGAACACCAGCATAAAAAGCGATATTAAACTAGATCAAATAACAATCACCAAAGTAAAGTAAAGTGCCATATGGCCTGGAGATTATATTATATTAAACTGTGTATAATAAAAAGCAATATTAACATGCTACACTCTAAAAAAAATGCTGGGTTAAAAACAACCCAATTTGGGTTGAAAATGGGCAAACTGAGCGATTGGGTTAAATGTTTGACCCAACTATTGTTTAAAAATGACTATATGTCTGGCTTAAAATGAACCCAAAATATGTTGGAAATTAAAAATAAGACAGATATTTACTAGAGGAAACAATAATAATCAAAAGGTGAACATTTATTAATATGCAATTTAATGTTTATTGTTTAATTATTATTCAAAAAACATATTAATAAATGTCAATTTCCGTCATATTTTGGGTTCATTTTAAGACAGCCATTTTTAAACAAGTTGAGTTAAATAAAACTACCCAGCAGGTTGGGCAAACATTTAACCCAACCACTGGGTCCAAACATCCCAATCACTGTGTTTGTCCATTTTAACCCAACTTGGGTTGTTTTTAACCCAATGTAGAATATATCGCAACAACCAGAATGCAAAGAAAAGCATATTAATGTAAAGTTTTAATCAATTTAAAAATGTCATTTATATTTTTGACTGAGTGAAGAGCAGTAAAGTGCCATATAGGCTGCTGATTATATTATTATAGACTGCTGTATACCATAACAAGCAATATTATGTTAGAATATCTCACATGAGAATACTTGAAACAAAAAAAGCCCATTCATATTCATGGTGTTGATGTCCTGCAGAGGTTCAGAAGCTGTCTAGTCTGGTTCTGCCCAGCGAGGTCATCATCGCCCAGAGTTCAGTCCCGGGAGAAGGTCTGGGGATTTTCTCCAAGACCTGGATCAAAGCCGGCACTGAGATGGGCCCGTTCACCGGGAGGCTCGTGTCCCCTGAGCACGTGGACCTGAGGAAGAACAATAACCTCATGTGGGAGGTGTGTGTGTGTGTGTGTGTCAAACCAAAGAAACCTCATTTTATTCTGCATCATTTTATTTAGCATCATGGGATTGATTTGAACACACTCGTAAAGATAAAGCTTCCAAAAGGGGGTTTTCACTTGCAGCATTCTGGGTTCCAAAAAAAGTGATCAGTTCTGAAAAGAAAATTTTTATTCTTAGAACATTTTAATAAACTAAAGAACCTTTTTCCACTTTTCCATGCACTTTAAAAATAAAGGTTCCAGAAAGGTTGTTTTTTCCGCAGTGATGCCATAGAAGAACCATTTTTGGTCTCCAAAGAACCTTTCAGTGATCAGATCTGAACAGAAACATTTCTTTCTTACATATTTTTACATATTCTTTCTTACAAATGTTCTTAAATATTTGACATCAATGTTTCCATGAACAATCTTTAACATCCATGGAAACTTTCCATTTCACAAAAGGTTCTTTAAAAATGTTCTTCACACCAAGAAAAAATAGTTCTTTTAAAAACTCTTCATTTTGTGCTTCTTCTTTGGCATTGCTGTGAAAAAAAACTTTTGGAACCTTTATTTTTAAGAGTGTGAAGAACATTTTAATAATCTAAAGAACCTTTTTCCACTATAAAGAAGCATTTTTGTTCCATGCAC
>JAOTNS010001633.1:112500-192500 GCA_028476615.1 Culter alburnus | reverse complement strand
TGTTTTTAGTACATTAATGGATCTTGAGAGAGAAATGCCTCACTGAGCCATCGGATTTCATCAAAAATATCTTAATTTGTGTTCTGAAGATGAATGAAGGTCTTACGGGTGTGGAACGACATGAGGGTGAGTAATGGATGACATTATTTTCATTTTTGGGTGAACTAACCCTTTAAGGGTTGCTTAATTTTTTTTTTCTAGTGATAAAGTAGCTGTTTAATTCATAAAATTTTATTAAAATTAAAAATGAACTGAAACAAAATTAAATCCGTAAAATGTTCGAAGCACCTGAGAAGCATTTACCTTTTCTTATGTGTATAAATTATAAACAAAAGTAAACATTCTTAAATCAAGATACGTTTACTGGAGAAGCAAAATGACTGAAGATGTTAAGTCTTGTTTTCTGAGAAATAGATCAAAATTAGGTGATTTCATGCTTAAAACAAGAAGACCAATGGGGTCAGAAAAGTAAACTTAATTCAGAAGGGAACTTGTATTATTCTGTATTATATCCGCCAAAACTCGATCTATACAGACCAATCTTGTCTAAACCTAATAAGACCACATTTTGTTACATTTCTACAGTAAATAAAGTTTCCTAAAGGGGTTTTCATGTAAGAAGAATTTGAAACCAGCTAAGAGAAAAAGTGTTGAAAAGTTGAAAAAGTGACCCGAGTATTGCTAAATCTGTCGATTGTAAAAACTGCTGTAACTGTGTGAAACCACAAGATGGAGGTGATGTTGATATTTGCATTAGTGAATGAATGTTCACTGGTTACAGGGATGCGGGACAGATATCAAAGAGGAAATATGGCACAAGATACATATAAAGTGACTGAACTGAATGCCTTAAAGTCAAACGCAGTCAAACGCTCGGACACTCGTTCTTTATACAGACTGATCTTCACATGTTAGAGTCAGTGCAGTGATGAAAACTCTGAAATAACACAATTTGATCCTCAAATGAAAACACTCAGTTTTGCAAAGAAATGCATTTCTGAGATCAAAAGTATGTCCAAACGTTTCACCACACTGCAAAAAAATCATATTCTTCCTCAGTGTTTCTGTCTCGTTTTCAGCACAAATATCTAAACATGCTTAAATCAAGATACATTTACTGGAGAAGAGAAATGACTGAAGATATTAAGACTTGTTTACTTAAAAATTAAGTGATTTTGTGCTTAAAACAAGAACAGACATTTTCTGACTCCATTTATTAAGCACAAACTCACTTATTTTTTATATTTTTTTCCCAGAAAACAAGACTAAATATAAATCTATCTTGATTTAAGGATTTTTTGTGCTGGAAAACAAGACAGAAACACTGAGGAATAAAATAATTTTTGTACAGAATAAATTGTAATATTCATGTTGGTGATGTTTCTACCTGCTCTTTAAGATAAAATAGATTTTACTGCAATTCAGAGACGATTATTTCGAATTTGTGGATATCAATTCTGTTCAGCAATAATTTATAGCTTTAAAAAAATCAAAGACAACATAACAAAAATATCATTTTCTGTCCCTTTGGATCTGCAGCAGTGCTTTTGATGAGGAAATGAGTATAAACTTCAGATGAATCAGATGTACATACATTTGTATTTTTTGTCTATTGTAAATAAAACAGTTGAAACAAAGAAGCTGATTGCCTATGAAAACTCATTTCTGCCACACAAGGAAAAATCATGCTTTTGTAAATCATGAAAAGTCAAAATTATGACATAAAAGATCATAATTATGACATTAAAAAGTAGAAATGATGACTTAAAAGTTAAAAGTTATTAATATTTTGATTATTGGTATAGGACTATGTTTTATTTACACAGAAACTTTGTGTATGTATATATTATATATTTTTGGTTTGGTTTTTGAAGAGGTTTGGTAAAAGTTGAAAAAAACGTACACTTATTGGACTATATATTATTTCACATTCATAATATTTAAGTTACTTATTCTTTCGTAATATTAGCCTAATATATAATTTACTTTCGTAATATTAAATATGTTATATATGTTACAGAATAAGAGCTCACGCTCATTGGCTTAACCTAAGAGTTCAAACGACGTCATTATAGGCAGTAAACCAATCAGCACGCTAACAGTCGCGCATGCGCAGTGGATCATGATGTCCTGGCGGTAAAAACGAAGAGAAAATGTCAACAAACTAACAGTGTGACAGAAGTTGAGAGATTTTTTTGTTGTTTTGAACGAGAAACATCCAGGGTAGGACGACAATTTTAAGACTTATGAAGTTGTAAGTATCTTACCTCAAATATCGATAACATTTATAGCCTTTAATGCCGTGTGATTGTTATTATAGATGTCTGAGAGGACAGATCGTGTGTTTGTCTCATCTCTGGGCAAAGGAGACAATTTACATAAACAAGGTTTGAACTTTTTTCAATCTTTATCTTGAGATTTTTTTTTAAAGAAATTTCCTTTTTTTCCACCCTAATTGAACGCTTTTGCATAATGATTCTAACACTGATATTAAATAATAATAATTAATGTCATTTATTACTCCCCTCATGTCGTTCCACACCCGTAAGAACACAAATTAAGATATTTTTGATGAAAACCGATGGCTCATTGAGGCCTGAGCAATGACATTTCCTCTCTCAAGATCCATTAATGCACTAAAAACATATTTAAATCAGTTCATGTGAGTACAGTGGTTCAATATTAATATTATAAAGCCACGAGAAATTTTTGGTGCACCAAAAAAAAAACAAATAACGACTTATATAGTGATGGCCGATTTCAAAACACTGCTTCATGAAGCTTCGGAGCGTTATGAATCTTTTGTGTCGAATCAACGGTTCGGAGCGCCAAAGTCACGTGATTTTGGCAGTTTGACACGCGATCCGAATCATGATTCGACACAAAAGATTCATAACGCTCCGAAGCTTCCTGAAGCAGTGTTTTGAAATCGGCCATCACTATATAAGTCGTTTATTTGTTTTTTTGGTGCACCAAAAATATTCTCGTGGCTTATAATATTTAATATTGAACCACTGTACTCACATGAGCTGATTTAAATATGTTTTAGTACATTAACACTCTGAGGTCTGACGGTATCGCCGGCGATACCACCGTGGTTTTTCTTATCAGTGTGAAAGAGACTCAAAATACTCCGTCAATGTTTGCACATACATTAAGAGTTATACACCATTTTAATCTGTGGAATATCTTCTTTCATTTGTGTACACTCAGAGTAAAAACAGAATGTTGTGCTTTTTGTAAAATAAAGAAAACTAACATGATGCGTGATCTCTCGTCTCCCTCTGAACGAACTCCAATCTGATAGTTCTCAGAAAATGAACTGTAACTTAGTGAATACTAATGACAAAAAATTACACTTATGTCTAAAAAAAACGTTAAGATGTCAGGTTTTAAATCATGTAAGTCAAATCGAAAACAAACCTTCTGTGTTTATGTAATCTGTATGAAAAGAGAGCCATGTCAGAAATCCGTGATTCAGCTCATTATCCGCTAATGCGGCCACGCCCACGGAGCCAGCGCTATTCAGACGCAAATTCTGAGGCAATGCATGCATTCATCGTCTCAATCGTGTATTTATTGTCTTGAAAAGTGTTATTTGGATGTTAAAGCAATGGTTAGCGATCTCTAGAAGACATGCAGTTAGTTCCTGTTTTCTTTTCTTCTATAGATGAATTTTAGATGAGTTTTTGTTTCTTTAGCGCCCTCCGGCTGCAGTATGTATTGGAAACTCCATTCATGGAATAGCCTCTTCTTCTTTTAGATGAATTTGTGGACTAAAATGCACAGAGCGCCCTCCGACTTCAAGGATGAATTGAAAACACCAGCGCTCATAGTAATGACAATGAATATTAAATTAATATATCTCCTCTGTATAGAAAATTGACATAAGCATATGAGAATCCAATATTTCTCCAAATGTGCATGCTTTTAAACTATATTTTAAACTATATTTGCTTTTAAGCCTATATTCAGACTCTTTGCATCACAGAAATACATTATATTTTAAGTATAATATAAAACCATTACTTTATATTGTAATAATATTTTTCTGTATGTTTCATATATCATAATGAGCTTGAGACATCACAGAAGGTTTTTTCACAGCCTACCTGACTGAAAGGCCTCATTAATATGCAAGTCATTTCAGCTCATTACTATCCAATTCTTTTGTCTTCTCAGGTGAGAATGGCCCATTTTCAGTGGTGATTCACGCCTCCTCGCATACTGTGTTCTTGCAAAAAGTGTCTTACAAAAACTAAATCAATATATTGTTTATATGAAGGAGTAAGCAGCATAATTTTTACATAATTTTGAAGCAAAAACTCTAGTTTACAACCTCCAATACCCAGAAGTCTTGTAAACACAGATTACTATACTTTTTTTGGCCTTTTTCAGTGACTTAAGTTTTTTGTTTTTCAACAACCACGCATAAATGTTATTCCTTCAAAAACACAAACATGTACATACATGTTCTCACATATATTGTAGCCTAGTTGTGCTGAATACAGTGTAATGACACTTTTTCCATTAATATGTTTATGAACAACTGAAAAAAGCACAAATGTCAGGGCATGTCAAAACTTCTCCAGGCCCCAAATCAGCCTCAGACTCCAGAGGGTTAATGGATCTTGAGAGAGGAAATGTCATTGCTCAGGCCTCAATGAGCCATCGGATTTCATCAAAAATATCTTAATTTGTGTTCCAAAAATGAACGAAGGTCTTACGGGTGTGGAACGACATGAGGTTTGAGTAATTAACTAACCCTCTCACCATCCGTTCCTTTAGTGTTATCAGCATTCCCTTTGTGTCAGATGACAGAGGAGGATCTGATCCAGAACCCTCAGTTCTGTAAGCTTCTGGCGACTCTGTCCCAGCATGTGGACCGAACCGGACTCACGCAGCACCTGAGGAGGGACCTGGAGAAGGTCAGATCCCAGAAACTGAGATGTTTATGATGTGCTTCAATAAGCTTTATTGGCAAATGTTGGTCTTTTCTCTCATGGATGGGCCTGTAAAGTAACTGACAGAGAATGATGCATCCGTATCGCTCAAACAGTAGAACGTGACGCCAGCAACGCCAAGGTCATGGGTTCGATTCCCATGGAATGCATGAACTTAAAGACAAATTTTTGTTGAATGCAGTATAACTTGCTTTGGATAAAAGCATTGGCCATAAACGTACATGTAGGATGTCTATTAACTGGTTTTGAAAATGATATTTATAAGAGAGAGTGCATTTTTTAGAGGCTAGTCTTTTCTTTTTTTTAGGTTTAGCTACAAATTTAGTCACTCAATTAATATAACACTCCCTTTGTATATTTAATAAATATTGTATAATTTGATAATGTTACCAACTGAGTTTAACACATTTTGCCATATTTAATTCTGCAATTCTTTTTTCCAAGATCCCATCTGGAAGATGAACTGCAGATTAAATATTTATATAAAAGTTAAATAAAAACTAAAATATAAAAGATGCTATTCTGCAGATTTTCCCCCATAATCAGTGCAGAAAAAGTGTGTCGATTCACTTTATTAAAGTATTTCGATTCCATCTGGAAAAAGGAAGTGCAGATAAAATATTTATAAAAGTAAATGAGATAATAAATATATATGTGACTCTGGACCACAAAACCATATATTTGTATATGTATATATTTGTAGCAATAGCCAACAATACATTGTATGGGTCAAAATTATCGATTTTTCTTTTAAGCCAAAATTTATTAGGATATTTAGTAGAGATCTCGTTCCACAAAGATATTTTGTAAATTTTTCTACCATAAATATATCAAAAATGTATTTTTGTGAGTGGATATGCATTGCTAAGGACTTCATTTGGAGAACTTGAAGGTGATTTTCTCAATATTTTGATTTTTTTTTGCACCTCAGATTCCAGATTTTCAAAATGTATCTCGGCCAAATATTGTCCAATCCTAACAAACACACATCAATGGAAAGATATTTAATCAGCTTTCAGTGATGTATAAATCTCAATTTCAACTCTCAACCCTTATGACTGGTTTGTGGTCCAGGGTCACATAAATAAATAAAATGTAAAGATTCATTTCTGAGATTTTTTCCCTCAATCAGTGCAGAAAAAAATTGTCGATTCCACCTGGAAGAGGAACTGTGATAAAATAACTATATAAAAGTAAAATTAAAACTAAAATAAAAGATTCTATTCTGCAGATTTCCCCCTCAATCAGTGCAGAAAAGTGTTGATTCCATCTAGAAGAATTAACACTGGATAAAATGGTTATATAATAGTAAAAGAGCAAAAATATTATGTACGTATTAATAAAATATAAAAGATGCTTCTTTGCAAATTTTTTTTCGCATAATCAGTGCAGAAAAAAGTGTGTCGAATCACTTTATTAAAGTATTTAGATTCCATCTGGAAGAAGGAGCTGTGGATAAAATAATTATGTAAAAGTAAAATGAATGTAAAAATACGAAGTATAAATAAAATATAAAATATGCTATTCTGCATATTTTCCCCTCTACCAGTGCAGGAAAAGTGTGTTGATTCTATCTGGAAGAAGGAACTGTGGATAAAATAACTGTATAAAGTAAAATAAATATAAAGATGCTATTCTGCTGATACTTTTTTTCTCACAGTGCATAAAACGTCTGTAGATTCCACCTGGAAGAAGGAATTGCAGATAAAATAGTTAAATAATTATAAAAGAAAAATAAATAAAATATAAAAGATGCAGATTTTCCCTCACAATCAGTGCAGAAAAAGTGTCGTCGATTTCCCTTGAAAGAAGGAATTATATAAAAATAAACTAAAATATAAAAGATGCAATTCCGCAGATTTTTCCTCCTGATCAGTGCAGAGAAAGTGTGTGTATTGATTCCACCTGGAGGAAAGATGTGTGTGATGACGCTGTGTGTGTGTGTCCTCAGGCCGAGCGTGAGCTGCACTCTCAGAGACTGTCTTGGCTGCGTGTGGAGAGCGTTCATCGGGTTCTGCGAGAGATCGTCCAGGACAATCGCTTCAGTAAAGTCTCCAGCGCTCAGACAGCGGAGGACAAGGTACCGACATCAACTGCTTTTGTGTTTCTGAATCAATATAAACTCTTATTTCAACACAATCATGAGTAGCAGCACAGAAGACTAAAGGTAATACTTGTATCATCATCATCACCTGACATCTAAAACAATAAAGAAAATCATGCAATCTAGCATTAAATGTACTTCATTTCTTTTTTGTCTTCTATAAATGCACAAACAGACACATTACACACAGAAGGATTAAAAAGCATCATATGATTCAGTTTAATGATGTTTGGGCTCATGCAGTTCTTCAGCACACTGGAGCAGTGTTTGGCAGTGGGTCAGTGTGTGAGACAGATGGACATCAGCTCTGACATCAATGAACATCACAGTGGCATTCTGGGACTGACCGCAGACAGAGTCAAGAGACAGATGCCTCCTGAACAGGTACGGCATCGTTCCTCATCAGTGTGTGTGCATTGATAGAAACAGCCAGCTCTGATTCAGCAAATCATCAGGAACAGGTGACACTTTACAACAAGGTTTCATTTGTTATCATGGCAACACTTCAGATTGGCGAACACATATTCATTCAATTTTTTATTTGAAAGTGGACTAATCCTTTAATGCATCGCTGATGCGGTAAAGTATATTTAAAGGTGCACTATGTAACTTTATTGTTCAATATTGTCAAAATTTAAATTGTGAGTCAATGCATCATCAATCCTTCCAAAACGTGTCTTACCCTGATTCACTATGGTAAGCCTATTATAAGTGTTTATATTTTAGATGTTTCTTGGGGAAATTGCGTACGTCACTTGTCCGTGTGTGTCTCGTCATATCCGTGAATAGAGAAAAAGTTTCTCTGGCTGCTTGTGTCTGTTGTGTATGGAAGCCTGTTTCCGCCACTAAAAAAAAAAAAAAACTCCACTAAAAAAAAAAAAAGCCACTAAAAAAAAAAAAGATGAATGCGATTTTATCTTAGAATTCTGACTTTTTATCACGCAATTGCGACTTTATATCTCAGAATTCTGACTTTTATCAATTGCGATTTACAGAATTCTGACTTTTTATCACGCAATTGCGCGCTTTCACTCTCAGAATTCTGACTTTTTATCACGCAATTGCGACTTTATATCTCAGAATTCTGACTTTTTATCACGCAATTGCGACTTTATATCTCAGAATTCTGACTTTTTATCACGCAATTGCGACTTTATATCTCAGAATTCTGACTTTATATCACGCAATTGCGACTTTTTCAGAATTCTGACTTTATATCACGCTTTTTATCTCACGCAATTGCGACTTTATATCTCAGAATTCTGACTTTATATCACGCAATTGCGACTTATATCTCAGAATTCTGACTTTTATCACGCAATTGCGACTTTTTATCTCAGAATTCTGACTTTATACTCGCAATTGTGAGATATAAAAATTGCGCGTTTTTTTTTTTTTTTTTTTTTTTTTTTTTTTTTTTTTGTGGCGGAAACGGGCTTCCATAGTTGTGAGAGTCACAATGAGTGAGAAAGGTTGACATGGAGCCGCTAAATCTCCAGGAATCACCCGTTTCAAACAACGCCAAACAGAGGAGAGTCTGCTGGAGGAAAGAGAACGAGACCGAGCTCGTAATAAAACATGAATCAACATGAGCTCAGCGTTAGGAGATGGAGAAAACTGAAGGAATTGAAATGCTGTAAAAGCGACACAAAGATGCCGTTTTATTATTCATGGTGTACTTATCTAGTTACATAATGTACCTTTTAAAGCTTTTCTTTCATATTTCTACCTTCAGGACATCATGCAAATGAAGCAGAGGTTACCATCAGAACTCCTGCAACATCTGAAGAGGAAGGCCGCCAATATCCTCACATACTATCAGCCTGAGTGGGGTAAACTCATCTTTATAGTTGAATGATGAACTGCATTTAAATTACGTGGTTCTGGTGGCGCACGAAGCTCAGGTGGAGGGCAAGAAGTGAAAATTAGAATGGAAGAGATGGAGAAAAGTCCGTACTGTGCTGGATTAGAAAGGTATAAACAGAAAATCACAACATATGTTGGACGTGATCCTTATGTTATGAAGATGAGCGATTTTTCTACTGAATTCAAAGACTCGACTGCCATCGAGACGGTAGATATAGAGAATGTGAAGCTACCGTCACGCCGTGTTCAGTTCTAGTCTGGTTTGTCTATATCGCGCTGCCTTTCTGCTAGTGACGTTAAGGGAAATATTTTGATTTTCTGTCGTGATTGTGAAGAATATCGCCATTGTAGGTCATTCGTGCTGAATCGAGAATTGCAATAGGAACTCGCATCATCGTTCAGGGGAAAAAAAATGTAAAATTTTCACCTTTTCTACGAATAAAACACTAAGGGAAGCAGGTTGACGGGAAGACGCTGTGTAGCAAATCTAATAATGTCACTGATTAAACCCACTCAATAAAATAATCACATTGCTGAGTGTTTTTGAAAGTTTTGTATTTTGTTTTGGTGTAATAATTAACATTACATTTGTGAGTATGACTCTCACTCAGCTTGTGAATGAGTATAACCTGCACACAGCCACTTCAAACCTGTTCACGAGCTTCTATGGGTTTGATTTTGGTTGTCATTTGTTGAAATAAATACAAAAAATACAGTGTGTCGGCTGAATGTGACCCTCCGATTCTCCCAAAAATGAAAATTCTGTCATTAATTACTCACCCTCATGCCGTTCCACACCCGTAAGACCTTCGTTCATCTTCAGAACACAAATTAAGATATTTTTGATGAAATCCGATGGCTCCGTGAGGCCTGAGCAATGACATTTCCTCTCTCAAGATCCATTAATGTACTAAAAACATATTTAAATCAGTTCATGTGAGTATTTCAAAACACTGCTTCAGGAAGCTTCGGAGCACAAATGAATCAGTGTATCGAATCATGATTCGGATCGCGTGTCAAACTGCTGAAATCACGTGACTTTGGCGCTCCGAACTGCTGATTCGACACAAAAGATTCATAACGCTCCGAATCTTCCTGAATCAGTGTTTTGAAATCGGCCATCACTAAATAAGTCGTTATTTTGTTTTTTTGGCGCACCAAAAATATTCTCATGGCTTTATAATATTAATATTGAACCACTGTACTCACATGAACTGATTTAAATATGTTTTTAGTACATTAATGGATCTTGAGAGAGGAAATGTCATTGCTCAGGCCTCACTGAGCCATCGGATTTCATCAAAAATATCTCAATTTGTGTTCTGAAGATGAACGAAGGTCTTACGGGTGTGGAACGGCATGAGGGTGAGTAATTAATGACATTATTTTCATTTTTGGGTGAACTAACCCTTTAATTTCAGTATTAGCAGACGCAAAACGCTATAAAAGGTGACAACTTTTTAAAAAGTTGCATAAAAAACAATGAAAGTTGCGTAAACGATAAAAGCTCCTTGTGGTTTTTTGGTTTGATCGATTTTAGCAACCATAAATGATGCAAAACATACAAATTTTGAGTTTGTGATGTCTAGAAAATTCACCTCCTGCCCTCCAGCTGCATTTCACGCTACAGCAATGACGTCATGTGGAAACAACCTGGTTTTTTTTTAATGATGAGATATTTTGTTAGTATGCTGTTTTAATGGGACCTATTATGCAAAATTCACTTTTAGATGTGTGTCCACAGTCTGTGTAAACAACCACCTATAATGGTAAAAATCCACCTACTCCTTTTTTTTTTTTAATCCCCATAAATTTAATTTCTAACCCACTAACCATTCAGAAACGTCCAGTTTCATTCTAAAAGTTGTAACTTCTTCCTGAGTCTCTCCATCAGTGTCGACTCCGGTTTGAACAATGTAAGGCTGAACACCGTTACTGACAATCCTCATTTTGGCTGCGTGAGATTCTCCAGCTTTGTTGTTGTTGAGCTGTTAAAGCTCCGCCTTCTTCTGGAAAGAGGAGCTCATTTGCATTTAAAGGGACACACACAAAAATGGCGTGTTTTTGCTCACACCCAAATAGGGGCAAATTTGACAAGCTATAATAAATGATCTGTGGGGGATTTTGAGCTGAAACTTCACAGATGCATTCTGGAGACACCAGAGACTGATATTACATCTTGTGAAATGTGCACAATAGGTCCCCTTTAAGAGGAAAATATATTACTTCTTCTTTTTAGAGAATGAAAGCGAGGGTCTCAGGAGTGTGAAGCTTTCTAAACTTCCTGAACTGCTGGACGGTGAACAGAAGAAAGCAAAGAGCCTCACTGAGAGAAACAGAGAGAACGCCACGTTACTGCAGAGACAAACTCACGCGTACCTGTCTGTGAGTCCAGAGAAACTTTCTTTAGATGATCATCTGACCTCGTTAGATTATCATGGTTACATTAAAAGAGTTTGCTTTGACAGGAGCTGCTGAAGTGTGTGAAGATCCTTCAGTGTCTCGTCCTGGATCTCAGGCTGAAGGCTCAGAAAGATCTAGACAGGAAGAAGATCGAGTACTTTGAGGCCAAATGTGAGATCGGTTTGCAGAAGATAAGGTGCGATCATTGTGACTTTGGCTTGTGCTCTTAAAAGTAATTTACATGTTCATAACAACGAGTTTGTTCCTGCAGAGCCGAGATGCTTGAAGTTCAACTGGACACCTACACAAGAGACAAGATAGCGGCTCATAAGAAAATAACGTGAGTAGGGTCTGAACCTGTAGCTGTTTTACTGACGGTTGAAACACTGAACAAGCGATTCATTTCGGTTACACACATCTGTTG
Source organism: Culter alburnus (assembly GCA_028476615.1). Classification (NCBI taxonomy): domain Eukaryota; kingdom Metazoa; phylum Chordata; class Actinopteri; order Cypriniformes; family Xenocyprididae; genus Culter; species Culter alburnus. The sequence continues at coordinate 180,739 of JAOTNS010001633.1, read as the reverse complement.
TTGTTTTCAGGGAGAAGCTCAACGCCGAGCTGAAGACCTCAGAGATGGACAAACAGGCGGTCGAGTCCAAACTGGCGTCCTTTGAGATCTACGGCAAGGATTTCGAGGCTCTTGCAGAGGAATATTCAAGACTACGACAGGAAATCGCCACTAAATCTTGGGCTCTGAAGGAGTTCTCCACATGAATGGAGGAAATGATGTCATGCTGTTGTTTTACTGTAGTGAATATTGTTGAATTAATTTGTTATTGTTGACCATTTAATATTGTTAACCAGTCACATTTAACAGGTTTGTCAGCTACTGTGGTAATAAATAAAAAGTCAAATTGGATTTTTTTTGTTCTGATGTTATTATTTTGTTTTACTGATAGAATAATTACAGTTACAATAGACGTCGGTGCCTAAAAAAACAAACATTTCTATTGTAACATCAGAATTTTCTGAAATATTAATTCCAATTTTCGGCCCGAATTTTGTAGTTTTGTTTTTTACGTCACTGTCATATATTTCTTGTAATTGCAAGGATTTTTATTATTCTTCCACCGTAAAACGAATCATGCAGACCAAACCATAAGGCCTAGAGACTTGAAACTTGGCCAGATGATAGGCTGACAGAGTATGACCCCAATCGGCCAATAGGTGGCGCTACAGCAATCAAAAGTTCAAAATCGCTCATAGACCGTTTGTCGTAGACTCAATATCATTGTAATCCTTGGCTCAAGATGGACAAAACGTATATCTCCGATTTTATTTCTGCCTGAGAAAAGGTTCCGCCCTTTTGAATTTTGTCCAAAACCTATTTTTGCGAACTAGTCCTAGGTTTTTCGCCCGATCGGAACCAAACCAGTGCAGAAATGTTCTCTGGAGATATAATAATTATCAATAAAAAGTAAAAAAAAAATTCAATTGACGGTCACTAAGGGGCGCCAAAACGTACAATGTGGGTGGAGCCACTTTGACTAAAATGGCTATAACTCTGATCAACTTGAAATTTGGCATGCAGTGTCTTGGTCCAAGGGGGCATGATGTTCTATGAGGACATTGGCGTATCTCGAAAAACATGGCCGCCATCGGCCAATGAAATCTTTTTTTTTTTGTGGCTTTTTTTTTTTAATGGAGTTTTTTTTTTTTTTTTTTTTTTTTTTTTTGTGGCGGAAACGGGCTTCCATAGTTGTGAGAGTCACAATGAGTGAGAAAGGTTGACATGGAGCCGCTAAATCTCCAGGAATCACCCGTTTCAAACAACGCCAAACAGAGGAGAGTCTGCTGGAGGAAAGAGAACGAGACCGAGCTCGTAATAAAACATGAATCAACATGAGCTCAGCGTTAGGAGATGGAGAAAACTTAAGGAATTGAAATGCTGTAAAAGCGACACAAAGATGCCGTTTTATTATTCATGGTGTACTTATCTAGTTACATAATGTACCTTTTAAAGCTTTTCTTTCATATTTCTACCTTCAGGACATCATGCAAATGAAGCAGAGGTTACCATCAGAACTCCTGCAACATCTGAAGAGGAAGGCCGCCAATATCCTCACATACTATCAGCCTGAGTGGGGTAAACTCATCTTTATAGTTGAATGATGAACTGCATTTAAATCACGTGGTTCTGGTGACGCACGAAGTTCAGGTGGAGGGCAAGAAGTGAAAATTAGAATGGAAGAGATGGAGAAAAGTCCGTACTGTGCTGGATTAGAAAGGTATAAACAGAAAATCACAACATATGTTGGACGTGATCCTTATGTTATGAAGATGAGCGATTTTTCTACTGAATCAAAGACTCGACTGCCATCGAGACGGGTAGATAGAGAATGTGAAGCTACCGTCACGCCGTGTTCAGTTCTAGTCTGGTTTGTCTATATCGCGCTGCCTTTCTGCTAGTGACGTTAAGGGAAATATTTTGATTTTCTGTCGTGATTGTGAAGAATATCGCCATTGTAGGTCATTCGTGCTGAATCGAGAATTGCAATAGGAACTCGCATCATCGTTCAGGGAAAAAAAAATGTAAAATTTTCACCTTTTCTACGAATAAAACACTAAGGGAAGCAGGTTGAAGGGAAGACGCTGTGTAGCAAATCTAATAATGTCACTGATTAAACCCACTCAATAAATAATCACATTGCTGAGTGTTTTTGAAAGTTTTGTATTTTGTTTTGGTGTAATAATTAACATTACATTTGTGAGTATGACTCTCACTCAGCTTGTGAATGAGTATAACCTGCACACAGCCACTTCAAACCTGTTCACGAGCTTCTATGGGTTTGATTTTGGTTGTCATTTGTTGAAATAAATACAAAAAATACAGTGTGTCGGCTGAATGTGACCCTCCGATTCTCCCAAAAATGAAAATTCTGTCATTAATTACTCACCCTCATGCCGTTCCACACCCGTAAGACCTTCGTTCATCTTCAGAACACAAATTAAGATATTTTTGATGAAATCCGATGGCTCCGTGAGGCCTGAGCAATGACATTTCCTCTCTCAAGATCCATTAATGTACTAAAAACATATTTAAATCAGTTCATGTGAGTATTTCAAAACACTGCTTCAGGAAGCTTCGGAGCACAAATGAATCAGTGTATCGAATCATGATTCGGATCGCGTGTCAAACTGCTGAAATCACGTGACTTTGGCGCTCCGAACTGCTGATTCGACACAAAAGATTCATAACGCTCCGAATCTTCCTGAATCAGTGTTTTGAAATCGGCCATCACTAAATAAGTCGTTATTTTGTTTTTTTGGCGCACCAAAAATATTCTCATGGCTTTATAATATTAATATTGAACCACTGTACTCACATGAACTGATTTAAATATGTTTTTAGTACATTAATGGATCTTGAGAGAGGAAATGTCATTGCTCAGGCCTCACTGAGCCATCGGATTTCATCAAAAATATCTCAATTTGTGTTCTGAAGATGAACGAAGGTCTTACGGGTGTGGAACGGCATGAGGGTGAGTAATTAATGACATTATTTTCATTTTTGGGTGAACTAACCCTTTAATTTCAGTATTAGCAGACGCAAAACGCTATAAAAGGTGACAACTTTTTAAAAAGTTGCATAAAAAACAATGAAAGTTGCGTAAACGATAAAAGCTCCTTGTGGTTTTTTGGTTTGATCGATTTTAGCAACCATAAATGATGCAAAACATACAAATTTTGAGTTGTGATGTCTAGAAAATTCACCTCCTGCCCTCCAGCGCATTTCACGCTACAGCAATGACGTCATGTGGAAACAACCTGTTTTTTTTTTAATGATGAGATATTTTGTTAGTATGCTGTTTTAATGGGACCTATTATGCAAAATTCACTTTTAGATGTGTGTCCACAGTCTGTGTAAACAACCACCTATAATGGTAAAAATCCACCTACTCCTTTTTTTTTTTTTAATCCCCATAAATTTAATTTCTAACCCACTAACCATTCAGAAACGTCCAGTTTCATTCTAAAAGTTGTAACTTCTTCCTGAGTCTCTCCATCAGTGTCGACTCCGGTTTGAACAATGTAAGGCTGAACACCGTTACTGACAATCCTCATTTTGGCTGCGTGAGATTCTCCAGCTTTGTTGTTGTTGAGCTGTTAAAGCTCCGCCTTCTTCTGGAAAGAGGAGCTCATTTGCATTTAAAGGGACACACACAAAAATGGCGTGTTTTTGCTCACACCCAAATAGGGGCAAATTTGACAAGCTATAATAAATGATCTGTGGGGGATTTTGAGCTGAAACTTCACAGATGCATTCTGGAGACACCAGAGACTGATATTACATCTTGTGAAATGTGCACAATAGGTCCCCTTTAAGAGGAAAATATATTACTTCTTCTTTTTAGAGAATGAAAGCGAGGGTCTCAGGAGTGTGAAGCTTTCTAAACTTCCTGAACTGCTGGACGGTGAACAGAAGAAAGCAAAGAGCCTCACTGAGAGAAACAGAGAGAACGCCACGTTACTGCAGAGACAAACTCACGCGTACCTGTCTGTGAGTCCAGAGAAACTTTCTTTAGATGATCATCTGACCTCGTTAGATTATCATGGTTACATTAAAAGAGTTTGCTTTGACAGGAGCTGCTGAAGTGTGTGAAGATCCTTCAGTGTCTCGTCCTGGATCTCAGGCTGAAGGCTCAGAAAGATCTAGACAGGAAGAAGATCGAGTACTTTGAGGCCAAATGTGAGATCGGTTTGCAGAAGATAAGGTGCGATCATTGTGACTTTGGCTTGTGCTCTTAAAAGTAATTTACATGTTCATAACAACGAGTTTGTTCCTGCAGAGCCGAGATGCTTGAAGTTCAACTGGACACCTACACAAGAGACAAGATAGCGGCTCATAAGAAAATAACGTGAGTAGGGTCTGAACCTGTAGCTGTTTTACTGACGGTTGAAACACTGAACAAGCGATTCATTTCGGTTACACACATCTGTTGTTGTTTTCAGGGAGAAGCTCAACGCCGAGCTGAAGACCTCAGAGATGGACAAACAGGCGGTCGAGTCCAAACTGGCGTCCTTTGAGATCTACGGCAAGGATTTCGAGGCTCTTGCAGAGGAATATTCAAGACTACGACAGGAAATCGCCACTAAATCTTGGGCTCTGAAGGAGTTCTCCACATGAATGGAGGAAATGATGTCATGCTGTTGTTTTACTATTGTTGAATTAATTTGTTATTGTTGACCATTTAATATTTGTTAACCAGTCACATTTAACAGGTTTGTCAGCTACTGTGGTAATAAATAAAAAGTCAAATTAGATTTTTTTTGTTCTGATGTTATTATTTTGTTTTACTGATAGAATAATTACAGTTACAATAGACGTCGGTGCCTAAAAAAACAAACATTTCTATTGTAACATCAGAATTTTCTGAAATATTAATTCCAATTTTTCGGCCCGAATTTTGTAGTTTTGTTTTTTACGTCACTGTCATATATTTCTTGTAATTGCAAGGATTTTTATTATTCTTCCACCGTAAAACGAATCATGCAGACCAAACCATAAGGCCTAGAGACTTGAAACTTGGCCAGATGATAGGCTGACAGAGTATGACCCCAATCGGCCAATAGGTGGCGCTACAGCAATCAAAAGTTCAAAATCGCTCATAGACCGTTTGTCGTAGACTCAATATCATTGTAATCCTTGGCTCAAGATGGACAAAACGTATATCTCCGATTTTATTTCTGCCTGAGAAAAGGTTCCGCCCTTTTGAATTTTGTCCAAAACCTATTTTTGCGAACTAGTCCTAGGTTTTTCGCCCGATCGGAACCAAACCAGTGCAGAAATGTTCTCTGGAGATATAATAATTATCAATAAAAAGTAAAAAAAAAATTCAATTGACGGTCACTAAGGGGCGCCAAAACGTACAATGTGGGTGGAGCCACTTTGACTAAAATGGCTATAACTCTGATCAACTTGAAATTTGGCATGCAGTGTCTTGGTCCAAGGGGGCATGATGTTCTATGAGGACATTGGCGTATCTCGAAAAACATGGCCGCCATCGGCCAATGAAATTTGAGCATCTATTAGACAAGGTTAACGGAGGCCGATCGGAACCAAACTCGGTGGGCATAATCGACTCATGGTCCTGGAGGTCTGTAAGAATTTTGAAAGAAATCGGCCACTAGTTGGCGCTAACGAGTTTTACGCCTTCGTAATCATGTAGTGTTTCACAGATCCACACAATATGCATATAATTTGATAGATCTCCTCATTCTGAACAACTTTGCCTCAAGAACCGATGCTGTCAATCAAATCGTTCATTAATTATTCGCGAATATGTAAAAAAAAAACACTTTTGCGAACTAGTCTTAGGTTTTTCACCCGATCGGAACAAAACCAGTGTAGGACAATTCTCTGGACTCTCTAGATCAATAATTATCAAAAAAAAAGTTGAACTTTACCCTTTGGGTCGCTATAACTTGGCTAAAATGGGTGTGGCAAAATATACTCAACCTATAAATCCTAAACAATAACTCAGAACATCACAAAATTAAGTGAGCACATGCAGCTGACTCTAAAGAAGCACGCCAATTTTTATGGAGATTGGACCATAGGTGGCGCTATAACGGTTAAAAAGCTTTAAAAAACATATTTTCAATTGTTGAAATGAGATATTTTCACCAAAATTGGCACACATATGTATGGACACACTCTGAGGACACCCCAAAAAAGTGGTGGAGATTGGGCAATAGGTGGCGCTATAACTGTCAAAAAAAACCTTTACAAACCATTTTTCCTTACTAAATTGCCTGTATTGGCTGTAAATGGTGTTTTCCATCTATGATCTAAGTGTTTACATGCTTGCTAAATAAAATATAATACCTTTTTATGTGCTTAAAGGCCTTAAATGCTTGAACCCTGGTAAATGCTGCTCGCAGCTTTAATATTATTATTTTTTTTAGTGTAGTTTAATAAATAATTTTTAAATTGAAAAATAAATGGGCACATTTTAAACTAAGCCATGTTTTAACATGGTGTTCAATAAAACTATAAAATAGTAAATTTTTAAATGTACATTCAATGTATTTAAAAACAAAACAAAAAAAAATTATTTTGTTATTTACATATTACGTTAATAAACAGGAATTTTCATATAAATAATTTGTAGTGTATATATATGTTAAATAAATTAAGACAAGCGGACTGGAGACTGGATTAATGGGTTCATTTAATTATATATTATAAATTATATAATTAGTAAAATAAATAGAAGTATTTGTGCTATTTATATTTATTACATTATTCTTAAGTTCCGCCACACCTGTAGGGGTCGCGCTGTTCACGGAAGTGACGCGCGATTAAGACAGCAACGTCAACTTCCTGAAGCTGCAGAGCTGTTTTGAAGTAGTTAGCAGTGTTAATTTTATTTATTATTAACAGTTGAAATGGATGTGGTTCTGTATATTGTGGCTGCGACTATTCTGCTGGTTCTGATCGTGTTTGCTGTGAAGGTTCGCGGACGGACTGAGGAAGGTGAGTGAAAATATGGACATAAAATCAGCTTAATAACTGTACATGTTATTATTGTGGATCAAACCTGATATCTGCATTAAATAATGAGACCTTATTATAAAGTGTTTCCTGAACCTGATATATCTGCTCCAAACACTCATTAAACTCATTCTGATTTTGGATCCCGTTGACTTCCATTGTATTGTCAAAAGTGTCCCACAGCTGTCTGAAGAATATGGCCAGGTCATATACGTAGTTAAAATACTTAAGATAAAATTAATTATTGCCTAAATTAGTGGTTTTCATTTTTGAAGAAACACATTTTCATGTTTAAAGACTTGATTGATACTGTGTGAGATTTATTCCTGTCCTGGAGTCAAAGCTAATTATTAAAATATTATTTGGAAAATTAAGTTTTTTTTTTTTTTTACTTCTTTTAGAGAAATGTTATTTTTTTAAACATTAAGTGCTTTCACAATAAATATAATTCCAGAGCAGTTTACTTTTAGTTTAAACTTTAGTTAAAGCATTTTTTTCTCACAATTTCCATGAACCCCCTAGAAATGAACAAATAAAAATAAATAATAAAAAATATTAAAATAAGTAAATAAGTTATATTAAAATAAAAAGATTTAAAAAGATTAAAATAAGTAAATAAATTATATTAAAATAAAAATATTAAAATAATTAAGTAATTAGATTATATTAAAATAAAAAGATTAAAATAAGTAAATAAATTATATTAAAATAAAAATATTAAAAATATATTAAAATAAATAATAAAAAGATAAAAAGATTAAAATAAGTAAACAAATTATTTATATTAAAACAAATTATCAAAAAGAATTTTAAAAAAGTAAATAAAATACATTAAAATAAAGAAATACATACATACTAAGATTATATTGAAATAACTGCATAAATAGTTAGATTAAAATAAATAAATAATAAAGATTAATACATATAACAGTACAGCACTGTAGTGAGGAGAAAAATACTTAATGTAACTTACTAGAAACTAATTATAACTAAATATATTTTCCAAGTAATATTTTAAATTTAATATAGTATGTAGTATACCAAATTTGTGTCTTTATACACATACATATATAGCTGTGTTTTAGATGTTTGGATGGGGGTCATTTAAAATCTCCTGTAATCTCCTCCTGGTCTGAATAAACTGTGGGTCAGAGCCAATCATTGATCAGCTCTTGTGCTTTTATTCTAGCAGCTGACCATGAAGACCGTCAGAATGTGGCGGCTCGAGTCGCAGCACGTCCGCTGGCGGCAGAGGAGCGTCCGGCAGGAATGCCCCGTCGCCGTAGAAACCTCCACAGCCGAGTGAGCGCCCAGCGGGCACAGCGGGCATCGGACAACGGTACTCATTCACCACAGTTAGAACACAGCATGATGGGAGTGAGCGCGTTTGAAACAGTGAACCTGCAAAGGAAGGTGTCACATGTGTTGCAAAGTTCATTTTAGGGTCGTTCCGGTTCATTTATTGAGGCGAGACAACATTCAAAATACACATTTAAGCATTTATTTCATTTGCATCTGATTAAAATAAGTTTATTTCATTTGCAAAAAGATTAAAATAAGTAAATAAATATTAGAAAATATAAAAAAAATTAAATAAAGAAGTAAATAAATAATATCAAAATAAATATTAAAAAGATTAAAATAAGTAAATACATATGTACAATAATGTGATTAAAACAAATAATAAAGAATAATACTAAATATAATAATAAATGAATAATACTTCTAACAGAACAGCACTATATTGAGGAGAAAAAACTTGATGCATTATATTAAATTATATTAATATAAATATTTAAATAAACTATAAAAGAGATTAAAATAAGTAAATAGATTATATTAAAATAAATAATAAAAAAGATTAAAATAAGTAGGTAAATTATATTAAAATAAATAATACAGAATTAAAATAAGTTAAAAAAATATTTTAAAATATTTTTTAAAAAGATTAAAATAAATAAATAAATAGGTTATATTAAAATAAAAATGTAAAAACATATATTAAAATAAATAAATAAAAAATAAATAATGAAATTAAAATAAGTAAATAAATTATATTAAAATAAACATACATATGTACAATAACAATTTGATTAAAACATAAATAATAAAGAGTAATACTAAATATAATAAAATAATAATACTTCTAACAGAACAGCACTATATTGATTAGAAAAAAAAACTTAATGCAACTTAATAGATACTAATTATAACTAACTGAAGATATATATATATCATAAAAAATTAATTAGTGATTAAAATTAATTAGTCATAAAAATATAAAAATAAGTAAATAAATATATTTAAATAAATATTAAAAATATTAAATAAGTAAATAAATTATATTAAAATACATAATAAAAAATATTAAAAATAAGTCAATACATTGGATTAAAATAAATACATAAAATTATATTGAAATAATTACATAAATAATTTGATTGAAGGTAATAAATAATAAAGAATTTAAGAATAATTGTGTATATCTCACAAGAATAAATAATAATTATTATTATTGTGAGAATTTATTTTTGGTGACTTTTCTTGATTTATGAAGTGATGAAATCCAAAATTTCCTCAGTAAAAACCTTTAACTTTAATATGTCAACATGAATCAAACAATAATTTTATTCCTGGCTTTATCCAATGTCCAGTGACATTTATGCAAACTAGTGCATATTTAATTGCACTCATCTGCATATTTAAACAAAACCTTTCATAAATCCTCTAATACAAAACAGTTACCTGAACGTGTGACGATTAATCAACAGGTGGAAGTAGAGTTTTTCCTTCAGATTATTCACTGAACTCACACTGTCTCGTTCTCTCCAGAGGACAGTCCTGTGGAAGCCGATGAGGATCAGGAAGACCGGCAGCCGTCTGAAGAACGACCTCAAGCCGCCGGGAAAGTCGGAGCAAAGAAACAGAAGAAGCTGGAAGAGAAACAAGCGCGGAAAGCTCAGAGAGAGGTTACGAACGCCGCTGATACATCTCACATTTCACACGACCAGACGTATGGTTATTAATGTGTGTGTGTGTGTGTGTGTGTGTGTTTTAGGCCGAGCTGGAAGAGCGAGAGGAGAGGAAGAAGATGCAGGAGCTCAGAGATCAAGAGAGACAGAAAGAGGAGGAGAAGGAGAGACTGCAAGAGCAAAAACAGGTCATTTTTACTAATAACACTTTCTGTTTGGCTAAGAAGTGTCGGAAGCAGGACTTTTATTTTGACAGCGCTGAGAATCAAGTGTCTGAACAAATTCTCTGTCTTCATTAGTTTAATCTCTTTGTCTAATAATTGAAATCAAGCTATATAATACTTTGTCCATATACTGTCGGCATTCAGTATGAAACGGGAGTTAGCTTTTCTTCGCTTCTCACACAAGAACAAATGTAGGGTGGGGCTTGATTTTCTTTGTGGGAAATTGATTGGATGGTGGTGGTTTGCTGTTGGTGAATCTCATGTGAGTGACAGGTTGCCCCGCCCTCCTCATCAGAGAAGAGAAGAGATGGAGGGGAAGTTATTCTAAATAAAAAAAGATTAAAATAAATAAAAAAAAAGATTAAAATAAATAAGTAAATAAAGCATTTCCATGTTTTCAAATGCGGAAAAGTTTAGAGAAAACTTGGTAAAAATTTACAAATAAATAAAAAATATTAAAATAAAAAAAAAATTATAATGAATGAGTAAATAAAGCATTTCCATGTTTTCAAATGTGGAAAAGTTTAGTGAAAAATGGCGTAAAAATGTACAAAAATGTTTTTTTTTTTAATATCAAAAAATATTAAAATAAATAAATAATTAAAATATTAAAATAAATAAGTAAATAAAGCATTTCCATGTTTTCAAATGTGGAAAAGTTTAGAGAGAAATTGTGTAAAAATTAACAAATAAATAAAAATATTAAATTAAAATAAGTAAATTTATTTACAATAATAATTTAATAAAAATAAATGTAATTTATTTATTACTGTAATTTATTTATTACTATCAAGTTCAAATTATTTGGTAAAATTTCACAATAAGGTTCCATTTTTTTTTTAACTACATTAGTTAATATGAACTAACAATAAAAAATATTTCTTAAGCATTTATTAATTTTAGTTAATGTCAGTTTTAACATTTACTAAAACATAATTAAAATCAAAAGTTGCATCAGTTAATATTATTATTTTAATGGACCTGAGTGAACATGAACTAACAATGATCTGATGTATTTTTTAACTAACATTAGCAAAGATTAATAATATTGTAACAAAAGTAGTTCTCATTGCTAGTTAATGTTAGTAATGCGTTGATTGCTAATTATTTAGTGCTGTTAGTTGTTATGCATGTGTCATTTACTGTCTTTAAATTAAACTTAAAATGACTTTATTTCAGCCATCGCCACCCTAATCTCCAAGATTATGGCATTGAGCATCAGTGTTAAACTCCTGTGAAACACAGAATCATGGTCAACTTTCCCGCTTCAATAAAAGTAAACGTTTCTAAACTCGTCTCTTTCGCAGGAGGAGGAGTTACGGCGTGCCAAGGAGGAGCAGGAGAGGAGAGAGGAGGAGGAGTACCAGCGGCTGAAGGAGTCGTTCGTGATCGAGGATCAGGGAGAGGCAGACGAGGTCGACGAACAAGAGGTGCGTCTCAAAACATCTGCTTTCCTGCAGGAAACTACATTAAAGTTATTTTGTGATGGAGCGACAGTGTAACGCTGCACACCTGCAGAGGAAGTTGTTACGTTTGTTGTGAAGTTCATTTTAGGTGGAATGGAAAAATGATTATTTTCAACCCTCATTCTGTCTGAATTTATTCGTTTAATAGTTATGATGTATTGGTCGATGTCTTGCTCTGGAGGTGGGGATATGCAAATGTGTTTGCCTGTGTGACATCACAAATCCTGCAATATTTAAGTGGAGCTTATTTAAATAAATGCTTTGTTTATAATGAGGAGGACATTTGAAGCTATAAGACTTGCAGGATGTTTTAATGGTACAAAGACCTCTAATATGTCAAAAGATCAAGGATCATGTTTTTTTCCATTGTTTTTCCATGCACTGCTCAGGCTATTTTGCTTCCATAACACGTCTTCTTTCAGACTAGTGGAAAGAAAACGTCAAAAATACACATTTAAGTGTTTATTTTATTGCACTTGATGAAAATTAAAAAATTGTAACTCTAAAATGTCAACAAAATCAAAGAATTATAAATCTGACTGATTTTTCTTTGGGAAATATATGCAAATTACTGCATATTTAATGACATAATGTCTCATTTGCATATTTAAACATAACATTTCATAAATCTTGTAATGCAAAACAATTGTCTGAATGTGAAAATCCAGTGGATTTTAAAGTTATTTTGTGTTTTTCAGTCCCGCAACCTGCTGCAGGAGTTCATCCAGTACATCAAGGTAACATGAAAGATATATTTTATTATAATTGTCTCTTTTTATTTGGAACATGATGCAAAAAACGGCAAACGAATATTATAAAACAGATAGTTAAATTAAATTAATCAATTCAAAGGTGTTGATCTGATGAACATCTTCTTCATGTAACCAAGTTTTTCCTTCGTTTTTTTGTATTGTCATTTATGGCACTTCTGTCTCCTACTCAGAAATCCAAAGTGGTTTTGCTGGAGGACTTGGCGTCCCACTTTGGCATGCGCACACAGGTCAGTGTCCATCGCAGACCTCAAGAGTTTTGACGTCTGAACACATTTGAGCTCTTTGAGGTGATTTATAAAATGTATTTCTTCATGTCAGGATGCTATTGCCAGACTGCAGGATCTGATCGCGGACGGTTCCCTCACAGGTGTGTGACTTCATTCTGATGCAAAACACACACTTTACACCATTACAGCAGTTCCTCAACCTCAAACACCAGTCTTTTCTTCTCTATTGTGTCGTATATCTGAGTGAAACGCTTCGCAAACAAGAACAAATGTAGGGCGGGGCTTGAGTTTTGTCTGTGGGGAATTGATTGGATGGTTGTGGTTTGCTATTGGTGGATCTCATGTGAGTGACAGGTTGCCCCGCCCTCATCATCAGAGAAGAGATTCTGATTGAAGATGAACTCTTGTCAGAATATTGTGGTGTGTTTCTCTAGGAGTGATCGATGACCGGGGGAAGTTTATCTTCATCACGCCGGAGGAGCTGAACGCTGTGGCTCAGTTCATCAAGCAGAGAGGAAGAGTGTCCATCTCTGAACTCGCTCAAGCCAGTAACACCCTCATAAACCTCACGCCCGAGATCCAGAGCAGCACATGAACTTCAACCTGAAGTGTTTTTCTTCTCATGACGAGGACTTGTAAATAAAGTGGGACGCATCATGTAATTTATGGAAGCTTCCACCATGAAATAAAAAACAATAAAAAAAGGAAACTGCAACAATTCTGACTTTATTTCTCAGAAATTGAGTTTGTCTTGCAATTCTGACATTTTTTTCTGAGTTGAGTTTATATTTCACATTTCTGACTTTATTTCCCAGAATTCTGAGTTAATATCTCACATTTCTGACTTTATTTCCCAGAATTCCGAGTTAATATCTCACATTTCTGACTTTCTCCCAGAATTCCAAGTTTAATTTCGCATTTCTGACTTTTTCCCCTGAGAATTCGAGATTACATCTGCAATTTTGACATTTTATTTCTGAATTGAGTTTAAGTTTTGCATTTCTGAGTTTCCCAGAATTCTTAGTTTATATCTCACATTTCTGACTTTATTTCCCAGAATTCCAAGTTTATTTCTCACAATTTGACCTTTTTCTCAGAATTCCGAGTTAATATCTTGCATTTCTGACTTTATTTCCCAGAATTCTGAGTTTATATTTCGCATTTCTGACTTTTTCCCTGAGAATTCCGAGATCATATCTTGCAATTCTGACATCTTTTTCTGAATTGAGTTATAACTTGCATTTCTGACTTATTTCCAGAATTCTTAGTTTATATCTCACAATCTGACCTTTTTCTCAGAATTCCACGATTATATCTTACATTTGTGACTTTATTTCCCGAATTAGTTTATATCTCACAATTCTGACCTTTTTCTCAGAATTCCTAATATCTTTATTTCTGACTTTATTTCCCAAATTTTAGTTTATATCTCACAATTCTGACCTTTTTCTCAGAATCCGACTTTTTCAGAATTTCTTGACTTTACCTCTAAATTCCGAGGTTATATCTTGTTCAATTCTGACTTTTTTCTCACAATTCCTAGTTTACATCTTGCAATTCTGAGAAAAAGTCTGAATTATGAAACATAAACTCAGAATTGCGAGAAATAAAGTCAGAATGTTTGGTAATAAACTTGAATTGCAAGGAAAAAAGTATTTTTATTCTGTGGCAGAAAGAAGCTTCCATATAGACCTATCATACAGGATTCAGAACTGCAGTGATATTTCCTGACCCGATTTCCCTTATTTCACCACACAGGCATCATTTACATGCTGGAGTGACGTAATACAGAAGAATCATTTTCAGTGGCTGAGATGGAGATTTTATTTTATTAAACACATTTCAAACAGGGTTCTTTCTCACAATCATGAAAAACTGAAAACATTTTAAATCTGATCACTGGGGTTTTGTTTTTCATAGTATATTTTTCTAGTAAGGCTCAAGTCTACAATATTTCAGTACGTAGAATGATTTTTGTCAGTGCATCTATTAAATGATTTGTAAATCATCACAAACAACCGAAAAAGTCATGGATTGGTCAGGAACGGTCCTGACAAATAAAAGAGCAAAAAAGCACAAAAACTACATTTGGTTTTATTATAATGACAATTTAAAACGGCATATAGGTTTATTGTTTCTTTTTCTATAAACTAGCTGTATTTTCCTCCATTCTTTTGATTCTATCCAGCGTTATCGTATGAGAAGCAGAAAGCATGTATATGAGAGGACTGCTTTATTCCTGGCAGGGATTATAATTGTTTGCTGGTTGTTTGTCTTGTGACACTAATTTCCAGATTTCCCTGAAGCGCAGATTTTCTATTTACTCTTTTTTTTATTGGTTTTAAATATTTAAAAATACAGCCAGCGGGTACATTAGGATAAACATAAAAAAATAATAAATAAAATCAAAATAATTTTGAGTCACAGTTGTCAATCATGTTCATGTAATGTGTGGCATGTGTGCGGCGAGCCTCTAGAGGGCGTTGTGTGAGCAGAACTGAGCCGCGCATGCGCAGTGCTCTTCACAGACTTTCATGTTGATTCGTTCCGTGTTTTAATTCACCGCGATGAGCCTTTATGTGCTGGATATTCAAATAACGCGATCAGCGTTTATAATGTAGACAGTTTGTTCATCTTTATTCTGCTCCAGGATGAGATCGACGCGAATGTGTTTCACATTATAGCGGTTATAATGTCACGAGCGACTCTTCTGCCGTCAAGGTGAGAAACATCGTTTCATTCAGTCTGTCAGGATTATTATTTAAAGATCGTCTTTGTTTTAGTCTTGTTATTCCCGAATGGTTTGTGATGTTTAATATCATTTTGAAGGAGATATTTGAGTAACAGTGGAGACCGGGGCTAGTTGTCACGTGATCTGTACCTCAGGGCAGCTTGTCACGTGGTGTTGTGATTGTGTACAATTTATTAATTACATTTTCTGTTGGCCAAAACAGTGGGTATAATATATATACAGAGACACTTTAAGGTTTAGAAAATAACTATAAAAAAATATTCACCGGAGTAAATAGTGTGACAACTAGCCCCGGTGTGTTTTTTGTGTCACAGTAAATGTTGCTTATGTTTCATTGTTCTTTCTCCAAAGTTACTCTGTTTATGAGGAACCATAAAAGCTCAAAGTGCGCAAAAACATCTGAAGTCTGTGTATAAAGGTAAGATATGCATTTTTGCTTTGAATTGTTTCTACACAAATCCATCTTGTAATTGCACGTGTTCCTCAGATCAGCATGACCCTGGCGTTGACCCCTGCGGCCGTGTGCCAGTGCTTCACTCTGGTGTCCCTGTGCACGTCTATCGCCGACCCCAACTGGATCCAGGTCCAAAACTGTTCTGATCCGAACAACAAACTCATCTACGGGGTGGCCTTCACCATGCACGCCTATCAGAACCGCACGGACACGGGTTTGATTCATGCATTATTTTAAAAAGGCCCTTTCTCGTTGTTTTTGGGCTCTTCTAGATTGAATGTTGATTATTCTCCTCATATTCTCCATTGTTGCAGCTCCTTTATTCTGCGCATTAATTATTTAAATGAGGAACATTGTGAAGAAAACTCAAGATGGAGTTCAGAAACAGTGATATAGAGAAGAACTCCCACTGATTGTGAAACAAATCATTATGATGATGAACTGTATGAATGTTTTATTTGGTTCTGGACGGTGTGTAGGTCCTCTGGGCGGTTTGCACGGATGGGGAATGTGGCTGCTGTACTCGCTGGTCGCTCTCTGCTACAGCGCAGTCCTGTTGTCCAGCTCCTCTTTCCTGCTGGATTTCCTGGGAGCAGCTGCCACTCACTCGAAGCTGGTGACATCACTGCACATCTCGACAGGTGCGCTGAATTAAACCGCTGTTTTTACTAACACTGCTTAATTTTGGTCTATTTTGCTTCTACAACATGCCTTCTGCCTTGTTCAGAAAAAAATTCCCTGATAATTTACTCTCCTCCATGTCATCCAAGATGTTCATGTCTTTCTTTCTTCAGTGGAAAATGTTTTGAGGAAAACATTCCAGGATTTTTCTCCATATAGTGGACTTCACTGGGGTTCAACGGGTTGAAGGTCCAAATGTCAGTTTCAGTGCAGCTTCAAAGAGCTCTACATGATCCCAGACGAGGAATAAGAGTCTTATCTAGAGAAACCATCAGACATTTTCTAAAAAAAAAAAAAAAATCATATACTTTTTAACCATAAATGCTCATCTTGCACTGCTCTGTGATGCTCCACGCATGACGTAATCATGTTGGAAAGGTGGAAGTACCGCGGTAGAGCAAAAAACTCCATCTCATTTTCTCCTCTAACTTCAAAATTGTCCGACATCGTTGTTTTACCTTTTTTTGTAAAGGCTGTTTGACTTAGATTATTTCACTTTGTACGGGGTTCCCACAGGTCATGGAATTTCTGGAATATCATGGAATTTTAAAAGGTCTATTCCAGACATTTCTTTTTTTTTTTGTCCAAGTCATGGAATATCAGAGAATTTTGTTTGTCGCTTTAAATTTTAGTTTCCATTTATCAAAATGTAATTTTTCTATTCTGCATTTTTTTATGGCATTGTTTCACGTGTTTTGTGTATTGTTATAGTTAGGCTATTTTTCAGCGGCATTTTATTCCCTTCCTGCTTGTCAACTTCGGGAAGGGAATTTTTAATTAAAAACAACAAGTCAAATGCAGTCACCTGTACATGTTAACTAAGGCAAACATGCAGGAAAATGTAAATTTCAAGAGCTTTGGCTACAAAATGACCCCTTCAAGGACTGTCCTGACCAGCCGCGACACGACAAATGATTCTATTTTTGAAACGGTTTCTGTATTTCTGGGATTTTGCAGCGAATAGTTCAGGTCATAGAGAGGGAACAAGGACATAAATGCACAAAGAAAAGTATTTATTACTTACAGTTTGAACGTTCTTGTTTCCTTTTATTTCTTTGCTCTCATAGTGGCTTTTAAAGTCACGCAAAATGATATTCGAGCTCAAAGCGTTTTAATATTAAGCAAAGCTCAAACATAAACATTTCATGACAAAGACTGTATCAGTCACTGAGTATGTATTTTGAATAATGTTTTATGGTTTAATTTTGTTTCGTTTAATTTCGTTTGGTTTTCGTGTTTAGCTGCGAACAGAGCCCGCCCACACGCTGTTATGATTGGCTGTGATTTATGATTCGTCTTGAAGCTTTGTCAAGTCTGGTTAGGACACGGTAAGCTAAAAAAAAAAGGACACGGTAAGCTGCCTTTTCACTGCGCTATTGTCGCATTTTGCCCCCTAGTGGCAGTCGCACAGAATTTTCAAATTGGTCGTGCGTAGCCGCTACCTTCGTTTATTCACCATGGTAGAATGAATAAATATGAATAAATTAATATATGCACATTGGATAAACTACCAACATTACTTCTGAAGGAAAAATTCTTAATTATTTAATAATTAATAATTATTTATTTCAGACTTAAATAATCATAACCATTTACAGAAATAGCCCAGTGTCAAACAGTCTGAGACGGTCTGCAAAAACTAAATGAAGAAATCAAAAGATTGAATGATGAACTTGATGAGAAATCCTCTAAAACACTTAACCCCCGAAAGCATAAAAACTATAAATTAACATAAAAATATCGAAGTGCATTTAATGGGTAAAGCACAAAAAAAAAAAGTAGTGTATGAGTGTTTAACTTAGTTTTGTACTAAAAATGTCTGTGAACAAGCAAATAAAGCTTGCAAATGGATGGATTTAAAATACTGTCTGAGGCTGATTTTTGTCGGCCTGTTTTTATGTTTATTATCGGTCATGGAAATTCAGCTTTTCAGTCAGTGAAAGTCGGGAAAAAGTCAGGAATATTGACATTTGGCTTAGAGTGGGAACCCTGTTTGTAGACACTGGATCAGTACTTCTGCCTACATCACATGATTACGTCATGTGTGGAGCATCACAGAGCAGTGCAAGATGAGTATTTGTGGTTAAAAAGTATATAATGTTTATTTTTTTCGAAAATGTCCGATGGTTTCTCTAGATTAGACTCTTATTCCTCGTCTGGGATCATGTAGAGCTCTTTGAAGCTGCACTGAAACTGACATTTGGACCTTCAACCCGTTGAACCCCAGTGAAGTCCACTATATGGAGAAACATCCTGGAATGTTTTCCTTAAAAACCTTCATTTCTTTTTGACTGAAGAAAGAAAGACATGAACATCTTGGATGACATGGGAGAGAGTAAATTATCAGGACATTTTAATTCTGAAGTGAACTAATCCTTTAAATCAGGGATTCCCAAACTTTTTTGTCAGCCGTGAGATTTTAGGTTAATTTCAATAATTTTATAACACATTTGCATGTTCACGGTTCTCTGAAGTCAGTGTTTACATAACATGCAGCTAACAAATCAAATATTTCATCAAGTGTTTTATATTGACTGTTTTTACACTTATGATTTAATCCCTTTTGGGAATCCCTGCATTAAACCAATGATATCATTGTTTCACACATCATCATATTCAGTGTTCAGTTGCACACATTTTGTGTGTAAAAATGTCTTTACTTCTGGTAATTTGGATATATAATATTGCACATTATGGCAAATGCTGTAGGACATTCATGTCTTCTGTTCATAAATAGTATGATAGTGTGATATTAGTCTCTGCAATTACTTTATATTAATTTAAAACAGAAAACAAAAGGTCATGGGTCACCTATAATGCCAGTCTAATCAGTCTCTGGTGTCTCCAGAATGTGTCTGTGAAGTTTCAGCTCAAAATCCCCCACAGATCATTTATTATAGCTTGTCAAATTTGCCCCTATTTGGGTTTGAGCAAAAAAACACGTTTTTGTGTGTGTCCCTTTAAATCCACTAGCATGTGTCGTCATGTTCATCTTTTGTGTTGAATTGACCCTCGTTTGTGAAGCAGTCCGGCGTAAATGACGGCATGTCAACAACACTCTATACAACAACTCTTCCTCTTCTCTAAAAAGCCCAACCCCGCCCCTTTGTTGTGTGTTCTCGGGGGTGGGGTTTATGTAAATTTTAGGGTTAGTGATGTCACCAACCCAGAAAGAAGCTTGTTGTAGTCCCTACCAGAAAGAATATGAAAGTATATTTCATTTACAATCCCTAGCCATTGGTTTCTTGTTGGAAAACCATTTGCCAGAAGTGTCTTTAATAAGTATTTATCCTTTGTAAGAACAGTTTTTGTTTATATAATATATATTACTAAAGTATGTTTTCTCTCATTTCTCGCAGCGGTCAGCTGTGTGGCGGTGGTGGGAGTGTGTGCGGCCTGTATGTGTGTGATCGAACACAACCTGCAGCGAGGGAAACAGCGCGCTGAAAGCAGCCCGGTACTTTGCCTGTTCCCAGGAGAAAGCTTTTTCATCGAGATGTTGGGCCTGATCTTCTCTTTCACGGCGTGCGGTTTCGCCCTCAAGGGTCGGCCAGAAACCGTTAGGTCATGTGACTACCTGAGCGTGGATGGAGAGGACAGTGATACGGAGCCTTTGATTGGTGGAGCTGAGAGGGAGGAGTAAAGACAACAGAGGTTCACTTCATTTATGCACTTTATTTCTTATGACAGGAAACAAGTGGAGCACATGGAAACCGGACAAAATTCAGAATTTAGGAAGTTCAGTTCATGAGTGTGAATTTGAATTGAATTGGTCACACAGGATGTAGAATTGGAATGACAGGAACTATTTATTTACTGAGTCACAGTTCAAAGAATTCCAAAACAGTCACAAAAGTAAAGATTTGAGATAGTATTATAGTTTTATTCATATTTTTAATTTGTTTTTATTTGTATATTTATATATTTATTTGTATATTTATTTGTATATCTGTTTTTATCTGTCGTTTTTTTTTTAAATGTCTGATTTTTATTTCAGTACATCAAGTTTAGCTAAATGAAAACGAAAACTGTTGCTGAAATAAAATAAGTTTTTTTTAATATTTTATTTTATATTGTTAAAATAAGTTCAATTTATTTTAAGCAAAAAAAATTCTTTTACATTCATTTTTTCATTTTAAAGTTTCAGTTTACTATAATAAGCCTGAAACACATTTTTCAATAAAACATAATTCATTTGGACTAAATTATATTTGTTTGCTTCTACGCAGAGCACATTTTTCTGAATTAAATTGGCATTTTTCTTTTGTTATACGGCACCAAAAAAATGTTTGGCTGTATTTTGAAATTTCATATTCTTGTAAATGAAGTCGTATACCATAATAATCCATAAAATCAAATATAATTTGGTTAAACTTAATAAGATTCACATTAGCAGTGAATGCCATTCAGACATTTTTATGTGACTTTTTATATGAATTAAATACATATTTCTTCATTTTAAAAATGAAGTCATCTAATGTTTCTTAAAAATAACCTAAATTTTGTGTGACGTAAACACGTTTATGGGTAATTCATAGTGAAAAATGAAATGTCTTAATGAATTTATTTGAATTTCATTCCATTTTAATTTTACTTTTATGATTTGATTTTTATTTTTGCATGGTTTAAAAATAAACAAGAGAATACAGTACAGTGCAGGAAGTTTATTCCACCTGAACAATATTAAATTAAATTTACAATTCTGTATCCTGTTTGCTACTTCAGTTCAAATTCAGTTTAGTATTCAATATTCGCCTCACTGATGTCGCTGCAGGAACCAAAGAGAAGAGCACAACTACTATTATTACCACTAATATGCTGCTGCCTTCAAGTCCTGCCGGAAAGATCCTACTTGTGAGTTCAGAAATTATGTTCATAATATATGATTTTGGTCACTGCTGCATAAATTGACATGCATCAGTCCTGTAGCAGATCTAGGCAGGTGGAGCTGGGGAGGTGGAGGGGTTCAGAGGAACTAGATTACAGCAAACACTGAACCAAACTGTTGAGCAAGCAAGGATGCAGGATCAGCAGAGGCCAATCAGCTTGTGCCATGTGGTAATGATGTGTTTGCATCTAGAGTTTCATGACTGAACTACATATTTCTCTCTCTTTTGCACTTACTTACAAACACGGGAGGCATTTTGTAACGTGAATGCAGTATAATGAAGGATGCGTGTCATTAATGCTGCCAGAATTATGGGAAATGTAGTTTTTCTGTAAGTATGATGATTCTGACATGACTTGAAGAAGGCAGCATGAGATCCTTCATGCAGTAAAACTCTTTTCCGTGCAGGTGTTTTCTACTTTCAGACCAAATACAGAAACCACTAAAGTCACACTCGGCTTGTTTCAGGGGTTTGAACGCGGTTTACAATTAAATGTGAACGCTCCAAATGAACTCAGATCATCTCAGCGGCCTTTATCCTTTATAATCATATTTAATATTCAACTTATGCATAAATAAGGAGAATTAATAAACTAGTTAACCAGGTTCTAAACAACTGAGACCCGATCAGCATTCAGATCGGAGTCCACTTTCTAATCCACATACAATGTGAACGGTTTGGATCTTGTAAAAACGAGTCAAGTGTGAAAACTAAGATATTCAGGTCTGTTTTTCATCTTTGGGCGATCAGTGGCATGATTTCTGTAGATAAACTAGTAATTGATCCTCAGTGTGCCTTCACTTTTATTTTGTAATGTGACATTTCTAAAAAGATATTTTAGAGCTGTTAAAGGGATACTTACACCAAAAAATGAAAATTATCCAATCATTTACGCACTGATACTGAAAGTCCCATAGTAGAATTATTATATATACATATATTAAAATTACTTATATTTAAATTTATATGATACTGTATGACAAGACCATATGTGTGAACAATATATGTCTCATTTGTATATACAGAGCAGATATATGGAAACATGCGGTATGATTTTCTATAGGTTTATATGAAACACCCATTGTAAAATTAGTATATGTACATATTTGCGTATGGGCACTCTGAACCTGTATGAACTTCTTTGTTCTGTTGAACATAAAGGAAGATATTTTGAAGAATGTTGGTAGCCAAAAAGTTGTTGGTCCCCATTGACTTCCATAGTATGAAAAACAAAACAAAGTACTATGGAAGTCAATGGGGACCAACAACTGTTTAGTTACCGACATTCTTCAAAATATCGTCTTCTGTGTTCAACAGAAGAAAGAAACTCATACAAGTTTGGAACAACCTTAAGATGAGTAAATGATAGGATTTTTATTTTTGGGTGAACTGTCCCTTTAAATCGCCAGCTCCTCTATGAAACATCAACATATATAAGCTTCACGTTTTCTAGCTAACATTGATCTTGATGGGATTTTCCTCATACTGTATTTGTATTTCCCTCTTTTAAACAGAATAATATTGTACAGTTTTTCTCCATTTGTCGTTTTGATATTCTATAATTTTACTGGAATTATGATGACTTTCCTTTGAAGAATCGTTCAACCCTCATGTTCTACAAACCTTTCATTCTTCTCATTGAGGGGAAGATTATAAGATAATAATTACTTAAGTATGGTAGAAAAGATTATATAAGTTCACAATATAATGCACAGATCAGATAGAGATCAAGAGCATGAAAGTGAGTAAATTTAATGAATGAATCTCACTTTCATTTTGTCCTGATGAGTATAATAACACAAACACTGTGATTTTAAAAAGTATAAACTCACACCGTGTCCATTTTTGTTCACATCTGGTGAAGCCATTGCATTTAATCATATGTAATACAAAAGAAAAGGTCATATGTTCATGATTTCTTGTCCAAAGTTGAGCTTCAAACATCTCAATGATCTGCATCTCACTAAATGAACCTGAATGCATGATAACAGTGGAATCATGGGAAGTCTGTGCCTTAATTTCTCAGTTCTCGCTCTAATTAGACTCGCTCTCCGTCAGCGCTGCATCGCCACCCGCCGTCACATGACACCAGCTTGTGCTCCAGTTGGATGGAGACCATCGCCATAGTAACCTTGAGAAGTTGTTGATGTCACAGATGAATTTGTGAATGGAGAGAGAGAACACAGAGGGGTTTATTATAATGTGACATGATTAGTTTTGTGTTGTCTAGTATTTCTGTGTGAGTTGTGCATGTTAAACCATGATTAACACTAAAGCTGAGCTGAACAGTATAAGGAGAAATGATGTGGAATTGAAGGATAATTGTTAGCCTGTGGACCAATATTTGCACTGACAGGACTGTATGTATTATGAGCTGATGTATGTGCAATCTTCATCTCAAATGTTTTATGGGTTTGTTTTTAAAACATTGCATGCATATATCATGTCCATTAGTGGAATATTCATTCTGATTATGTTATTTATGCCTGAAAAATTGAATAAATGCAAATCTTGGAACATTTAAATGAAGACAATGCAACCATCTCACTTTATTTCCTTTATCTTACCTCTTATTTTCACAGCATTTATTAATCTTTTTTAATGTTATTTAAGATACAATTGATGTTTGTTCACAGTGCATTTACTAATGTTAACATATTGTAAACATTTTAATGCCACTTCACACAATTAATATTATTATTTCAACTGTTTTGGCATTAAGATTTAGAAGTCTGTTCACTCTGCGGCTATTTTGCAATGCCTCCGGGCAGCTGTTTGGGCGTCCAAGACCAAGTCCTATCTATTTAAATGAATCCTGCTTGACGAACTCACAATTAAATGACATATTTGAAATCAGCAACAAAATCTGACACGAATTGTCCCATAAATGTTGTTTCTTATCCTCAAATAGCGTTAAAAAAGATTATTTTTCAGGCTAGACCAGCCAATGTGCATGTGCAGTCCTAAGCGCGAGTCTCAGGTTTCTATGGGATCCGGAGCTTCTAACAGCAGCTGCAGTGACGCAATGACTTTATCAATCAGCGATTGGCTCTTTTACTTAGAAGGCGGGACGTATTCTGCGATATTGCACGCTGCAGTTTCTCCCATTCATAATTAATAGGAGTGAACCGTCTTTCTATACACTCTTTGATTTAGATCAGGTGTGCTTGTAGTTTTCTAGTAATCTGTTCAGGCGCTTAACCTCAGCCCTGATATATAAGATACCATTTGTGCAGTGTTTACCTCAGTAAGTTGACCTACTGGATTGGAGGCGGAGCTAATTAGCATATTCATAGATCTGCGTATACTAAATGAGGCAAGGGTTAAGGGGTTAGTTCACCCAAAAATGAAAATTCTGTCATTAATTACTCACCCTCATGTCATTCCACACCCGTAAGACCTTCATTCATCTTTAGAGCACAAATTAAGATATTTTTGATGAAATCCGATGGCTCAGTGAGGCCTGAGCAATGACATTTCCTCTCTCAAGATCCATTAATGTACTAAAAACATATTAAATCAGTTCATGTGAGTACAGTGGTTCAATATTAATATTATAAAGCCACAGAATATTTTTGCACCAAAAAAAACAAAATAACGACTTATTTAGTGATGGCCGATTTCAAAACACTGCTTCAGGAAGCTTCGGAGCGTTATGAATCAGCGTGTCGAATCTGCGGTTCAGAGCGACAAAGTCACGTGATTTCAGCAGTTTGGCGGTTTGACACGCGATCCGAATCATGATTCGACACAAAAGATTCATAACGCTCCGAAGCTTCCTGAAGCAGTGTTTTGAAATCGGCCATCACTAAATAAGTCGTTTTTTTTTTTTTTTTTTTTTTTTTTGCCGCACCAAAAATATTCTCGTGGCTATAATATTAATATTGAACCCTGTACTCACATGAACTGATTTAAATATGTTTTTAGTACATTAATGGATCTTGAGAGAGGAAATGTCATTGCTCAGGCCTCACTGAGCCATCGGATTTCATCAAAAATATCTTAATTTGTGTTCCGAAGATTAACGAAGGTCTTACGGGTGTGGAATGACATGAGGGTGAGTAATTAATGACATTATTTTCATTTTTGGGTGAACTAACCCTTTAAGATTTACATTCAAGCTATTTTAAGGCATGAAGAATTTTCTTTTCACAGGAAAAAACTTAAAATATGTCATTTTGGTGATCAAAGATGAGTTTTAAGGGATAAAATTGACTACAGGGGGATTTTAAGAATTAAGGTTCGCAAGATAAATTCTAACCCACATAAACAAACACACACACAATTATAAATCTAGAATTAGTTTCTATTAATATATTTTTTTTACTCACTATTACAATGCATTTAATTTTAATTTTATTTTAATGCATTCATTTATTTATTTTAAGTAATCTAATCTATTTTCTTTACTTATTTAATTTAATCTTATTTATTTATTTAGTTCCCTCTCGCTCCCTCCAGTTTGATGTTATATTATGATGTTACAAATCGGTTGATGATATGCAAGAAGGGGGCGTGTCTTCCCGCGTCCAAAAGGGGCGGGGCGCAGGTGGGTGTGTCTCTCAGCTGATGCGCGCCGCTCGCTCGCTCCCTTTCTCGCGCGCGCGCACTTCATCTCCGTCGCGGGCGTCAGCGGCAGCGCATCGCATCGCATCGCATCGCGTTCGCAACGGCAGAGCAGCATCCGAACGGACGGACAGACGGACGGACGGATCCGCGGTGAGACAGTGAGTATGTGTGAGTGATGGAGAGACGCTGGAGTGACACGCGCTGGATGCTGCCGTTGTTATGGAGGGATGCGGATGCAGTGATGCATCATTTTTGCATGAGCATTATGTAATGTGAGAGAGGGAAAGCGATGCTGTTTAGTCAGGTGAACGCTGGATCTCCATTGTGCTGCTGCTGATGCTGCTGTAGCGCCACTGCATCCATCGTTAAATGGAGGCACACAGCGATTTATGATGTTATGATAAGCGCAGACTACTGAATGCGTCCGTGCATCTGTTGGTAACTGGTTAGTAGCTTCACTAGGCCCGTTCACTGATGCTTGTCAATAGATCATGTCCGGTTGCACGAGCCGCTTCGAAAGGTGAAGATGCGTATTTTTTTGAGCACGAGGGCTGTTTGTGTACAGGCCTCCATCTCCTGTTTTTACTGTCAATCTTGTGTGTGTTTTCTTTGCGGTGTCTGATGCATGTTTACATTTACGCATCGCATTTACGCATTTGTGCCATCGTATGTGTTTAGTAAGCAGTGATGCGCTTATGCGGTGATTATTGAACAGTGTATCAGGGTGATTATGACAGTATTTAAGTGCACTCAGATGTGTATGAAGCATGTGAGCGATGATGTAATGCCAGTGAGTGAGTGACTGTGGCGGAGCGGGTAGTAGAGGCACGTGCCAGTGCTGATCTGATCCAGTAATGGAAGCTCTGCTGGACCAGTGATGCTACTGCACTGCTACAGCTGACGGAAGACTCCATGCGATTGCTATGATAGTTTATGAAATAGTACAGCATGTGCACATTGTGTGCCTTTACAAAAACAATAATGTTGGACATGCAACTATGGTATTCTTCCAAGTGCCTTTTGTAGGGTTGTGTGAATAGCCTACTATGGTATAATATCCATATATGATTCCATTACTGTACTGTCATGTGCATGAGAGTAACTGAGCAGTTATTTTTAAAGTTGAATGTTGCTGTATTCTTACACTGTTTATTGCCTGTGACACCATTTTATATGGAAGCTTGTTTCTGCCATGAAATAAAAAAAGGTAATTGCTACTTTTTATCTCACAATTCTGACTTTTTTTTCTCAGAATTGCGTGATATAAAGTCAGGATTGCGTGATATAAAGTCAGAATTGCGAGTTATAAAGTCAGAATTGTGAGATATAAAGTCAGAATTGCGAGATATAAAGTCAGAATTGTGAGTTATAAAGTCAGACTTAGGGCTGGGCGATATATCGCATGCAATTGTCACGCGCATTTCGTCCGTAAAGCCGGCTCCCTGATTACCGCTAAATCGCCATCACCTGCTTTCAAATGGAGCGGCATTTAATAGACAGAACTGTAGTTCACTGACAAGCTACGCAACATCGCGTTCATTATCGAAGGATTCATGCGATAATGAACATGTTATTGCGTAGCTTGTCAGTGAACTACGGTTCTGTCTATTAAATGCCGCTCCGTTTGAAAGCAGGTGATGGCGATTTAGCGGTAATCAGGGAACCGGCTTTACTGATGAAATGCGCGTGACAATCGCATGCGGTATATCGCCCAGCCCTAGTCAGACTTGCGTGATAAAGTCAGAATTGCAAGTTATAAAGTCGCAGATAAAGTCAGAATTGCGTGATATAAAGTCAGAATTGCGTGATATAAAGTCAGAATTGAATTCAATTGAGTATAAAGTCAGAATTGCAATTGCGTGATATAAAGTCAGAATTGATAAAGTCAGACTTGCGTGATAAAGTCAGAATGCAAGAGTCAGAATTGCGAGTTATAAAGTCAGACTTGTGTGATAAAGTCAGAATTGCGAGATAAAGTCAGAATTATGATTTATAAAGTCAGACTTGCGTGATAAAGTCAGAATTGCAAGTTATAAAGTCAGAATTGCGAGTTATAAAGTCAGAATTGCGAGTTATAAAGTCAGTCAGAATTGCGAGTTATAAAGTCAGATTGCGAGTTATAAAGTCAGAATTGCGAATAAAGTCAGACTTGTGTGATAAAGTCAGAATTGCGAGTTATAAGTCAGAATTGCGAGATATAAAGTCAGAATTGCGAGTTATAAAGTCAGTCATTGCGAGTATAAAGTCAGACTTGTGTGATAAAGTCAGAATTGCGAGAAGTCAGATTGCGAGATATAAAGTCAGAATTGTGAGTTATAAGTCAGAATTGCAAAGTCAGAATTGCAAGTTATAAAGTCAGACTTGCGTGATAAAGTCAGAATTGTGAGATAAAGTCACGAGTTATAAAAGTCAGACTTGCGTGATAAAGTCGAATTGCAGAATTGCGAGTTATAAAGTCAGACTTGCGTGATAAAGTCAGAATTGCGAAAGAATTTATAAAGTCAGACTTGCGTGCGAGTTATAAAGTCAGAATTGCGAGTATAAAGTCAGAATTGCGAGTTTTAAAGTCGTGATATAAAGTCAGAATGCGAGTTATAAAGTCAGTGCGTGATAAAGTCAGAATTGCAAAGTCAATTGCGAGATAAAGTCAGAATTATGAGTTATAAAGTCGTAATAAAGTCAGAATGCGAGTTATAAAGTCAGACTTGCGTGATAAAGTCAAAATTGTGAGTTATAAAGTCAGACTTGCGTGAAAAGTCAGAATTGTGAGATAAAGTCAGAATTACGAGTTATAAAGTCAGACTTGCGTGATAAAGTCAGAATTGCAAGTTATAAAGTCAGAATTGCGAGTTATAAAGTCAGAATTGCTAGATATAAAGTCAGAATTGCGAGTTATAAAGTCAGACTTGCATGATAAAGTCAGAATTGCGTAATATAAAGTCAGAATTTTGAGTGACAAAAGTCGCAATTACTTTTCTATTTAGTGGCGAAAAAAATAATAATTTTACCCTTGCAAGAAGTAAAATGATGGTATCAAACGTCAGGGATATCAAACATTTCTCATCAAATGATCTGAGTTGTTTCAAATTCATTTTATAGCTCTAGACTCTTCACGCTCCAAGACTAAGAGCAAATCAAGCATGATGCACGTTCAGTTGATTGACGTAAATATCACACGAATTGCAGAAAAAACCCAAAATGGATACGTATACAATTTATTTTCACAAATGAAAGTGGCCAAGACCAGAATTGAAAATTTACTGTGATTTATACTTTACATTTACTGTGATTTTTATTATCTGTCATTTAAAAAACAGATGTGTCACATTAAAGGGATTGAAAAAATTAATATTCTGTCATCATTTAGTCTCCCTCAAGTTGTTCCAAACCTGTATGAGTTCTTTCTTCTGCTGAACACAAAAGAAGATATGTTTGTAGCACAAATACTTGATGGACCCCATTGACTTCCATAGTATGGAAAATAAAATACTATGTCAAAGTCAGGGTTTGGTTCCCGACATTCTTCAAAATATCAAAATAATTTTGGAATTATTCCAATCCAACAGGATTGGAACAACTTGAGGGTGAGTAAATTATGGTTTTTGGGTGAAAGTAAACACTTCTTGGTTTGCTGGATTAAGAAACACAATCACACATTAGAATCAGGTCAGATGGATTAATGTTTAACCCCAGATATCATCTTAATCAGGGTGCAGTTTCACTAAAACAAATCCGTGTTGATGTTTACATGCACTTCACGAGACTCACCTGGAGAAGCTCTTCTTTACAGGCTTTTTCTTTCATTTCTTGACATGAGAACTTGCAGTCGTGTTTTTGAGTGGTCTTATAAACGTTAAACATGAGGAGGAAGAAGTTCTGCATTTAATTCTCAAGGGACGCACGTATGTCCTTTATTTACACCTATTTCCTTTGGCTTGAACTGAGAACTACTACTCTTTTTCTTCTTCTGAGACAACAATTTCTAAATGCATCTCCTCCTAGAGCTTTCAGCTAAAACAAAATGATAAAACATGTTAGCAATGTGCTAATTCATGTTAGAATCATGCTAGCAAAATGCCAAAACATGCTAGCAATGTGCTATGCCACTGTTAACAATGCTAACAGTGGGTTAAACCATTAACATGTTAAAAAAATCTATCTATCTATCTATCTATCTATCTATCATGGTAAATTATGCTAGCAACATGATAAAACATGCTAACAATATGCTAATGTTTACTAGAAACATGTTAGCAATATGCTAATGCATACTAGAAACATGTTAGCAATGTGGTAATTCATGCTATAAACATGCTAGCAAACATGTTAAATAATGCTAGCAACGTGCTAAAGCATGTTACCAATGTGTTAAATCATGTTAGCAACATGCTACAACATGATAGCAATATGTTATTTCATGTTAGAAACATACAAGCAATGTGCTAAAACATGTTAGAAAAATGCTAGCAACATGTTAAAACATGCTAGCAGTGTGTTAAATCATGTTATCTATCTATCTATCTATCATGGTAAATCATGCTAGCAATATGCTGAAACATGCTAACAATATGCTAAATCATATTAACAACATGTTAAAACATGATAGCAATGTGCTAATTTATGTTAGAAAAATGCTAGCAATGTGCTAAATAATGCTAACAGTGGGTTAAAACATTAACATCTTAAAAATCCTATCTATCTATCTATCATGGTAAATCATGTTAGCAAAACATGTTAACAATGCTAATGCTATGCTAATGCATGCTACAAACATGCTAGAAATGTGTTAATTCATGCTAGAAACATGCTAGCAAACATGTTAAATAATGCTAGCAAAACATGCTAATAAATGCTGGTAGCAACAACATGGTAGCAATATGCTAATTCATACTAGGAACATGCTAGTAATGTGGTAATTCATGTTAGAAAAATGCTAGCAATATGTTAAAACATGCTAACGATATGCTAATTCATGTTAGAAACATGCTAGCAATGTGCTAAATCATGCTAACAGTGGGTTAAAACATTAAAAAAATCTTATCTTAAACATTAAAAAATCTTAATCTATCTATCATGGCAAATCATGATAGCAATGTGCTAATACATGCTAGCAATGTGATAATTCATGTTAGAAACATGCTAGCAATGTGTTAAAACATGTAAACATCTTAAAAAATCTTATCAATCAATCTATCTATCTATATATCTGTCATGTTAAATAATGCTAGCAACGTGCTAATACATGCTAGCAATGTGCAAATTAATAATTTTAGAAACACAAGCAATGTGTTAAATCATGTTAGAAAACTGTTAACAACATGCTAAAACATGCTAACAATATGCTAATTCATGCTATAAACATGCTAGCAATGTGTTAAATCATGTTAACATGTTAAAACATGTTAACAATGTGCTAATTCATACAAGAAGTGCAACATTTTGCACTAAATATTTCAATTATTATATTGCAATTGAAATGTAGTATATTACACTTTAAAAAAAAAGCAATATTGTGAATGAAGCCACTTATATTGCGTCCTTCAGTTCAGGGGTTTTCAAACTGGGGTCTGTGGAAAAGTCTAAAGTCTTTCAAATAAATACAAGATAAACATAAGATAAAACTAAATGAATGAATAAATAATTTGAGTAAAATAAATAACACATAAATTGATTTTAAGAAAATTAAATAAATAATAATACATTTAAAATATTACAGTAATAAAGTGAACATAATAATGTAAATAAAATAATTTTCAATGCCGCTTTGGTGAGCAGAAGAGACTTCTTTCAAAAATCTTACCAGCCCTCATATTGGGGGGTCCGCGCATGTAAATGGTAACGTCTGCTGTTCTGTTGTGTTGCAGTGTGTGTGTGTGTGACCCGGCTCACTTCCCCTTCATGCCCCTGTGTGCTGGCGCTGTGGGCGGCGGAGTGAAGCGCTCGAGGCTCCTGGCATGGGCAGCGTAGGGAGCGGGGCCTCCAGTCAGCGGCCCATCACGATGCGAAGCGTGGGCACCCGCACCACCCCTAACGGCCCCCTGGCGGCCGCACCGCCTCCCGCCACAGCCCGCCGCCGTCTGGACGACCGCAGCTTCAGCGCTGACCGCATCCCCCGGCCCGAGCACCAAGACCAAGGGCGTCTCGGCCGACGAGAGGGATTACGCTCGCAATCACGCTGCGCCGCACAACGGCAACCGGCAGCAGACGGTCAACGGCGAGAGGCTGGTGACCAACGCGGTGTTCGCCAACGGGGCGCGGAGGGAGGGACACCGGCGCGGAGAGAGTCTGGACTTGTGCGGGAACAACATCGTGCTGAACAACGACAAGAACGGCAGCCATCAAGCTCCGCCGCAGCACAAGGACAAGAGCAAAGCCAAACCCGATAATCACAACCCGCCCAACATCCTGCCCGTCTCTGGAAAACTCGAGCATGCACAGGTACACGCACGCTTCTTACTTTTAAAGTTTCTATAATGTTGTATCCTTTAAAGGGGTGGTTGATTGTGATTTGACTTTTTTAACTTTAGTTAGTGTGTAATGTTGCTGTTTGAGCATAAACAACATCTGCAAAGTTACGACACTCAAAGTTCAATGCAAAGGGAGATATTTTCTTTTACAGAAATCGCTTTCTAAGGCTGGTAGGGACTACAAGGAAGTTATTTCCGGGTTGGTGACATCACAAACCACAAAATTTACATAAACCCCGCCCCCGAGAACACACAGCAAAGGGGGCGGGGCCATGTTGGGCTGCTTTAGAGAAGAGGAAGAGTTGTTGTAGTAGAGTGTTGTTGACATGCCGTCATTTTACACCAAACGAGGGTCAATTCAACACAAAAGATGAACATGACGGCACATGCTAGTGGATGAGTTGAATCAACTCCACAGCAACTACATCAATTTATCCACTAACCATTCAGAAACGTCCAGTTTCATTCTAAAAGTTGTAACTTCTTCCTGAGTCTCTCCATCAGTGTCGACTCCGGTTTGAACAATGTAATGGTGCGTTCACACCAGACTCGAATGAAGTGGTAAGCACGAGTGATTTAAATGTTGAGTCAATGCAAAGATTTGGACATCCTGCGGATGGACATCCTGCGGCGCGATTTGAGCGTTTCGGGCGTTTGACGCACTTAACGCGTGCTTCACGCGAATCGCGCAAGTTGAAAAATCTGAACTTTGGCGAAAATTTGCAGCGCGTTAACCAATCAGGAGCTTGCTCTAGTAGTGACGTGATTACGACGTAGCGAGTGGAGGCAGAAATGTGAAACAACAATGGAGGGCAAAATCATCATCGTCACTGTACGATACATCTTCATACTTTTATAGAAACAGGAATAAAAAGGATCTTGCTTGGAAGAAAGTGAGTGAGGAGGTCGGACAATCTGGTAAGTTGTAAAAAACGGGCTTTACTCAATTTGAGCTATATATATATATATATATACACATATTGAGACTACAAGCTAGCTAAAGCTGGCAAATTGAGCTTATTCGCCATATTTTACAACTACTTTCCCGATGACGAGTTGTGTTTATTCAGAGGAAGTGTGCAGAAAGAAGTGGAAGAGTCTGGGACACATATTTAAAGGAGAGGGAGAGCCCCTCTTTTGACACGAATTCGCGTCTGTTGTGAAGTGAATTTCACACGCAAATGAAGCGAGTAAGCTCAAAATGTTCAAGCGTCCAACTACGCGTGATTTATTCACGCAAGTCGCGTCTGGTGTGAACGCCCTATTAGGCTGAACACCGTTACTGACAATCCTCATTTTGGCTGAGTGAGATTCTCCAGCTTTGTTGTTGAGCAACCGAAGCGTAAGCTGTTAAAGCTCCGCCCTCTTCTGGAAAGGGGGCGGGAGCAGCAGCTCATTTGCATTTAAAGGGACACACACAAAATCGGCGTGTTTTTGCTCACACCCAAATAGGAGCTAATTTGTCAAGCTATAATAAATGATCTGTGGGGTATTTTGAGCTGAAACTTCACAGACACATTCTGGAGACACCAGAGACTGATATGACATCTTGTGAAAGGGGCATTATAGGTTTCCTTTAAGAATGTTGAGATATTTGTTCTGGAAAACGAGACAAAAATACTGAGTAAGAATCATTTTTGGCAGTGTAAATATAATATAAATAATACTAAAATGTTAATTGTGTGTGTTGCGTTTCTGTGGTTTGTCTCTCTAGACCAACGACTCTCTGGTGCGTCCGTCAGCCTTCAAACCCGTGGTGCCCAAGAGCTTTCACTCCATGCAGAACCTGGTGTGTCCGCTTCAGACCAGCTCAGGAACAGCCGCGGGTCCGGGCGGTGGCGGCGGCGGCGGCGGCGGCGGCAGCGGAGGTGACAAGGGGGGTCCGAACACGTCCGGGCCACAGTGGGACCAGGACAGTCCCGGCAGCAGAGGGACGCACGCAGGCGCGGGCCGGGCCGGGCAGGGCAGTCTGTCGGACTCCGGGAGGAACTCTCTGACCAGCCTGCCCACCTACACGGGCTCAAGCTACGGGCCGCCTCCCGCGCTCGGACCCCTCAGTGCCTCCACCAGCCACATCAACCGGCTGGGCACCGTCGCCCTGGATAAGCTGGACAAGCCGGGCTACCAGAACGGCCTCAGCGCCTCCGACAGTGGCCGCTCCTCCTCAGGCAAGAGTTCGTCCTCGTACCAGCGCCTCAGTCACCTGAGCGACGCTCCCGCACCCCTGCGACCGTCCCCGTCCTCCGACGATGTTATTCAGGACCTGGAGGACCGTCTGTGGGAGAGAGAACAAGAAGTAAGTAAGGTGACAGAATTTTGTCAATATATTAGCATGATATGATTACTAGTCAACAGTGTTGTGTTGTTCTGAACCATGGTACAATTTTGCATTGAGGCTAAATGGCAAGTTCAATTTACTCTTTATTTAAAGTTGCTTTGAATGAAAGTGTTATGCCAAAACTTATTTATATAAGACGCTGTTTTTAAAATGCTATTGTCAACACTAGAAACAGTTTATAATCAATGACAAAAATCAAGATTACAAAACTTTAAATTTTAATGTTAGAATTGGAAGATAGTGTTTGCTTTTCTTTAATTTTACATGCACCTTTTATTTAATTTTATTTATTGATTTATTTATTTTTAATTTGCATACACCTTTTTAATTTTTTTTCATTGGATATTTTATTTATTAATTTTATTTTTATTTATTTTTTTCTTTGGATATATAATTAAATTGATTTATGTGTTTTTTTACATACACATTGGATATTTTATTTACTTATTTATTTATTTATTTTCTTTAATTTTGTATACACCAGTGGATATTTAATTAAATTAATTTTATTTAATTTTAATACACATTGGATATTTTATTTATTTAATTTGCATAAACCATAGGCTATTTTTTATTTATTTCATTTTTGCATACACCATTGGATATTTTTTGTATTTTTTTTTTTTAAATATACGCCATTGGAAATTTTATTTATTTATTTATTTATTTTCTTAATTTTTTGCATACAACATTGGATATTTTATTTCATTATTTAATTTTAATTGTATACTCCATTGGATATTTGTTTTATTTATGTATTTATTTATTTAATTTGCATAAACCATTGGATTTTTTTTTTTTTTTTTTTAATTTTGCATATACCATTGGATATTTAATTTACTTATTTATTTATTTATTTATTTATTTTCTTTAATTTGTATACACCATTTGATATTTATTTTCATTTTTGCATACATTTTGTGTAATTTTTTTATACACCATTGGAAATTTTATTTACTTATTTATTTATTTTCTTATTTTTTTGCAAACACCATTGGATATTTTATTTAATTATTTAATTTATTTAATTTGTATACTCCATTGGATATTTTTATTTATGTATGTATTTATTTATTGAATTTGTATACACCATTGGATTATTTATTTCATTTTAATTTAATTTTATTTTGCATACCCCATTGTTTTTTTTTTATTAAATATTATTCATTAAAAAATGGATTTACTTTTGCATAGACCATTGAATATTTTTTATTTTTTTATCTCTTCATTGCATATGACTTTTGAATTGCATTTATATTAGACCTGCTCCAAAACAAAAGTGTCAAAGTAAGTTTCACTAATCATGAATGGAACATTTTCACCATTTCCTTTTGTTTGGCATGGAAATACTGTTTGATTATTAATAAAACAGCTATTTTTATGGTTATTATTATGAATTGCAATATCTGACACATGACACTTGAGAATGCAGCAATGCCTGAAATCACGTGTGAAGACTGTGTTTTGGTGTGTTTCGGCCGTCCCACCCTCCTCACAGGTGATTCACATGCGACGTAACCTGGACCAGAGCGAGGCCGCCATCGTGCAGGTTTTCGAGGAGAAGCAGCGCGTGTGGGAGCGCGAGATGGAGGATCTGAGGCAGAACTATGCCGGGCGGCTGCAGCAGGTGACCCGACGGGCCCAGCGCTCCCAGCAGGCCCTGCAGGCCCAGATCAGCCGCCTGCAGCAGGACAAACGCCGGCTGCAGGACGAGATGACGCTGCTGCTCGCCCAGAGAGAAGAGCTGGAGAAGAAGTGCTTGGACTTCAGGAAGGAGCAGGCCGATATCCTGCCCAGACTGGAGGAGACCAAGTGGGAGGTCAGTCAGTCTCTTCTGAAGTCTCAGGTCATTGTCAGGTAAAATATTCAAACCAATGACTCAATGACTTACTCATTTAGATGTTTACCGCCACCTACTGGCAGTTTTAGTTTCTTATTTAGAGTATAATTTCATTAGCTTGCTTGCAAAAACACTTATTTTGAGTCATTTGATGTAAATAACAGGAGAGCACAGGTCAGGGCGTCTTTAGCCGCTAACCCCCAGAAACGGCCCCGGCTCAGACAGCACAGAAGTATATACTTGTCTGTCTGCAGGTGTGTCAGAAGGCGGGCGAGATCTCTCTGCTGAAGCAGCAGCTGCGGGAGAGTCAGGGCGAGGTGACGCAGCGCGCCGGAGAGATGGTGGCGCTGCGAGGCCAGCTGAAAGATCTCAACGGTCAGCTGAGAGAGAGAGAGGAGGCCGAGATCAGCCTCAAAGAGTCCTTCTGCACCAAGACCCTGGAGCTGGAGCGCTGCGAGGCCGAACTGCAGACAATGCTGGCAGAGGTACACAGACGCGGCGGCTCCGTGTTTCTCTGTCAGTGGTTGAGATGTGGTTTGAGAATAGAGAAGGATATGGTTTCATGAAAGTCTGCAGTCTGAATGTGATGTGAGAGAAAGACTGAACAGCAAAGGCAATCAACATCGTGACTAGTTCAGTCTGATTCAGTATTGAATGATTCTTTAAAATGAATGACCTTCTCGACTGTATCTGACAATTAACACGATAATAAATTTAACACATTTAAATGCTGAATTGAATTCATTGTATGACAAAAATTATTACTTTTTTTAATGATCAAAATCATTATATTTAACTATGCACCACATCTTGAATGTTGCTGATTATTTTTTTTATATTTTTTAAATGGAATGTTCCATAAAATTGAGACACAGGAAGTGACATCATTCAGATTTTCTTTATAGCATGATCATGAAAAGACAATTAAATAATGTCAGGATGGGAAAATGAGTAAATAATAAATCTGTTTTCTCAGTTTTTACAGTTTTTAGTAGGGCTGCATGATTTGGGGGGGAAAATTTATTTATTTATTTATTTATTTATTTATTTTTTTGATAAAAAAAAATGTATAAATTCTGACAAAAATTGTGTGAATATATGTCAATATGTCTATAATTATTATTACTAAATAATAATTAAACAAAATAAGAACTATTACTATTGTAATATTTTACTGTAAAATTAAAAATTAAGACAAATTATATAATAATTTTATTAACACTAAATATTAGTATTGCAATTTTACAGTTAATCAAATTATTATGAATATTATATTATTATTTTTCTTAAATATTTGATTTTTTTATTTTGCAGTGAAATATATAGTACTATATAGTAACATTTCTTATTTTGTGTAAAATTTTTATTTATAAAATAGTAATAAAATAAAAAATATATAAAAAAATTAGAGTGAGCCTATCAGCAGTAGGGGGCGTGTCCTCTCATGATGGGGGAGGAGAAAGAGTGAGCCAATCAGCAGTAGGGGGTGTGTCCATTTATTGGGGGGAGAGATGAGCCAATCAGCAGTAGGGGGTGTGTCCATTTGTGATGGGGGAGGAGAGAGTGAGCCAATCATCAGTAGGGGGTGTGTCCACTCATTAGGGGGGCAATCAGCAGTAAGGGGGGTGTCCACTCATGATGGGGGAGGAGAGAGAGACAGACAGTTAGCAGTAGGGGGTGTGTCCACTCATTGGGGGGGGGGCATGGGGTGAGCCAATCAGCAGTAGGGGGGCATGTCCACTCATGATGGGGGAGGAGAGACAGACAGTCAGCAGTAGGGGGTGTGTCACTCATTGGGGGAGGAGAGTGAGACAGACAGTCAGCAGTAGGGCGTGTTTCCATTTGTGATGGGGGAGGAGAGAGTGAGCTAATCATCAGTAGGGGGTGTGTCCACTCATTGGGGGGGGAGTGAGACAATCAGCAGTAGGGGGTGTGTCCATTTGTGAGAGGGGAGGAGAGAGAGTGAGCCAATCAGCAGTAGAGGGTGTGTCCACTCATGATGGGGGAGGAGAGAGAGACAGACAGTCAGCAGTAGGGGGTGTGTCCATTCGTGAATGGGGAGGTGAGAGTGAGCCAATCAGCAGTAGGGGGTGTGTCCATTCGTGATAGGGGAGGAGAGACAGTGAGCCGATCAGCAGTAGAGGGTGTGTCCATTTTTTTGCGGGGAGAGAGTGAGCCAATCAGAGAGAGAGAGAGAGAGACAGTCAGCAGTAGGGGGCGTGTCCATTCGTGATAAGGAAGGAGAGAGAGTGAGCAAGAGGGAGATTTGAAGAAAGACTGTAGAAAGAGAGATGGCCGAAAGACATTACAAAAGAGAAAAGCTCAGAGGAAAATCAGAAGGGTTATGATCAGGCAAGAGCTTTAGGACCTGCATTAATATTAGAAAAGCTTTCCAGTGCCGGAGAGACCGACGCAGAGGTTGAAGTCGGTTGTCTATACTCTTGTGTACTGTATGTTCATTTTTTGTTCTTCCTTGTCGTTCATTCCACTCTTGCATTGCGTGTTCGTGCATTTGAGGGCGGAGCAATGAAGGGAGGGGTGCGTTTGGGTTGATTTCAAATTCTCAGAATTGCTATTTTTATCAGAAACATCACAAATAGATATTTTCCCCAAATCATGCAGCCCTACTTGATATGTTGTCTGTATA
Source organism: Culter alburnus (assembly GCA_028476615.1). Lineage (NCBI taxonomy): Eukaryota > Metazoa > Chordata > Actinopteri > Cypriniformes > Xenocyprididae > Culter > Culter alburnus. The sequence goes on along the minus strand of JAOTNS010001633.1, from coordinate 141,471 downwards.
TTTGACCTTTTCTACAGGTCACAGTGCTGCGGGACAAGCTAAGCGCATTTGAGACGGAGGTCACACGTCTGAAAAAGGCCCTCAGTGAACTCAGCAGCAGCTCCAGTCGTGCTAGCGAGCCCAGCCTGTCTGATATGGGGCAGCTGGTGGCGTCCCGGAGCCGAGAGCATCTTCTGTCACCTCCGGAGACGCCCACGTCCCTCCCGGCCCTCCCGGCGCCCGACCGCCTGCTCACGCTGCAGAGCGACGACTCCAAGGTCCAGTGGCAGGAGTCGGGTGACCTGCGGCGGCAGTTGGAACGTCTGCAGGGCGAGCTGCGTCTGGAGCGGCAGCAGCGTGAGCGACAAGCGCTCACTTTCGCCCAGGAGCGCCAAACCTGGCAGGACGAAAAAGAGCGTGTGCTGAAGTACCAGGCGCAGCTGCAGCTCAGCTACGTGGAGATGCTGCAGAAGAACCAGGCACTGGAGGAGCGTGTGGACAAGCTGGGAGCCCAGATGTCCACGCCGGCTCTGGCCTTGCCGGAAGCGCCCGTTTCCGTGTCCATATCGCTCACCTCTCCGACCCCGGCGGAGGAGAAGAAGCTGCCGGAGCTGCACCAACTCGCCCCGCCGTGGCCGGTTCCGACCCGGCTGGAGAGGATCGAGTCGACGGAGATCTGACTAAAACCCGTAAAGCCCCGATTACAATAGCATTCAGTACAATCCAAAAACTAAACCGCTTCCGAGGACTGTCCAAGGATGCCCTGCTTGTCTAGGGCGGGTGTTTGGGTTGAGGGCAGGTAGTTATGAGCCTTATCAGCTGGTCGAGGGCTGGTTAGTGCAGATGAGCTGGCCGCAAGTCAGTAGCCGAGAGGAAACTTAGCACTCAGGGGTTTAAGGGGGAACAGGCGTAAACAATTCAGACTCTCTTTTTACTGGCGTGAGGGTTCAGGCTATTAATAAATCACCATCTTATATCGAAGAATATCCTTGTTATCAGCATCTTCTGTGCTCTGCGGCATTCAAACAATCAAAACAAGAGTTACGAGACGAGATCTCGCATGGTGCTTAGATGCAACACACCGTCACGTTTTAGGACCAAATCCTAGTGCCAGTCTCGAGAGTGTTTATGCCGTTTGTTTATTGGACTGGAAGGCCAGAAACATACTCTACACAAGTACAAAGATGTGCATAACTAATGAGTCAGATATGCTAGCATTCAAAAAATTTGGGGTTGGTAAGATTTTGCGTTGTCTCTTATCTCACCAAGGCTGCATTTATTTGATTAAAAATACAGTAAAAATTGTGGAATATTATTACAATTTAAAATAGCTGTTCTCTTTTGTAAAATATGTTAAAATGTAATTTATTCACTCATGATGAGGGAGGAGAGAGAGTGAGCCAATCAGCAATATGGGGCGTGTCCACTCATGTTTGGGGAGGAGAGAGAGTGAGCTAATCAGCAGTTGGGGGCGTGTCCACTCATGATGGGCGAGGAGAGAGTGAGCTAATCAGCAGTTGGGGGCGTGTCCACTCATGATGGGGAGGAGAGAGTGAGCTAATCAGCAGTTGGGGGCGTGTCCACTCATGATGAGAGAGTGAGTCAATCAACAGTAGGGGGCGTGTCCACTCATGATGGGGGAGGTGAGAGAGTCAGCAGGGGCGTGCTATGAGAGGTAGGGGGCGCCCACTCATGATGGGGGAGGAGAGAGTGAGCCAATCAGCAGCAGGGGGCGCGTCCACTCATGATGGGCGAGGAGAGAGTGAGCCAGTCAGAAGTAAGGGGCGTGTCCACTGATGATGGGGGGGTGAGCCAATCAGCAGTAAGGGGCGCGTCCACTCATGATGGGCGAGGAGAGAGTGAGCCAGTCAGAAGTAGGGGGCGTGTCCACTGATGATGGGGGGGTGAGCCAATCAGCAGTAGGGGGCGTGTCCACCCATGATGGGGGAGGAGAGCGTGAGCCAATTAGCAGCAGGGGGCGCGTCCACTCATGATGGGCGAGGAGAGAGTGGGCCAATCAGCAGTAGGGGGCGTGTCCACCCATGATGGGGGAGGAGATTAATTTTAAATAACTGTTCTCTTTTGTAAAATGTTAAAAAGTAATTTATTCTTGTGATCAAAGCTGATTGTTCAGCACCTTCAGTGTCATATGATCTTTCAGAAATCATTCTAATATGCTGATTTGCTGCTCAAGAAACATTTATGATTATTAGCAATGTTGGAAACAGTTTATTTTTGTAGAAACCATGATACTTTGTTGCAGAGTTGCAAAAGAACAGCATTTATTAGAAATAGAACATTATAAATGTCTCTACTGTCACTTTTGACCAATTTAATGTGTCCTTGCTGAATAAAAACCTTATAAAAGAATAAAATGTCTTTAAAAAATTGTACTAACCCCAAACTTTTGAATGGTAGTGTAGCTAGATATAAATAGCGAACATGCTCACAATGGATTGACCGTTGTGTTATGAATTGCATTTTGGCACATTTCAGAAAGCGACAAGCTTGTTTGCATTCGCGATGGCGTACTTGTATGCAGTATGTTTGGAGTGCGGGACAGAGGAGAGCTCAACCCTCCTGCTCTATTGCCCAAAGCAGCGGCGGAGGACGTGTATTCATTTCAACTCAGAACGTACTGTATCACCTGAATGTTGTTTTTGCCCTTTTCTATGTTTTGAGCAATGTAGAGTAAAATAGAACGAGAGATTGAGATTAAAAAACAAGTCAATATGTTAGTGCACTTGACGCTTCGGTCTCAGACCGTCCTGCTTTGAACTGAGGACTCGGGTGTTGTGAGCAACAGCTACTGAATGAGGTTTGGTTTATGAAGCTGCTAGACAGACGGACAGCGGCTGAGCCAAAAACTGTGGGTCAATCAAAACAGATTATATTTGACTTTACATTCTTCCAAAAAGAGCATATATAATATGTGTCAATGTATACTTGCTGAAAGTATCATTTAGAATATTTGACTTTAAAAATGTAATATGCAGTAGATTGAAGTGATCATTTAAATGTTTTGAAGTAAGTGCACAGTGCACAGAAATCATGTGGAATATTTGAATGGGTTGTCAAGACTGAAGTATCGGTCGTGTGGTACTTGAGGAGCGTAGTTTGGATAGAGTATAGCATACTACGCATACTATTTCTGCAGAATGTATTCTGTGCAACAGAGCACACTGCACAGTGTTGTTTCCCACAATGCAAAGTGTTTGACTTGATTTTGCATTTACAGTGTGATGAACGAACTGGAAATGTGATCAAAAATTTGACAAGCATTTAATTGGTAACACTCCGTTGAACCCATGGGATCACTCGGGGTCCTAAAGGAGACCTGATATTCCTGGGGGGACTCAATTTCCCACCACACCGCCGAACAGAGGAGAGTCTGCTGGCAAAATAATAAAACGAAGCACAACCAAAACAATGTTCTTCTGCAAAAAATGCATGCAGTTTTGTTTTTTAATCACTTACATAGTGTACCTTTAATACAGTTTTGTGCCAAAATGGCACCAAATCAAGAAAGAGAAGTTACTTCTGTTATCACACTAGAAATAGATAGTCAAGTCAAAAGTGCAGTGCGCTCTCTTGTATGCAAATTGCACAAGTCGTATGTTTGTATGCTTTTCCCAACATGGCCAGATAACTAATGGACGACAGGCTCTAACGAGGGAGAAAGTTGTTTTGCTTTTGTAGTGGTAGCATTTTACAGAACACCTTTTGTCACAAAGTCTTTTTACAATCACTAGGACACATTTATCAGTACTTAGATTGGTTATGTTTTCAAAAATCTTCACACAGTTCTCCTAACCAGCTTTCAGCTCGGCACAGCAGTTAATTTCACATCCACAATGCACTAAAACTACCAAAACACTTCATACACGTCTCAAAATAACACTAGCAAAGGTTTCACGCAACACACTTTGTCACTCATAAAATAATGACCTAAACACACTGTTTCTTTTGTACATTTTCTTTTTGACACTTTTCTCTTAGAATTCACTGCAGTTTATGTGACATGGTCCATGTTTACATTACAGTACAAAATTATTCCTCTTTTGTATAAATATTAATGAAACTGAAAGACTTAATGCCTGTTCACACCAAGAACGATAACTATAACGATATATTAGCATCACATCAGCAAACAATATAATTCTGTTTTGTCTCAGTTTTGTCATCTTTAAATGGATGGATTCTGATTGGCTGTCAATGTTTTTATCGTTCATCAGCTGGAAGAAATTGTGATTCCAACGATATCGTTTCTCTGCGTCATTATTATTATAGTTGTGTTGTGGACACTGCTATTCTTTAATATTTAAAAGGATTTTTAGAACTATATAGTTATCGTCCTTGGTGTGAACAGGCCTGAACACCTGCACGCAGGGCATACAACTTTTTGCCATACCTGCCAATGGCTGGTGACTAAAGAAAATTTACCAGCCATAAATATTTTTAACCGGCCATGAAACTGTTTTTGCAAAAACAGGCAGTTATGACACCAATATTTTAGATACTAGTGAAAATTCACAATTCTCTATTACAATTTTAATACCACAGCTAAAACTACTAGTCTAACGATAAATTTAAAACATTATTAAAGACAAGTAACAGTAGTTTTCAGAGACATTTAATAAAGTAATCAAATGTAAAATAACACTGCATAGTCTTCACTGTATTAATTAAGCAGATTAATACTTATTAAAGTTGCAAAAGTCATTCAGTCAGTGACTGATTTTTTCTTCATCCTTTGATGAACATTAAAAACACAGACAGCAGAAATATTAGGCTGCTGTCACTTTAAGACTAATGCACGGATCCAATATACTGTTAAACATGTTGTCTTTCTCTACTGTTTATGTTCACTTAAGCCGTAACTGACTGTTTACTAGGACACTCGCCTTATGTGTGAATTTGTCCGTTCATGCGCAGGACGACGTGAAAAAGAACTTAATTCAGTATTCGCACGCAGCGTTCTGGGCACGTGCTTCAGATTATGCACAACTTCCCACACAGCATGTGAGTAACAAATTGAGTTCCCTTTCACGTCTTCTTGCACTTTAATATCTAAAATTGCAAGGCTTAATTTTTCGTGATGATGCGGTGCTGGCCCGTCAACCGTTTACGTTCATGTTCTCACAACATTGCATTGTTAGGGGCTGTTCACACAGAACGCATTTTTTGTTTGTGTTGCAATGCGCTACTTTTCCATTGTTTTTCTATGTAAATGCGCTAGACGGACGTGTATGACCGCTACTCTCGCTTCTTTTGCAGCGCCTCACATATGAGCACCGTGTTTTAAAGATGTTGTGTGAAGTTAAAAGAATTTCAACTTTTACATGCAGCGCCGCTCATCAATGTCAGTTCCAAAACAGTGGACCAATCAGAAGAACTCGGAGGCGGGCAAGCATTGCAAGCTTCTCTTTACAGTCGCAAGTTAGCGTGGCAACTGTTTTATTTGTTCGTTATTGCATCACATCTCAAAAGCGCGTCTCGAAACCCTTGTGTTATTTTTTTTTTAAACCATTCCTGAGTGCCCCCTACAAGCGTGATTTTAGACGCAAAGATGCGTCCTGTGTGAATAAGCCCTTATAATTCATAAAAATATTACTGGCCAACTCAGTGTTGCCAAGTCTGCGGTTTTCCCACGGAATTGGGCTACTTTAACACTGTTGCCACGGGTTGTTTTTCATGTCCGCGGGTGAAGCAACCCCAAATAACATATTTAGCCCCTGGAATGCACATTTTACAAAACCCTGCCAAAAATCGGATTTTACCCCCCTGAACGCCAAGGGAACTCCCCTAAAATGTGATTAGGCTAGTTTTGAGTAGCAATTGAGTGGGTTTGGTTGTGAAAACCAGGCAACCCTGAGCCAAATGGCGATTGACACCGTTTCATATACTCGCATTTGGCGCTTGGCGAGTTTTATTCTTATGCCCTGCCTGTAGATGTTCAGCTAGATGTTTTTTAAGTTTGGAATCAACTTTGTATTATGTTCAATTTTGAACTTATGTTTTTAGTATGTAAACGTGCAGATTGGCCTGTAGGTAGGGTTTGGTGGTGGTTTTGTTAAAGGATTAGTTCACTTTCAAATAAATTTCCTGATAATTTACTCTCCTCCATGTCATCCAAGATGTTCATGTCTTTCTTTCTTCAGTCGAAAAGAAATGAAGGGTTTGATGAAAACACCAGGATTATTCTCCATATAGTGGACTTCAATGGACTCCAAACGGTTGAAGGTCAAAATTACAGTTCAGTGCAGCTTCAAAGAGCTTAAATGATACCAGACGAGGAATAATGGTTAATCGAGAGAAACAATCCGTCATTTTCGAAAAAAATGTAAATGTATGCTTTATATAAACAAATGATGCCATACAGCGTAAGTTTTTTGAAGAATATGAAAAGGGAAGCACGTGCAAGGCGGTAATTTGTGTTTATAAAGCATATACAGTTGTATTTTTCTAAAATAATCGATCGTTTTGCTAGATAAGACCTTCTTCCTCGTCTGGTATCGTTTAAAGCTCTTTGAAGCTGCACTGAAACTGTAATTTTGACCTTCAACCGTTTGGAGTCCATTGAAGGACTCCAGGAGAATAATCCTGGAATGTTTTCATCAAAAACCTTCATTTTTTTTCGACTGAAGAAAGAAGGACATGAACATCTTGGATGACATGGGGGGTGAGTAAATTATCAGGAAAATTTATTTGAAAGTGATTTAATCCTTTAAGAAAGAATTTATGTAATTTGAAAGAAGCTGGTATTGAATGTATTTTGTGCCAAAGCAATGATAAATGATCACCACATAGACTCAGAGTTTTGAAAAAGTGACCTAAGCATTATTGAGAAATGTGTCCTAACGATTGTAAAAAAAAACTGTAAATGTCACAATGAACCCATTGAACCAAAACGTTGACTTATGCCATGCTGGTTCTTAGATATTTATTAAATTTTGACATCATATCGCAGCAGTAACACGCCAAATTCCCTCTATGAAACGCATCTGGTGTGTGTGTGCTGGAATGAAGCGAATCGGAGCAGAAACAAGCACAAACATTTTCCTAAAGTTATATATTTCCCTCAACTTATCGCTATAGAAATGCAATAGAAAGACGGAAGTGGAAGAAGTGTCTCTCCCAGTGCTTTTCCCAATGCTCGTGCCTCTTTTTTTCTATCATCACTAGTAGAGTGACGCCATGTTTGAGATAATCATCCCAGATCCACGCAGCTTTATGACACTAGGTGTTAGGAGAAACGTACCGGACAAAGCTTTAGATGGACGCCACACCTCTGCTGTCTTTGGCCACATTTGCTGCTATGTGCTTCTGTTGTGTCCTGCTGTGTTCTTGGTAGAGACAAAGACAGTCGACTGCATGTAAATATCACTGTTCCTTATGTGTACAGAACTATTCTATCCAAATATACCGAGCTAATGCGTGTGAATACTTTTGTGAAGTAATGAGACTGACATGTCAGCTTTTATTTTTCAAACTATTAATATAGGAATATAATATACATATATGAATCTTAAAACCTTTGATCGACTATATTACAGTAAAGTCATACATTCAAGAGTCCGATGTCTTTTCCCTTTCTCTATCAGTTCTTGAGATGTATGAGTGCGAGGTTTTTTTGTAAACATTTCATTTCTTTCTTTTTTTTTTTCTTTTTTCCTCCAGAATTTGCTCGGAAAAGCATATCTTAGCAAATATTAATTTAAATAATAAAGATGTGAATAAGAAAAAGATAACAGTGTCTCTTCGAGACTTCTTCTTTTCGACTAAATATTTACAATGGTTTCTGCCATAAATCAATAAATGTATACACACACACACACATACACACACACATATATGTACATGTATATATGTATGTATATACACTGCCCTTGAAAAGTTTGGAAACGCCCTAGAAAAGTGGGGTTTTGGACAATATTGACATGAATCCTTTTTAATTTGTGATAATTTTGCACTGATAAGGGAAACACAAACTACGAAAACATATTTTATTACATAAACAGTTTGAAAAACTTAAATTTTCGATTCATCAAAATATCCAGCGTTAGCAGCTATCAGACCTAAACTGGGATCTGATTGGTTCATTGTATTCTAAACTTAATTGGCAATCAATTGTTGAAGCTATTAAGGTGTGCTGACCCAAAAATATTTTGCAAACCTGGGCCAAGTTTAAACCAGTAACCAGCATCACAGCTGGCAAAGGGGCATGTCTGACTTTGACATGTATATATTCACTTATAAATTTATTTATAAGTGCTGTCAAATCGATTAATCACATATAACAAAAGTTTATATATATAATTATTTTATAAGTATATAAAATACTGCTTTTATTATTATCCAAACACTTTTGCCTACTCTTATTGAGTACTGTGAATTCGGACATACTTTTATTATGCGATTTTGCTTTTCATTTTTGTCTCCTACGAGTCTCCGTACCGCGCATGACATCTGCCTTTACCACACAAACACATGCTGTGAATGTGAATTGAGCACACAAGTGAGTGTTTCTGCGATGTATTTTTATGAGATAAATACTCCACTTGAAGACTGAAGGTATGTTTATCATTTTTACAGTCATTTGCGCTCAGTATGTGTTGTGTTCAGTGTGTTATTTAACTGATGAATGTGACTGAATGAGTTTCGCTACTGTCAAGGACAAGCAGTAACTTATGATTGAGTAAAGACGTTTCGCCACACGGACATATAAACCTTTAGTTATCTCACTTTTGATTTTTCGTTTTTAAAAACTGCAATCACAAAAAGACTTTATTTTCGCGAAATTCCATGTGAATTTTAGTTGTAACAACTGGGGATCAATTCTTGTTTGACGAAACGAAATAAATTTGTTGTCACGATGTTTTGGTCTGTTTATGATCTCTTCAGTTTTTACACTAACGTTACATTAAAACTAATATTAATGGACGAAGCTTTGTTCCAAAATGGAAATTTTGATCTTTTCCTTTAAATGATCGTGAATGCTATTGATAGTAAATGCTATCAATCTCAAAAGTGACAAAAAAATAGCCTTTTTGTCTTATATTTTAAGTGTTGTAAAAGCTTTCACAGACCCAAATATAAAATCGCCACAAATGAACAACGTCTGATTCTTATTTTTCATGGAATATTGCAGTTTATTATAAATTATGTATCCGTGCTCATTACTGTTTTTTAATTAATGCGCCTTCATAATCTGCAGCCAAAAGTGATTTAGTTTTTAATGACCCTACAAGTTGATTAAACCATCATATAAATATTATATATATATATTATATATATATATATATATATAATTAATATATTGATGGTTTAATCAAACTTGTAGGGTCATTAAAAACTAGGGTCTAATCTAAACAAATTCGCTAACACTTTACAAGTAAGGTTCATATTTAACATTAGTTAACTACATTAACTAATAATGAACTGCATTTCTACAGCATTCGTTAATCTTTGTTAATTTCAACATTTACTAATACATTATTAAAGTCAAAAGTTGTATTTGTTAACATTATTTAATGCACTGTAAACTAACATGAACAATATGAACAACTGTATTTTTATTAACTAACAAAGATTAACAAATACAGCAACAGCACAACTACGCAATATGCTTACTAAATCTTAAAAAAATATTAGAATACAGGATAAAGATGTTAACTTTTTACTTTTGGATACTTTTCTTTATTATTACTTTAAAGTTGACATGAAACAGAAGTTGCTCTATTTGACTTTTCTTCCCTATTGTGACACATCCACTTCTGGAACAAGAATAAATGTAGGGCGGGGCTTGATTTTTTCCGTGGGGAATTGATTGGATGGTTGTGGTTTGCTATTGGTGTATCTCATGTGAGTGACAGGTTGCCCCGCCCACGTCATCAGAGAAGAGATGTTGCTGCAAGAGCGAGAAGTTATTCTGATTCAAGATTACAAGCCACGTGAATTTAAATCAATGATGTGCACCGATACATCATTTATAATAAACACTGCAATATTCCATATAAAAAAACAAGAATCATCAATTTTGATTTCATGATAACTTTATATCACATCAGGTAGAAAATAGGGAATGATCCATTTCCATTTCATGCCGACTTTAATGATTTAACACAATCATTCTTACCTTAAATTTCAAATGTTTATATAACTGACATATTCTTTTCAAAACTTCAAATTTAAAACATAAATCTCCTTTTTATGATCTTTTCCAGTGTCTGCTGTTGATGTCTGCAACGGTGCTGTTACATCATGTGGCAAAGCGTTGTCTTTATTCCCACGTAAAGTGCGTCTCCATCTTTAGAGCCCAACATTTGTCATCAAAATTAGAAAATGGAGAGAAAAAGAAAGAAGAAGAAGAAGAAGAAACAGAAATCACACTAGTGTACAAGCCCACGGCTTACTACCAGACACCGACGGCACAATCCTCTACCACTGGCCGCTTAGAAACTGCAGGATTATCCTATAGTCTACCCTTAAACACAACTTTCCACAAGTGCAACCCGTACCATATTAGATCATCCTTGCGACGGCTCTCCAGCACCAAGAATATGCTGTTAAACAGAGCTGAATCAGCCAAAAGAGCCACCAAAGAGCCACGTGTCAGTGGTGACCCACGAGCCTTTCAGAGATGTCGACCTGAATACCGCAACATGGCACATGACATCTCTCAACGCTCGTCCACTTTAGACCTCAACAAAAAGCCTTGCTAGTCCTTGAAAAAGTCACAGTCCTAAAAAGCAACATGGAACCTTCAGATGCAACTATTTTCTTGTGCAAACTCAGCCAGATTCCCCACGAACACATCGCGGTTGTGAGGAGAGACACACGGTTCAACACGCTCCTGCTGTACAGCGCCAAGATCCTGCCAAACTTCACACTGCCGCAGTTATTAGACGCGATGAGGTCCTTTGTGAACTTGGGATTGCCTCAATCCCATAGCATACTGGGATTGTTTGAAACTGAGTTCTGCCAGAGAGCAAGTGAAATGGAGCTTCACCAGTTGTTGCTCACCGCCGACTTGTGGCGATGCCTCGGTCGATCTGTTCCTCGATACCTCGAGAGACTCTTTGACAACGTGATTCAAAACTTCAGCCAGCTGGGTCTTCCAGAGCTGGTTCAGCTCTTGTACATCATTGGAGAAGGAAGGAGATGTCCAGATACCCTCGTTCAACCCATTGAGTCTTTACTTATGCGTCATTTGGAGCAGTTGAAGCCTGTAGAACTGGGCGCCATTTGCTTAGGCCTCTTCAAATCGCAAATCACCCTGTCCAAAAGAGCAACGCGCCGGCTTGTGGACAGGATGCTTGCTGTAGTCAAGGATATGAGTGATTTCGGGATCGCCAATGTGATGAAGCTTATGCGATTTAGCTATCTAGACCATCTTCCTTGGTTGGAGGCCATGGGATCAGAGGTGCCTCGACGGGCTCCGCGGATGGAGGTTCAAGGCCTCATGCACATCGTCTTGGCTTGCTCCGCTCTGCACTACCGGGATGAGCGCATTCTCCTGGCTGTGGCCAAACAACTTCCCAATGTGGTCAGTCGGTGCAGGAGTAAAGATGCTGCAAAGATGGTTTGGGCCTTTGGAAATTTAAGAGTTCTTCCCAACCAATGTCCCAAACTTTATCCCTGTCTCATTGAGATGTTACGAGAACGTCAACTTGAGTTTCAGCGATTCCCTGAGCATCTGCTGACAGGTCTGCTCGGACTTGCTTTTGCTGGTCTGTTTCCCCAAGACTTGCTCAGTCTGGCTTTAAGTGCAGAGTTCGTCAACAAGGCGTGTAATTCCCAGGAGCTCGAATTGAAGAAAGACTTATTCACCTTAGATGGAACTGTTGGCCTGGAGTTACCCGAGTCGACGGTCCCACGACTTAGTCACGCAATGAGGGAAGAGGTGACTAAGCAACTCTGGGATTTCGCTCAATCAGATATCTGTCAGAAGCCTGAGGTGCTTGAGGCTGAAGCTGTGTTGCAGAAACTTCTAGGTGGAGAGATGTTTGTACGCAAACACATGATACTTCCGCATTTGCGCTCTATTGACCTAGAAGTGCACTTAGACCAAAACGACCAACCTGTTCCTGTGTCCTCCAGAGCTTGTCTCCAAAATCTCCCCTCTCAAAACTGGGAACAAACACTCTCTGGAGTATCCATAACTGATGACCTATTAGCTCAACTAACTAATTCCCAGAAGCCATCCAACAAGTTTGTCCAAAAGGTTCATGTGAGAGAAAAGCATTTTCAGTGTTGGTGTCGATTTGACGGACAATCTTATGATGGCGTTGACCAAATCTGGGAAGCGCTCATCTCACTTGGATGACTCCAAACCATCTATTCAGAGACTTGCTGTTCAAGTGACTAATAGGAATCAGTATTGCTACAGGACTCAGCAGCTTCTTGGTTTGCATGCACTAAAGCGGAGGCAACTCACGCTGGCCGGATACAGAGTCGTAGAGTTGCCGCACTGGGAATGGTTTCCCTTGCTGCGACGGTCACATGCCGAGAAACTCGCCTATCTGCACTGCAAGATATTCAGCTGATTGAAAAAACAGACTGATTGAATTCTCCACATGTATAAACAACCAGGTCTTACTCTACCTATACTCTACCTACATTTATGCTTCATACTAAACCACAGTATGTGGTGTTCTGGTGAAATGATTTTGTAAATGACTGTATTGTTGCACATCTGCAAGTCAATAAAAGACAGTGTTTATCTAGTTCTGCTTTGTATATGATTGCTTTGTTCTGCTTTGTCTATCTCTTCTGTATTCTTAGTTTTTGACATTTGGATAGATTAAATTGCTCTCACATACTCACACTCTCACACACACTCTGGTCTGATCGATTGCTCCTGTCTGCCTTGCTGCAGAGTGGTTTGCATCCGTTACTCTGTATAACTTTGTTTTAAATCTACTTTAGACGCGACTGGTATCCGATACCTGCGTTTACATTAATTCCTGCCCCAAAATGAGATCATTGATAGCTTTACATGCACATGGTAGACCCTCGTGTTTTGAATGGCTGTGCTATTAAAATTATTTATATATTTCATGTCGAATGGCCATGATTACCTGTCAGAATGGATAAGTTAACAGCTGTCAGTGTCATGGATGTTTTGCAGCGTGAATTCTGACTGAAAGGATATAGACCAGAAAATAAAGGTAGGCTATTTTGCGTTTGATATTTTATCTACAGTTATTAGTTTTAGAATTCCATTTTTTTAATGAATTCCAGCGAGCTAGGGAGAGAGCACGTGTGCGAGAGAGAGAATAGCTACGGTGACGCTTTTGGCTTATAAGAAAAACAACACGGCGGTCTCTTTTAAATGAACCGGGCAAAGTTTGAAATTCAGCTGCTGAATGTGCGTGTGTGTGTGTGTGTGTGCGCGCAATTTCTTTCTAGAAAAATAGATAACGTTAGACATAAGTTCCCACCTCAATAATAAAGCTGCAAATTTTTAGTGCGAGTGTATAGCCTATAAGCACGTCTGCTTCATAATACAACATTTAAGCTACCTTTTAGTGAGTAAACGTGCCGCCCTCGCCTTGTGATGGCTTGGAATTCCAATGGGAATCGGATATGCATGTTTAGACATAGGTCGCATGTCCAGAGATTGGATATGTATCGGATTTAAAACCACATTTGGAAGTGGCTCAGATCGGATGCAAAAAAATTTGGATCTCATGTGGATTTTTGTGTTTACACGTGTGCAACTAATTCTGATCTGTGTCAGATGTGAGCAAAAGATCGGATTTTTTTGTGCCAGTGTAAACACAGCCATATTGTCTAGTATTGCCTATCACATTAATTTGACATCGCTAGCTTTTAATCTATCATAACGCGTGCCTGTTAACTTGTCATCAGTGTTTACCATCTTTTTTCTCTCTCACGCTCCTTTTTCTACGAGTCCATCAAACAACTGTGGTAAGCTGGAATCCATCAATAAACACGGTGAGTCATGTCATCTTCATGTTTAGATGTTCACTGCTGGGTGTACTCACACTACGCACGGTTGCTTTGAACCAAGCGTGATTGTCGATGAGGGATTTACATGTCATAAATGCAGGGAAATATTCAGGCTGGCAGAGAAGTGACACACCCACTGAGAAGCCTGTTAAATGTGCCCTAGTTATTGGTGATTCTATTACACATAAAGTTAAAATAGAGACACCAGCCACCATAGTCGCGTTTGCCGGGAGCCAGAGCGCCTGACATCAAGGCAAATTTAAAAGTTAACATTAAAGAGGTGTGTGAACTTCCAAGTACGATGTCAGACACTGTAATTTGCTCTGGACTCCTCTTTGTTTGCTGGAGTGATGAGGTACTTGGCAGAATATCATCAGTCAATGGTTGACTCTCCAAGTAGTATCCGCAGAATAATATAGGGTTCATAGACAGTTGGAAAAGATTTTGGGGCTGACCTGACCTGTTGAAAAGAGAAGGTATACTATGTATAGTATTTTATACTAGTGGTTAAGAAACCCTCGGATTTCATCAAAAATATCTTAATTTGTGTTCTGAAGATAAATGAAGGTCTTATGGGTTTGGGATGACATTAGGATGAGTACTTAATGAGAGAAATCTCATTTTTGGGCAAACTAACCCTTTAATGTATTATAGTCCTACATGTATATTGCAATCTCAAAATTCTGGACAGTTGATAAAACATCAAAATCAACCACATGTGGTAGATCATCTTCCTATTTAGCACCTAAACTTTGCAACAGTCTTTCTAGCATTGTTCGGGAAGCAGATACACTCTCAGTTTAAATCTAGACCAGTGGTTCCCACCCTTTTGTCCATGAAGTCCCCCTCCATAAATATAAGAAACCCTGAGGACCCCCCCAAAAAAACACAAAAAAACAAAATGCTTTTCTTAGTAGCCTATTTAGTATTTTCTTAGTATTTTCTGGGGGGAAAAAAATCAAAATGATGTGAGTTTTTGCTTAAAACAAGCTAAATTATCTGCCAATGGGGTAAGAAAATAATCTTGTTTCTGTTTGGGAAAGTAACAAGAAACAAGATTTCAAACAGAAACAAGATTATTTGATTATTAAACAAGATTATTACATCCTTGCGGCATTCTGAAAAGTTGAGATGTTTTCATCTCGATGCACCTGGAAAACGCACCGCATGCACGTTGTGACCACATCGCTTCCATTATGAGCGCGCCTGCCCGCGTCTACATTTGAAATTACTGTGAATGGCCATAAAAGAAAATGACATCGAAACTTTTGTGAAGTAAGTCAGTTCCTTCAGAAATGCATTCAAATAAGCCCCCACCCCAATTTATTGTGTAGAATTGTCTTCCAATATTCCAATTTCTCTGCTCTTCTCTTTGCGTCCGTCTTCAGCATGTCCCATCTCTGGCCTATGTTAACCACCACACAAATTACATTTTGGGAAATTATTGTGTTATTGTTGTGTGTATTATTTTGTGGGACAAAAATCAGAACTGGCCGGTTCTGATTGATGGTGGATAGACCAGTGCATCTCTACTAATGGCAACAAAAATAGTTTGAACCATACACACGTTTTCACTGCATTATTGTATACACACTTTTAATTTTTGCCGTGGCTCTCACAGCTGGTGTGAACAAGCTCGCATCTTTTGTGTCATAAAAATGTGATTGGTTTATGTGATCGACAAGCTGAGAGACCATGTAAAGAATCCTTTAAAGGATAAGTGGCCGATCATTTGGAGCAGTCCTAGAAACTATACAAAAAAGATTTTTCATATTCATGTTTGACCTCAAAGCATATAAACTCTCGTGCCCTCCAGGTTGGGAACCACTGATCTAGACTACAAACATCTCTTTACCCTGGCATACACATAACATATTTTCACATCCATTAAAGGATTGTTAGGCTGCATAAATTAGGTCAGCTGGAACTGAGAACACTTCCTATAATGCCTGATGTACTTGTTACATCATGAGAAGAATGGTATCTATGCTAATAATAGTATCTCTGTTTATCACAAAGTTTACCGTAGTCATGATCGTGATGAATCCGATCTTCAACCAGGTGGAACTGGATTAAATATTTTGACTGTTCCGATCCCAATCTGACTTCTGACCTGTAATGCTGCTTGAACCATAATCATGCATTGTTCGTTTGTTGGCCAAAGGAAAACTGGCCCCCCCAACTGAGTCTGGTTTCTGCCAAGGTTGTTGTTGTTGTTTTGCCACTGTTGCCTCTAGTTTGCTTAGTAAGGGACACTTAGGGCCCTATTTTAACGATCTAAATGCAAAGTGTAAAGCGCACGGCGCAGGTGCACTCAGGGCGTGTCCAAATCCACTTTTGCTATTTTAACGACGGAAAAACGGTCCGTGCGCCGGGGTGCATTTTTGAAATGGGTTGTCCCTATTCTCTTAATGAGTAATGGGCGTAACGTTCAATAAACCAATCAGAGTGTCATCTCCTATTCCCTTTAAGAGCGAGATGCGCTCGCGCCATGGCGGATTGCTATTTACATGGCGGAATTTGTTGGCAGTTTCTACCAACGCGCTCTAACAAAAAAATATTGCGCCATTGACTTTAGACTTTAGACCAGGTTTGAGTTGGTCTATGGCACAGTCTATTTTCAGCTCCTTAAAATAGCAATGCGCCTGAACACACCTCTTTTTTAGACCAGCACGCCCATGGGCGCACTAACTGGCGCAAATGCATTTACTAATTTAAGGACGTGGCGCTGAACGGGAAAACACAAACGGCGCCGGACGCAAACTAGCAAACACACTTGTGCTGCTCCTTGCGTCGCATTGCGCCGGGTGTATTATAGGGCCCTTAATATTCAACAATATTATTGATCTGCCTGCATTGACACCATTGCATGTGAACTGAACTGAGCTGGACGATGACCACACTGTTTTCTCTATAGCTGTAAAAGTGTAAAGCTGTAAAGCTGCTTTGAAACAATCTGCATTGTAAAGTTCTAAAGTCAGCTTTATTTATAAACTCACACACATACAATCACATGGTAATTTTGTATCAAATGTTTGTTTAATAACTTTTTGCATGCCACAAAGAAATTTACCTAAAACCCCTGAACTCACTCCCTCCCCAGAACTGCCTGAGAATAGCAGCATCGAGCCTCAAACCAGGCTGACTAAATATCCACAAGAGTGTAAATAAGAAAACAAATGCTACTCTTTAATGCACCCCACAAGTTTTTTTCCAAAGACATTCATGGCTTCACGGTTACCCAGTTAATACTAAAATGTTCAATATGTACACCAGTGCCAGTTCTAGAGAGGCGAGCGCATCCGACACAACTGAACAGAGTTCCTAATCGATCTACAACTCGTCCTTTTCACCCTGCTCGTCGCCCTCTTCTGGTGGCGGGCCGCCCGTGCTGCCGTACAGCTTGCTCACGATGGGCTGCACGACCTCCTCCAGCTCCTTCTTCTTGGCCTGGAAGTCCTCGAGTTCTGCTTCCTGATGAGACTCCAACCACTCGATCTTCTCCTCGACCGCCTTCTCGATGGCTTCTTTATCTTCGGACGACAGATTGCCGGCAAGCTTCTTCTTGTCGCCGATCTGGTTCTTCAGAGAGTAGGCGTAGTTCTCCAGCTTATTGTGGGCGTCGATGCGCTCCTTCAGCTTCTTGTCCTTGTCGGCGAAGCGCTCTGCTTTTGTTCACCATGCGCTCTAGGTCTTTGGGTGTCAGGCGGTTCTGGTCATTAGTGATGGTGATCATGTTCTTGTTTCCCGTGCCTTTGTCCTCGGCCATGACGTGGAGGATGCTGTTCGCGTCCATCTGAAAGGTGACCTCGATCCGAGGGACACCGCTAGGTGCAGGAGGGATGCCAGTCAGGTCAAAGATTCCCAGAAGGAGGTTATCCTTGGTTAGGGGATGCTCACCTGGAAACAGGCAGAAAGACCATGAGACTAGGAACTGGTTATATTTTAAAGATTAAAGACGGCTTATGAAACAGCCTAAGGTGTAGCAAACCATATGCATGTTTGTGTTTTTCCACAATGTCGGCTACCATGGCTATTTTCAAGTGTAATTCAAAAAGATACAGTCAGTTTTGAAGCTAAAATCTTTTGGCTTACCTTCATAAACTTTGATGGTCACGCCAGGCTGGTTGTTAGAAGCGGTGGAAAAGATCTGGGATTTCTTTATGGGCACAGCGGTGTTCCTGGAAATAAGCTTGGACATCTTTCCTCCAACGGTCTCAACACCGAGGGTAAAAGGGCACACGTCCAGAAGTACCAGGTCCTCTGATCAACAGGATTCAGTCATGAAATCATCTCACAAAAAAGATTGACTAAGGCAAAATCATAATCATGATGATTTTGGTCAGTATTGAGATCACGATTATTTAACACGATTAATCATTAAAGCTGCAGTCCGTAACTTTTTGGTTAAAAATTATCCAAAATCTGTTTATGAGCAAGTACATAACCAGCCAGTGTTCTATCTATCTCATTATCTTAGCTCAATTCACAACAGTAAGCTTGTAATAATGTTTTATAATAAGAGCGTCATGGCTGATTTCCGCGGGAAATTTGAGGATGTAGCAGTTCGTCTGTGCGTCATTACGTCACGTCTGTAAACAGAAAGGAAGGAGTCCAGGCTAATCGGTTTTATAACATGAGGACGCTACTGTTAGCGGATCATTTATAGCCTTTTCTCACAGCAGCTGAAATAATTAAACTTATCATTTTGATGGCGGATTGTAATCCAGAAATATCCAAATGACAGTCATCAGTGACAACTGGAGATTCACTCGTAGTCAAAAGCAAAAGACTTTGGACTGTGGAGTGGCTACAGAAATTTAAATCTACAGGTAACGCTGATATACACTAAATACACAGTCACACAATGCTGATGTTGTTAACATTTACAATTTGAAAAACAAAGTATAACAGCAATAATAATTTGCACGGTTCAAGTGATCGTTAGATTTAATCACCATTGGCAGCGCAATTTATTGTAGGCCTGATGCTTTTTTCCTCAGTTGGTCAGAACGAAAGTGGCAGAAATGTTACTTACTTGTTCAGATGATATTTTCCAGTGAAAATTCTTATATTGGTCATACTTTCAAGATGTAGAATCTGTGATTCTGAAGTTCAGTATCCACACCGGTGCGGTGACTGACAGCAAACATTAGATTCATCCGCGCTGTCGAGCTGTGCCGAGGCACAACACACATACAGATAACTGTTCCTCATATGACTGCAATTGCAGGTTTCAAACAAGAGATGGCGACAAAAAGGAAAAATCACGGACTTCAGCTTTAACTTTGGAAACAATGAATTTTTGAACTTTCATTTAAAAAAAAAAATGTTTTTAATAGTGCAGTTCCTTAAACTTTCAATACAATTTACCATAAAAAAAGAGTAAAACTTTATCTATAAAAGTTTTATTCTTTTTTTCATTATTTAAAGTAAACAATGTAAAAATAAGTAAAAAGGAAAATTTGTTTTGGCCATTTATAAACAACAATGACGTTTTGGGAGCCTGAAAGCGCAAACTTTTAAAAAAACAGCCTACTGAAGGCTATTAAACATTTAGGGAGGGTGAAAGTCACTACTGTAAAGTCAGAATTGGATGGATTTATAATGCAAAAACTAAACGAGAGCATCATTGTGAAATGGACTACAGCACAATAATTGTTTTAACCCATTTATTATTTTGTTATCATAACCTCTGGAAGCCTAAGTTGTAATTGATTAATTGTCCTTCATTCAGAGCTTCTTGATGTGGAGACGGACTCACCGGTGCCCTCTTGTCTGGACAGAACTCCAGCCTGAACGGCGGCTCCGTACGCCACGGCCTCTTTGGGGTTGATTCCTTTAGAAAGCTCTTTGCCATTGAAAAACTCTTTCACCAGCTGCTGGATCTTGGGGATTCGAGTGGAGCCGCCGACCAAGATGATCTCATCAATGTCAGACTTCTTCAGGTTAGCATCTTCCAGAACCTTCTGCACTTGTTTCATGGTGGAGTGGAACAAATCCTGCGAAGGGGAAACACAAAAAACATGGGTTATTTTATAATTGTTAATAAAATATTATGTATTTATTCGGGGTGTAAATACACGTTTATTCATCCTGAATCAGATGATACAAGCGCTGCGGTTCGGTTAATGAAGTTAGATGATGAATATAGTCAGTCACAACATAAAAAAAAGCATAAGAAAAACAGCACATATGCAAATGACTTGAGCGCTTCAAAAACAAAATCCACTAAGTATTGCGCACACGCCGAATGTGTGAGAACTCGGCTTAAAGAATTGACAAGCTCTTTGATTAATTGATTGTTTTTTACAGCCCTAAATACAAAAAATTATTTACTTAATTATTTATTTGAGGTGGGGCCAGCTCCAGAACACAGAACAGACATGAGCTTTGGCTCTTTTGACTCAGGCTGCCCATTAAAGCAGAACTAAGTAACTTTTTTACCTTCATAAATAGTTTTCTAAGTCCTTACGATGGTTAATTGACTTGTAGTGGTGTGTTTGAGGCGAGCACTAACCCCGTCTACACCAGAAAACAGCACTTGCAAGTTGAGCTGCGCCGACCCGACACAATCTCGCCTCATGTTCACGTTCACGCGAGAGTGACAAAATTCTTTACGGTAATTCAAAAACAATGTATATATTATGACTTTATAAGACAATTTCAAAAAATATTTCGAAAATGGCTTCGCAAATCTTACTGAGTTCCGCTTTAAGGCTTTCTCAAGCCAACATCAAAGTTTTATGAACTTTACCTTCTAGATTTTATTATAGTTTAATAGACCCATATAATATATACAGTGGTGGTATATATTTACTATATATATATATACTAAATATGTATATATACTAAATAGAAATATAAAAAAAATAAAAGGAAATTAAAAAATAAAATAAAATAAATAATAAGATAATAATAAATGAGAAAGCTTAGACTTATTAATAGAGACTGAAAACTGAAATTAAAAAAAAAAAAAGTTTTAATTTCTGTTAATGCTTCAGATGTGTCTGCTCTCACCATGTTGAGCTCCTCAAACTTGGCGCGGGTCAGAGTTTCAGAGAAGTCTTCACCCTTGAAGAAGGACTCGATCTCGATGTGGACCTGGTACTGGGTGGACAGCACACTCTTGGCTCTCTCCACCTCACGGCGCAGCTTCTGCATGGCACGGTTGTTCTTGCGCACATCCTTTCCGGTTTCTTCTTGTACAGCTTAATGAAGTGCTCCATGACACGCTGGTCGAAATCTACCCCGCCCAGGTGAGTGTCTCCATTGGTGGCCACCACCTCGAACACGCCGTTGTCGATGGTCAGCAGTGACACGTCGAAGGTGCCGCCACCCAGATCCAGCACCAGGATGTTCTTCTTGCCGTCTTTCTTGTCCAGACCATAAGCAATGGCGGCGGCAGTTCTGTGAAGAGCAATGAGATGTCCATCAGGGTTACAATCATTAATGAGAACTAAAAAAACATTTGTTACTTGAAATTAAATACATTTTTTAACTATATTTATATTTAAATATTTAAAAGAATACAACACATTTCAAATTTGTTTAGTTAACTTGAAAAAGATTTTTTTTTTTTTGTGTAAAGTGAAAAAAAATTACTAAACTTTTAACTAAAAGTAATATATATGCAGCTATAACAGCTTTAACTCTTATGGAAAGGCTTTCCACAAGGTTTAGGAGTGTGTTTATTGGAATTTTTGACCATTCTTCTAGAAGCGCATTTGTGAGGTCAGGCAGTGATGCTGGACGAGAAGGCCTGGCTCACAGTCTCCGCTCTAATTCATCCCAAAGGTGTTCTAACGGGTTGAGGTCAGGACTCTGTGCAGGCCAGTCAAGTCCCTCCACACTAAACTCGCACATCCATGTCTTTATGGACCTTGCTCTGTCCCCAAACTGTTTCCACAAAGTTGGGAGCATGAAATTGTCCAAAATGTCTTGAAGCATTAAGTGTTCCTTTCACTGGAACACTGGAACTAAAAACCAACCCCACACCATAATCCCCTGTCCACCAAACTTTACACTTGGCACAGTGCAGTCAGGCAAGTATCTTTTTTTCCTGGCAACCGCCAAACCCAGACTCGTCCATCGGATTGCCAGACAGAGAAGCACGATTCATCATTCTAGAGAACACATCTCCACTCCTCTAGAGTCCAGTGGCGGCGTGCTGCTCAGTGACTTTTTTACTTCTAAAAACTTGGATTTTATGTTGCGGACGGAGACATGGCAGCGGAGTATGGAGTACTGTCACTTGATCGAGCTCTGTCCTGTGGATTGCTCTTTTATCAGCACACCAAGACTTGTGGGCCGTGGTGGAGGTCTTGCTGTGGTTTTTAAAAAGCATCTGATGTGTCAGTCGATGAGCGCTGGTATGTACTCTTCATTTGAACTACAGATGACTAAGGTTGGTCGTTCAAATTCATTTTATTGTATTTTAGTTTACCGGCCACCTGGGCCAGCATCCTCTTTTCTAAGTGACTTTACTGACTTCTTATCATCCATTATTAATTAAGTTAAACAGAGTGATTATTGTCGGTAACTTCAATATTCATGTGGATGATGATGCCTGCAATACTGCTTCTGAATTTTTAAACATTACGGAATCATTTAACTTCACTCAACACGTCTCTGGTCCGATGCATAGTAAGGGGCACGCGCTCAATCTAGTTCTCTCTTACGATCTTAACACTAACAATGTCTGCATTGAAGATATATTTATTAGTGATCACAAATGCATTCTATTTGATCTTCCTTGTAACAAGGATCCTCTGCCTGTTAAGTGAGCATCCTGCTCTCGCATAATTAACCAGCTTGTTGTTGAGAACTTCTCAGCCGCTTTTGACTCGAGCTCAGTTCTTTTGTCAAGTGACATTGACGCCATCCGCAGCTTTAGACGTGTCTGTCGGAAAACTGAGCGTCTTTGGAAAATCGACTCAGCTCCAAGTCCACCGCTTGCATCTTAAAGAGCTCTTGAAACACCTGAACGAGATGATCAAGGATGCCAGAGCTTCTTATTTTACTAAATCTATCTGTTTGCAAAAGGAATCCTAAAACTTTGTTTGAGGTTATTAACAACATTGTTTCTCCTGCTACATCTCTTGTTCCTCTGTTTTCTAATGATGATTGCAATCATTTTTTGTCTCATTTTGTGGACAAGGTTATGGCTGTTAGGGCAGGCATTGCACCATCAGCAAACCCCATTGTATTTAAGGAACAAAGATATTCAATTTTGGACTCATTTTGTCCCATTTCCTTGAATGACCTTTTTAGATTAGTTGGTACGATGAAGCCTTCACAGAGCCCTGTGGATATTTTACCTACATCTCTGTTAATGAAATCCAATTACATCTATTGTTCCATGTTTGGTTTCAATTATAAACCTATCTCTTAGACTAGGACAGGTTCCTAGTTGTTTTAAACTTGCTGTTGTTCAGCCTCTCTTGAAAAAGAGCAATCTTGATGCTGCATCATTTAACAATTATAGGCCTATTTCTAAACTGCCTTTTATCTTTAAAATCTTAGAAAAAGTCGTGGCAATGCAGTTAAATAATGTTCTGGAGGCCCATAATATCTGTGATAAATTTCAGTCTGGCTTTTGAATGGCTTTCAAATGATATTTTGATGTCTGCTGATACTGGTGAATGTTCTGTGCTGGTCTTGCTAGATCTTAGCGCAGTGTTTGACACTGTTGACCACTGCACTCTGATTGGTAGGCTGAACTCTCTGGTGGGCATCTCTGGGTCAGCTCTGGACTGGTTTTCTTCTTATCTTTCTGACAGGAGTTTTTCTGTATCCATAGGTTCTTTCATGTCAAAATCTGTTTCTTTGTCCTGTGGTGTGCCACAAGGTTCTGTGCTCAGCCCCATGCTTTTTAACCTATATATGCTTCCTCTTGTCAAGATAATTTGCAGTTTCAAAATAATATCTTATCATTTTTATGCTGATGACATTCAATTATATATGTCTTTCAGTCCTGATAGACTAGACAAACTCTCTCTTTTGCAGGAATGTTTAGTGTCCATTAACAATTGGATGGCAGACAATTTCCTGCAACTTAATACAGATAAATCTGAAGTGTTGATTATTGCCCCAGACAACATTACCCCTCTGATTGTGATGACATGAGAAATTTGGGTGTCATTTTTAACAGATCAATGTGTCTTAACAGTCATGTAAAGTCTGTAGTTCGTTCCTGTTTTTTTTCCATCTCAGGAACATTGCTAAAATTAGATCTATGGTTTCGAAAAAAGAAATGGAGATGCTTGTTCATGCTTTTATTTCTTCACGATTGGATTATTGTAATGTTTTTTACACGTGTTTGAACAAATCTTCTATGGATCGATTACAAGTTGTATAGAATGCAGCTGCCAGGCTTTTGACTAGGTCCAGCAGGAGGTCCCACTCTACTCCTGTGCTTAAAGCTCTTCGTTGGCTTCCTATCAATTTTAGAGTGCATTTCAAAATTTTAGTTATTACTTACAGGGCCTTGCATGGTCAAGCGCCCTCGTATATACAGGATCTTTTACATGCACACACCCCTGGTCGGTCTCTGAGGTCTTCAGGCCAAGACCTTTTAACTATTCCCAGAACACGTTTCAAGACAAAAGGTGATCGTGCTTTCTGTGTAGTGGCTCCAAGACTCTGGAACTCTCTTCCTTTAAAGTTGAGAACTATGGGTTCTGTGGAGTCTTTTAAAAAACATCTAAAGACGGATCTTTTTGAACAAGCTTTTAATTAACTATTTGATTTGTCTGTTTGTACTGATGATATTGTAGAGTATATTTATTTTTATTTATCTTGTTATTTTTATTGTAAAGCACTTTGTGACCCCTTCTTGTCTGTGATAAGTGCTATATAAATAAAACTTTACTTACTTACTTACTTTACACCACTGCATTCAATGCTTTGCATTGCGCTTGGTGATGTAAGTCTTGGATGCAGCTGCTCGGCCATGGAAACCATTCCGTGAAGCTCTCTACGCACTGTTCTTGAGCTAATCTGAAGACCATATGAAGTTTGGAGGTCTGTAGCTATTGACTCTGCAGAAAGTTGGCGACTTCTGCACACTGTGCACCTCAGCATGCACTGACCCAGCTCTGTGAATTTTTTTGTGGCCTACAACTTTTATCCTTAATTGAGTTGCTGTTGTTCCCAACTGCTTCAACTTTGTTATAATACCACAAGGAAATTTCACGAATGGACTTATTGCACAGGTGGCTGTCATGGAACGGTGTGTATCCAAAAGCACGATGAAGAGATAAAGCAGGAAACAGGATTTTAATACGTCCTCGTGCTGTAATGCCAAATCCAACTGGGGAGGGAGGGCAGGAGTTCTGGAGGAGGGTGTGGAACTAAAGAAAATCCAAAATAGTCCAGGGAAAAAGAAAATACAGTCCATGAGGGGATAGATGGTTGGAGAAACCATTGAGGAGCCAGGAACAGGAAAAGCCAGGTGGTGGTCCAGAGACCAGCCAGGACGAGGCTCCAGGGCAGCATCAAAGCCGGGAGGAGCCATCGTGACAATGTCTTGATGGTATAAGCCACTTTGGGGATGATGATGGAGCCACTGAAGATGGAGACCATGTTGGAGCTGACAGACCGATAAGCCCACGCAAGACTGATGGCACTGGAGACCGAGGTGGAGCCATGGCGCAGAGCATCCGAGGTGGAGCCGGAGAACCATAGGACACAGGCTGAGCCAGTGGGACCAAGGACAAAAGCAGAGTCAGGTGGAGCCAAAGATCCAGGCAAGACGATGTCTGACCAAGGCGGAGCTGGAGGAATGAGGGAACCCGGAGAACCCATATGGCCAATGATTTCCAGTGGAGCGGAGGGAGGGAGGAGCCAAGGCAAAGCCAAAGTGTTAACGTGCCGAGATGGAGCGATTGGCCCAGCTGCAGGAGGCGGAAACAAGGGATCCTCTTGGCTAGGAGGAGCTGGTGGCCTGAAGACACTTTGTAGATGCTTACAGTACATTGAAGATGCAGAGGGGCTGAAGGACAGCAGCAGAGGTGGGGCTGAGGAATTGGTTGAATGAGGAGATGGGACAGGGAGGTTGGGTGGGAATTCAGTAGACACAGGAAGCGCTGGAGATACAGGGAACACAGGAGCTTCAGGGGGTGCTGGAGACTCAGGAAACACTGAAGATACAGGGAATACAGGAGCTTCAGGGGGTACTGGAGTTTCAGGGGCATAGGATAGGAAATCACCAAATTTAAAACCAGTCTATCAAATCATCCTCAAAAAGGTTCCTCCATATATCCTCCAGAGGCCAGGCTCAACTCACTCACAGCGGTGGGATTGTGGGCGGGGCTATCCTCCAAGACATCAATCTCCACTAACATTCCCTCTGTGATCCATGGTGTTGCCGGCTCAAGCACCTGGTCAGACATTTTGCTGTGGTACGGGCTCCAGGGCGATGACTTCCTTCAACCTATTCCTCGGTTCGGGCACATCAAACGTGGCAGGCCGGTCTCCACGGTCTGCAGTGGGCCCAGGCAACATCTCTGTCGGTTCAGTCGTAGGCGGTGGATGGCTGGTCTCTAGTGGTGCTGAAGTGGGGCTGGTGACGTCATCCTCTGCTCAGGAGTTAATACCAGAATACATATTCTGCACGTTATACATAGATGAAGACAGACAAACACTGCAGGAGAACACAGGGTATATATACATGGCAAACAAAGGGAACTTAATGAGGTAATGAGATAATTACAAGGTAATGAAATAATTATTAATCACATGTGAATGGGACAACTAATTAGACAGACTGGGGAAAACTAGGTCACAGGACTGAACCAAAAACACAATGAAGGAGGGAAACACAGATTAGACATGTAACAGTGGCAACCTATCATGGCACCATGCTTGAATTCACTGAGCTCCTGAGAGCCACCCATTCTTTCACAAATGTTTGTAGAAGCAGTCTGCATGCCTAGGTGCTTCATTTTGACCTCTGGCTATGGAAGTGATTGGAAACACCTGAGTTCAGTGATTTGGAGAATATTTTTGGCAATATACTTTTGGCAATATTGTGTATATACCAATCAGGCATGACCACTGACAGGTGAAGTGAATAACACTGATTATCTCTTCATCATGGCACCTGTTAGTGGGTGGGATATATTAGGCAGCAAGTGAACATTTAGTACTCAAAGTTGATGTGTTAGTAAGCAGGAAAAATGGGCAAGCTTAAGGATTTGAGTGAGTTTGACAAGGGCCACATTGTGGTGGCTAGACGACTGGGTCAGAGCATCTCAAAACTGCAGCTCTTGTGGGAAGGAAGGAACAGTGGGAACAGGAAGACTGTTCCAAAGTTTAGGTGCTAAATAGGAAAAGGATCTACTGCCTGCAATTGGTTTTGATATTCTAGGTATTATCAACTGGCCTGAATTCTGAGATCGCAATAGACGTGAAGGACTATAATGCATTAAGAGCTCACTCAGGTACTGGGGACCTAAACCATTTAGTGCTTTGTAAGTAATTAACAAGATTTTAAAATCTATACGATGTTTAATAGGAAGCCAATGCAGTGTTGACAGAACTGGGCTAATATGGTCATACTTCCTGGTTCTAGTAAGAACTCTAGCTGCTGCATTTTGGACCAGCTGTAGTTTACTTATCAAGCGTTACCGTAATCTAGCCTTGAGGTCATGAAAGCATGAACTCACTGTTCCCCATTTGTCTTTGAGAGCATATGTCGTAGTTTAGTTGATATATGTATATATATGTATATATATGTATATGTAGTTGAGATATATATATATATATATACAGCTATGAAAAAATGGTATCAAAATGGTATCAATTGAAAGATTGGTATCAAAGAGCCATCAAGTGTTAGACTGTATTCTAGGTTATTATGTGAAGAAGTTTTTGGTCCAAAAATTAGAATCTCTGTTTTTTCTGAATTTAGTAGTAGGAAATTTTGTGAATTGGTAAGTTTTGTCAGGGCGCAAAGAAATATAGAGCTGAGTATCATCAGCGTAACAGTGAAAACTAATGTCATACTTCCTAATGATATCTCCCAAGTGTAGCATGTACAGAGTGAAAAGCAACGGTCCTAGTACTGAGCCTTGTGGTGCTCCATATTGAACTTGTGATCGATATGACATCTCTTCGTTTACTACTACAAACTGATAACAGTCAGATAAGTAAGATTTGAACCATGCCAAAGCAATTCCACTAATGCCAATATATAATTTTCAAGTCTATTTAAAAGAATATTGTGATCAGTAGTGTCAAAAGCAACACTGAGATTTAGTAACAATAATAGAGAGATACAACCACGATCTGATGATAAGAGCAAATAATTTGTAACGCTAATGAGAGCAGTTCTTTAATGAGAACGATCTGTTTTACAACAAAGAATACATAACAAGGTTCTCACGGCTCGTTGATGATCCTCATGACGTGAAGACCAGCAATGATTCCTGCGTCTTTGGTGGCCTGGCGCTGGGCGTCGTTGAAATAAGCGGGCACAGTGACCACAGCATGTGTGACCTTTAAAAAGACCAGAACTGAATTAGATAAAGCTTCACTGCGACGCAACTCACAGCAGCTGTTGGCCTCAATGTTTTCCTGTGTGTTGAAATCAAAACTTTACCTTCTGTCCCAGGTAAGCCTCTGCAGTTTCCTTCATTTTAGTCAGAATCATTGCAGAGATTTCCTCAGGGGCAAAAGTCTTCAATTGGAGTGATCCAGTATCCAGCTGGATGTGAGGCTTGTTGTTCTTCTCAATAACCTGGAAGAGACAAAGTAGGTGTTTATCATTCCCCATTGAAGACAAACGAATGCAGAGCTCTGGCGCAATACAGGTTCACAGATGGGTGTACCTTAAAGGGAAAGTATTTAATGTCCTGCTGCACGGTGGAGTCGCCCCACACACGGCCAATCAACCGCTTGACATTAAAGGCGGTGTTCTCGGGGTTGGAGGTCAGCTGGTTCTTCGCAGCGTCTCCGATGAGACGATCTCCTTCAGTGGTGAAGGCCACATATGATGGAGTGATGCGGTTT